>CM059360.1:2468253-2881077 GCA_030324255.1 Phytophthora capsici | reverse complement strand
ACTATTCAGTAGCGCTCGAGAAGCGTGCTGAAACAATTTCAGCCAATTCGGTGCACCGGACAAAATTCGCTTGGAGATGGGCCGAGCTGATAGCGCAGGGTCAGTTGTACCTTGTGGCCGAACGAGAGCCTCTGAATCGCAATATTGACGGAGATACAGACATGGAACATGGACACAAGATGAAACCCACCCAGGCCGAATCAGACCGTACAATTTGGCACCACCATTCAGTAGCGCTCGAGAAGCGTGCTGAAACAATTTCAGCCAATTCGGTGCACCGGACAAAATTCGCTTGGAGATGGGCCGAGCTGATAGCGCAGGGTCAGTTGTGCCTTGTGGCCGAACGAGAGCCTCTGAATCGCAATATTGACGGAGATACAGACATGGAACATGGACACAAGATGAAACCCACCCAGGCCGAATCAGACCGTACAATTTGGCACCACCATTCAGTAGCGCTCGAGAAGCGTGCTGAAACAATTTCAGCCAATTCGGTGCACCGGACAAAATTCGCTTGGAGATGGGCCGAGCTGATAGCGCAGGGTCAGTTGTGCCTTGTGGCAGAACGAGAGCCTCTGAATCGCAATATTGACGGAGATACAGACATGGAACATGGACACAAGATGAAACCCACCCAGGCCGAATCAGACCGTACAATTTGGCACCACCATTCAGTAGCGCTCGAGAAGCGTGCTGAAACAATTTCAGCCAATTCGGTGCACCGGACAAAATTCGCTTGGAGATGGGCCGAGCTGATAGCGCAGGGTCAGTTGTACCTTGTGGCCGAACGAGAGCCTCTGAATCGCAATATTGACGGAGATACAGACATGGAACATGGACACAAGATGAAACCCACCCAGGCCGAATCAGACCGTACAATTTGGCACCACCATTCAGTAGCGCTCGAGAAGCGTGCTGAAACAATTTCAGCCAATTCGGTGCACCGGACAAAATTCGCTTGGAGATGGGCCGAGCTGATAGCGCAGGGTCAGTTGTGCCTTGTGGCCGAACGAGAGCCTCTGAATCGCAATATTGACGGAGATACAGACATGGAACATGGACACAAGATGAAACCCACCCAGGCCGAATCAGACCGTACAATTTGGCACCACCATTCAGTAGCGCTCGAGAAGCGTGCTGAAACAATTTCAGCCAATTCGGTGCACCGGACAAAATTCGCTTGGAGATGGGCCGAGCTGATAGCGCAGGGTCAGTTGTGCCTTGTGGCCGAACGAGAGCCTCTGAATCACAATATTGACGGAGATACAGACATGGAACATGGACACAAGATGAAACCCACCCAGGCCGAATCAGACCGTACAATTTGGCACCACCATTCAGTAGCGCTCGAGAAGCGTGCTGAAACAATTTCAGCCAATTCGGTGCACCGGACAAAATTCGCTTGGAGATGGGCCGAGCTGATAGCGCAGGGTCAGTTGTACCTTGTGGCCGAACGAGAGCCTCTGAATCGCAATATTGACGGAGATACAGACATGGAACATGGACACAAGATGAAACCCACCCAGGCCGAATCAGACCGTACAATTTGGCACCACCATTCAGTAGCGCTCGAGAAGCGTGCTGAAACAATTTCAGCCAATTCGGTGCACCGGACAAAATTCGCTTGGAGATGGGCCGAGCTGATAGCGCAGGGTCAGTTGTGCCTTGTGGCCGAACGAGAGCCTCTGAATCGCAATATTGACGGAGATACAGACATGGAACATGGACACAAGATGAAACCCACCCAGGCCGAATCAGACCGTACAATTTGGCACCACCATTCAGTAGCGCTCGAGAAGCGTGCTGAAACAATTTCAGCCAATTCGGTGCACCGGACAAAATTCGCTTGGAGATGGGCCGAGCTGATAGCGCAGGGTCAGTTGTGCCTTGTGGCCGAACGAGAGCCTCTGAATCGCAATATTGACGGAGATACAGACATGGAACATGGACACAAGATGAAACCCACCCAGGCCGAATCAGACCGTACAATTTGGCACCACCATTCAGTAGCGCTCGAGAAGCGTGCTGAAACAATTTCAGCCAATTCGGTGCACCGGACAAAATTCGCTTGGAGATGGGCCGAGCTGATAG
Organism: Phytophthora capsici; assembly: GCA_030324255.1. Classification (NCBI taxonomy): domain Eukaryota; phylum Oomycota; class Peronosporomycetes; order Peronosporales; family Peronosporaceae; genus Phytophthora; species Phytophthora capsici. The sequence goes on along the minus strand of CM059360.1, from coordinate 2,878,986 downwards.
CGCAGGGTCAGTTGTGCCTTGTGGCCGAACGAGAGCCTCTGAATCGCAAAATTGACGGAGATACAGACATGCAACATGGACACAAGATGAAACCCACACAGGCCGAATCAGACCGTACAATTTGGCACCACCATTCAGTAGCGCTCGAGAAGCGTGCTGTAGCCGTTTCGGTCGATTCGGTGCACCCGACAAAATTCGCTTGGAGATGGGCCGAGCTGATAGCGCAGGGTCAGTTGTGCCTTGTGGCCGAACGAGAGCCTCTGAATCGCAAAATTGACGGAGATACAGACATGCAACATGGACACAAGATGAAACCCACACAGGCCGAATCAGACCGTACAATTTGGCACCAACATTCAGTAGCGCTCGAGAAGCGTGCTGTAGCCGTTTCGGTCGATTCGGTGCACCCGACAAAATTCGCTTGGAGATGGGCCGAGCTGATAGCGCAGGGTCAGTTGTGCCTTGTGGCCGAACGAGAGCCTCTGAATCGCAAAATTGACGGAGATACAGACATGCAACATGGACACAAGATGAAACCCACACAGGCCGAATCAGACCGTACAATTTGGCACCAACATTCAGTAGCGCTCGAGAAGCGTGCTGTAGCCGTTTCGGTCGATTCGGTGCACCCGACAAAATTCGCTTGGAGATGGGCCGAGCTGATAGCGCAGGGTCAGTTGTGCCTTGTGGCCGAACGAGAGCCTCTGAATCGCAAAATTGACGGAGATACAGACATGCAACATGGACACAAGATGAAACCCACACAGGCCGAATCAGACCGTACAATTTGGCACCAACATTCAGTAGCGCTCGAGAAGCGTGCTGAAACAATTTCGGTCGATTCGGTGCACCCGACAAAATTCGCTTGGAGATGGGCCGAGCTGATAGCGCAGGGTCAGTTGTGCCTTGTGGCCGAACGAGAGCCTCTGAATCGCAAAATTGACGGAGATACAGACATGCAACATGGACACAAGATGAAACCCACCCAGGCCGAATCAGACCGTACAATTTGGCACCAACATTCAGTAGCGCTCGAGAAGCGTGCTGTAGCCGTTTCGGTCGATTCGGTGCACCCGACAAAATTCGCTTGGAGATGGGCCGAGCTGATAGCGCAGGGTCAGTTGTGCCTTGTGGCCGAACGAGAGCCTCTGAATCGCAAAATTGACGGAGATACAGACATGCAACATGGACACAAGATGAAACCCACCCAGGCCGAATCAGACCGTACAATTTGGCACCAACATTCAGTAGCGCTCGAGAAGCGTGCTGTAGCCGTTTCGGTCGATTCGGTGCACCCGACAAAATTCGCTTGGAGATGGGCCGAGCTGATAGCGCAGGGTCAGTTGTGCCTTGTGGCCGAACGAGAGCCTCTGAATCGCAAAATTGACGGAGATACAGACATGCAACATGGACACAAGATGAAACCCACACAGGCCGAATCAGACCGTACAATTTGGCACCAACATTCAGTAGCGCTCGAGAAGCGTGCTGTAGCCGTTTCGGTCGATTCGGTGCACCGGACAAAATTCGCTTGGAGATGGGCCGAGCTGATAGCGCAGGGTCAGTTGTGCCTTGTGGCCGAACGAGAGCCTCTGAATCGCAAAATTGACGGAGATACAGACATGCAACATGGACACAAGATGAAACCCACACAGGCCGAATCAGACCGTACAATTTGGCACCAACATTCAGTAGCGCTCGAGAAGCGTGCTGTAGCCGTTTCGGTCGATTCGGTGCACCCGACAAAATTCGCTTGGAGATGGGCCGAGCTGATAGCGCAGGGTCAGTTGTGCCTTGTGGCCGAACGAGAGCCTCTGAATCGCAAAATTGACGGAGATACAGACATGCAACATGGACACAAGATGAAACCCACACAGGCCGAATCAGACCGTACAATTTGGCACCAACATTCAGTAGCGCTCGAGAAGCGTGCTGTAGCCGTTTCGGTCGATTCGGTGCACCCGACAAAATTCGCTTGGAGATGGGCCGAGCTGATAGCGCAGGGTCAGTTGTGCCTTGTGGCCGAACGAGAGCCTCTGAATCGCAAAATTGACGGAGATACAGACATGCAACATGGACACAAGATGAAACCCACACAGGCCGAATCAGACCGTACAATTTGGCACCAACATTCAGTAGCGCTCGAGAAGCGTGCTGTAGCCGTTTCGGTCGATTCGGTGCACCCGACAAAATTCGCTTGGAGATGGGCCGAGCTGATAGCGCAGGGTCAGTTGTGCCTTGTGGCCGAACGAGAGCCTCTGAATCGCAAAATTGACGGAGATACAGACATGCAACATGGACACAAGATGAAACCCACCCAGGCCGAATCAGACCGTACAATTTGGCACCAACATTCAGTAGCGCTCGAGAAGCGTGCTGTAGCCGTTTCGGTCGATTCGGTGCACCCGACAAAATTCGCTTGGAGATGGGCCGAGCTGATAGCGCAGGGTCAGTTGTGCCTTGTGGCCGAACGAGAGCCTCTGAATCGCAATATTGACGGAGATACAGACATGCAACATGGACACAAGATGAAACCCACCCAGGCCGAATCAGACCGTACAATTTGGCACCACCATTCAGTAGCGCTCGAGAAGCGTGCTGAAACAATTTCAGCCAATTCGGTGCACCCGCAAAATTCGCTTGGAGATGGGCCGAGCTGATAGCGCAGGGTCAGTTGTGCCTTGTGGCCGAACGAGAGCCTCTGAATCGCAATATTGACGGAGATACAGACATGGAACATGGACACAAGATGAAACCCACCCAGGCCGAATCAGACCGTACAATTTGGCACCACCATTCAGTAGCGCTCGAGAAGCGTGCTGTAGCCGTTTCGGTCGATTCGGTGCATCCGACAAAATTCGCTTGGAGATGGGCCGAGCTGATAGCGCAGGGTCAGTTGTGCCTTGTGGCCGAACGAGAGCCTCTGAATCGCAATATTGACGGAGATACAGACATGGAACATGGACACAAGATGAAACCCACACAGGCCGAATCAGGCCGTACAATTTGGCACCACCATTCAGTAGCGCTCGAGAAGCGTGCTGAAACAATTTCGGTCGATTCGGTGCACCCGACAAAATTCGCTTGGAGATGGGCCGAGCTGATAGCGCAGGGTCAGTTGTGCCTTGTGGCCGAACGAGAGCCTCTGAATCGCAATATTGACGGAGATACAGACATGGAACATGGACACAAGATGAAACCCACCCAGGCCGAATCAGGCCGTACAATTTGGCACCACCATTCAGTAGCGCTCGAGAAGCGTGCTGTATCAGTTTCAGACGATTCGGTGCACCGGACAAAATTCGCTTGGAGATGGGCCGAGCTGATAGCGCAGGGTCAGTTGTGCCTTGTGGCCGAACGAGAGCCTCTGAATCGCAATATTGACGGAGATACAGACATGGAACATGGACACAAGATGAAACCCACCCAGGCCGAATCAGACCGTACAATTTGGCACCACCATTCAGTAGCGCTCGAGAAGCGTGCTGAAACAATTTCAGCCAATTCGGTGCACCGGACAAAATTCGCTTGGAGATGGGCCGAGCTGATAGCGCAGGGTCAGTTGTGCCTTGTGGCCGAACGAGAGCCTCTGAATCGCAAAATTGACGGAGATACAGACATGGAACATGGACACAAGATGAAACCCACCCAGGCCGAATCAGACCGTACAATTTGGCACCACCATTCAGTAGCGCTCGAGAAGCGTGCTGTAGCCGTTTCGGTCGATTCGGTGCACCCGACAAAATTCGCTTGGAGATGGGCCGAGCTGATAGCGCAGGGTCAGTTGTGCCTTGTGGCCGAACGAGAGCCTCTGAATCGCAAAATTGACGGAGATACAGACATGCAACATGGACACAAGATGAAACCCACACAGGCCGAATCAGACCGTACAATTTGGCACCAACATTCAGTAGCGCTCGAGAAGCGTGCTGTAGCCGTTTCGGTCGATTCGGTGCACCCGACAAAATTCGCTTGGAGATGGGCCGAGCTGATAGCGCAGGGTCAGTTGTGCCTTGTGGCCGAACGAGAGCCTCTGAATCGCAAAATTGACGGAGATACAGACATGCAACATGGACACAAGATGAAACCCACACAGGCCGAATCAGGCCGTACAAATTGGCACCAACATTCAGTAGCGCTCGAGAAGCGTGCTGTAACAATTTCGGTCGATTCGGTGCACCGGACAAAATTCGCTTGGAGATGGGCCGAGCTGATAGCGCAGGGTCAGTTGTGCCTTGTGGCCGAACGAGAGCCTCTGAATCGCAAAATTGACGGAGATACAGACATGCAACATGGACACAAGATGAAACCCACACAGGCCGAATCAGACCGTACAATTTGGCACCACCATTCAGTAGCGCTCGAGAAGCGTGCTGAAACAATTTCAGCCGATTCGGTGCACCGGACAAAATTCGCTTGGAGATGGGCCGAGCTGATAGCGCAGGGTCAGTTGTGCCTTGTGGCCGAACGAGAGCCTCTGAATCGCAAAATTGACGGAGATACAGACATGCAACATGGACACAAGATGAAACCCACCCAGGCCGAATCAGACCGTACAATTTGGCACCACCATTCAGTAGCGCTCGAGAAGCGTGCTGAAACAATTTCAGCCAATTCGGTGCACCCGCAAAATTCGCTTGGAGATGGGCCGAGCTGATAGCGCAGGGTCAGTTGTGCCTTGTGGCCGAACGAGAGCCTCTGAATCGCAATATTGACGGAGATACAGACATCCAACATGGACACAAGATGAAACCCACCCAGGCCGAATCAGACCGTACAACTTAACACCACCATTCAGCATCGCTTGAGAAGCGTGCTGAAACAATTTCAGCCAATTCGGTGCACCCGCAAAATTCGCTTGGAGATGGGCCGAGCTGATAGCGCAGGGTCAGTTGTGCCTTGTGGCCGAACGAGAGCCTCTGAATCGCAATATTGACGGAGATACAGACATGCAACATGGACACAAGATGAAACCCACCCAGGCCGAATCAGACCGTACAACTTAACACCACCATTCAGCATCGCTTGAGAAGCGTGCTGAAACAATTTCAGCCAATTCGGTGCACCCGCAAAATTCGCTTGGAGATGGGCCGAGCTGATAGCGCAGGGTCAGTTGTGCCTTGTGGCCGAACGAGAGCCTCTGAATCGCAAAATTGACGGAGATACAGACATGGAACATGGACACAAGATGAAACCCACCCAGGCCGAATCAGGCCGTACAATTTGGCACCACCATTCAGTAGCGCTCGAGAAGCGTGCTGAAACAATTTCGGTCGATTCGGTGCACCGGACAAAATTCGCTTGGAGATGGGCCGAGCTGATAGCGCAGGGTCAGTTGTGCCTTGTGGCCGAACGAGAGCCTCTGAATCGCAATATTGACGGAGATACAGACATGGAACATGGACACAAGATGAAACCCACCCAGGCCGAATCAGACCGTACAATTTGGCACCACCATTCAGTAGCGCTCGAGAAGCGTGCTGAAACAATTTCAGCCAATTCGGTGCACCGGACAAAATTCGCTTGGAGATGGGCCGAGCTGATAGCGCAGGGTCAGTTGTGCCTTGTGGCCGAACGAGAGCCTCTGAATCGCAATATTGACGGAGATACAGACATGGAACATGGACACAAGATGAAACCCACCCAGGCCGAATCAGACCGTACAATTTGGCACCACCATTCAGTAGCGCTCGAGAAGCGTGCTGAAACAATTTCAGCCAATTCGGTGCACCGGACAAAATTCGCTTGGAGATGGGCCGAGCTGATAGCGCAGGGTCAGTTGTGCCTTGTGGCCGAACGAGAGCCTCTGAATCGCAATATTGACGGAGATACAGACATGGAACATGGACACAAGATGAAACCCACCCAGGCCGAATCAGACCGTACAATTTGGCACCACCATTCAGTAGCGCTCGAGAAGCGTGCTGAAACAATTTCAGCCAATTCGGTGCACCGGACAAAATTCGCTTGGAGATGGGCCGAGCTGATAGCGCAGGGTCAGTTGTGCCTTGTGGCCGAACGAGAGCCTCTGAATCGCAATATTGACGGAGATACAGACATGGAACATGGACACAAGATGAAACCCACCCAGGCCGAATCAGACCGTACAATTTGGCACCACCATTCAGTAGCGCTCGAGAAGCGTGCTGAAACAATTTCAGCCAATTCGGTGCACCCGCAAAATTCGCTTGGAGATGGGCCGAGCTGATAGCGCAGGGTCAGTTGTGCCTTGTGGCCGAACGAGAGCCTCTGAATCGCAATATTGACGGAGATACAGACATGGAACATGGACACAAGATGAAACCCACCCAGGCCGAATCAGACCGTACAATTTGGCACCACCATTCAGTAGCGCTCGAGAAGCGTGCTGAAACAATTTCAGCCGATTCGGTGCACCGGACAAAATTCGCTTGGAGATGGGCCGAGCTGATAGCGCAGGGTCAGTTGTGCCTTGTGGCCGAACGAGAGCCTCTGAATCGCAATATTGACGGAGATACAGACATGGAACATGGACACAAGATGAAACCCACCCAGGCCGAATCAGGCCGTACAATTTGGCACCACCATTCAGTAGCGCTCGAGAAGCGTGCTGAAACAATTTCAGCCAATTCGGTGCACCGGACAAAATTCGCTTGGAGATGGGCCGAGCTGATAGCGCAGGGTCAGTTGTGCCTTGTGGCCGAACGAGAGCCTCTGAATCGCAATATTGACGGAGATACAGACATGGAACATGGACACAAGATGAAACCCACCCAGGCCGAATCAGGCCGTACAATTTGGCACCACCATTCAGTAGCGCTCGAGAAGCGTGCTGAAACAATTTCAGCCGATTCGGTGCACCGGACAAAATTCGCTTGGAGATGGGCCGAGCTGATAGCGCAGGGTCAGTTGTGCCTTGTGGCCGAACGAGAGCCTCTGAATCGCAATATTGACGGAGATACAGACATGGAACATGGACACAAGATGAAACCCACCCAGGCCGAATCAGGCCGTACAATTTGGCACCACCATTCAGTAGCGCTCGAGAAGCGTGCTGAAACAATTTCAGCCAATTCGGTGCACCGGACAAAATTCGCTTGGAGATGGGCCGAGCTGATAGCGCAGGGTCAGTTGTGCCTTGTGGCCGAACGAGAGCCTCTGAATCGCAATATTGACGGAGATACAGACATGGAACATGGACACAAGATGAAACCCACCCAGGCCGAATCAGGCCGTACAATTTGGCACCACCATTCAGTAGCGCTCGAGAAGCGTGCTGAAACAATTTCAGCCAATTCGGTGCACCGGACAAAATTCGCTTGGAGATGGGCCGAGCTGATAGCGCAGGGTCAGTTGTGCCTTGTGGCCGAACGAGAGCCTCTGAATCGCAATATTGACGGAGATACAGACATGGAACATGGACACAAGATGAAACCCACCCAGGCCGAATCAGACCGTACAATTTGGCACCACCATTCAGTAGCGCTCGAGAAGCGTGCTGAAACAATTTCAGCCAATTCGGTGCACCGGACAAAATTCGCTTGGAGATGGGCCGAGCTGATAGCGCAGGGTCAGTTGTGCCTTGTGGCCGAACGAGAGCCTCTGAATCGCAATATTGACGGAGATACAGACATGGAACATGGACACAAGATGAAACCCACCCAGGCCGAATCAGGCCGTACAATTTGGCACCACCATTCAGTAGCGCTCGAGAAGCGTGCTGAAACAATTTCAGCCAATTCGGTGCACCGGACAAAATTCGCTTGGAGATGGGCCGAGCTGATAGCGCAGGGTCAGTTGTGCCTTGTGGCCGAACGAGAGCCTCTGAATCGCAATATTGACGGAGATACAGACATGGAACATGGACACAAGATGAAACCCACCCAGGCCGAATCAGGCCGTACAATTTGGCACCACCATTCAGTAGCGCTCGAGAAGCGTGCTGAAACAATTTCAGCCAATTCGGTGCACCGGACAAAATTCGCTTGGAGATGGGCCGAGCTGGTAGCGCAGGGTCAGTTGTGCCTTGTGGCCGAACGAGAGCCTCTGAATCGCAATATTGACGGAGATACAGACATGGAACATGGACACAAGATGAAACCCACACAGGCCGAATCAGACCGTACAATTTGGCACCACCATTCAGTAGCGCTCGAGAAGCGTGCTGAAACAATTTCAGCCAATTCGGTGCACCGGACAAAATTCGCTTGGAGATGGGCCGAGCTGATAGCGCAGGGTCAGTTGTGCCTTGTGGCCGAACGAGAGCCTCTGAATCGCAATATTGACGGAGATACAGACATGGAACATGGACACAAGATGAAACCCACCCAGGCCGAATCAGGCCGTACAATTTGGCACCACCATTCAGTAGCGCTCGAGAAGCGTGCTGAAACAATTTCAGCCAATTCGGTGCACCGGACAAAATTCGCTTGGAGATGGGCCGAGCTGATAGCGCAGGGTCAGTTGTGCCTTGTGGCCGAACGAGAGCCTCTGAATCGCAATATTGACGGAGATACAGACATGGAACATGGACACAAGATGAAACCCACCCAGGCCGAATCAGGCCGTACAATTTGGCACCACCATTCAGTAGCGCTCGAGAAGCGTGCTGAAACAATTTCAGCCAATTCGGTGCACCGGACAAAATTCGCTTGGAGATGGGCCGAGCTGATAGCGCAGGGTCAGTTGTGCCTTGTGGCCGAACGAGAGCCTCTGAATCGCAATATTGACGGAGATACAGACATGGAACATGGACACAAGATGAAACCCACCCAGGCCGAATCAGACCGTACAATTTGGCACCACCATTCAGTAGCGCTCGAGAAGCGTGCTGAAACAATTTCAGCCAATTCGGTGCACCGGACAAAATTCGCTTGGAGATGGGCCGAGCTGATAGCGCAGGGTCAGTTGTGCCTTGTGGCCGAACGAGAGCCTCTGAATCGCAATATTGACGGAGATACAGACATGGAACATGGACACAAGATGAAACCCACCCAGGCCGAATCAGGCCGTACAATTTGGCACCACCATTCAGTAGCGCTCGAGAAGCGTGCTGAAACAATTTCAGCCAATTCGGTGCACCGGACAAAATTCGCTTGGAGATGGGCCGAGCTGATAGCGCAGGGTCAGTTGTGCCTTGTGGCCGAACGAGAGCCTCTGAATCGCAATATTGACGGAGATACAGACATGGAACATGGACACAAGATGAAACCCACACAGGCCGAATCAGACCGTACAATTTGGCACCACCATTCAGTAGCGCTCGAGAAGCGTGCTGAAACAATTTCAGCCAATTCGGTGCACCGGACAAAATTCGCTTGGAGATGGGCCGAGCTGATAGCGCAGGGTCAGTTGTGCCTTGTGGCCGAACGAGAGCCTCTGAATCGCAATATTGACGGAGATACAGACATGGAACATGGACACAAGATGAAACCCACCCAGGCCGAATCAGGCCGTACAATTTGGCACCACCATTCAGTAGCGCTCGAGAAGCGTGCTGAAACAATTTCAGCCAATTCGGTGCACCGGACAAAATTCGCTTGGAGATGGGCCGAGCTGATAGCGCAGGGTCAGTTGTGCCTTGTGGCCGAACGAGAGCCTCTGAATCGCAATATTGACGGAGATACAGACATGGAACATGGACACAAGATGAAACCCACCCAGGCCGAATCAGACCGTACAATTTGGCACCACCATTCAGTAGCGCTCGAGAAGCGTGCTGAAACAATTTCAGCCAATTCGGTGCACCGGACAAAATTCGCTTGGAGATGGGCCGAGCTGATAGCGCAGGGTCAGTTGTGCCTTGTGGCCGAACGAGAGCCTCTGAATCGCAATATTGACGGAGATACAGACATGGAACATGGACACAAGATGAAACCCACCCAGGCCGAATCAGGCCGTACAATTTGGCACCACCATTCAGTAGCGCTCGAGAAGCGTGCTGAAACAATTTCAGCCAATTCGGTGCACCGGACAAAATTCGCTTGGAGATGGGCCGAGCTGATAGCGCAGGGTCAGTTGTGCCTTGTGGCCGAACGAGAGCCTCTGAATCGCAATATTGACGGAGATACAGACATGGAACATGGACACAAGATGAAACCCACCCAGGCCGAATCAGGCCGTACAATTTGGCACCACCATTCAGTAGCGCTCGAGAAGCGTGCTGAAACAATTTCAGCCAATTCGGTGCACCGGACAAAATTCGCTTGGAGATGGGCCGAGCTGATAGCGCAGGGTCAGTTGTGCCTTGTGGCCGAACGAGAGCCTCTGAATCGCAATATTGACGGAGATACAGACATGGAACATGGACACAAGATGAAACCCACCCAGGCCGAATCAGGCCGTACAATTTGGCACCACCATTCAGTAGCGCTCGAGAAGCGTGCTGAAACAATTTCAGCCAATTCGGTGCACCGGACAAAATTCGCTTGGAGATGGGCCGAGCTGATAGCGCAGGGTCAGTTGTGCCTTGTGGCCGAACGAGAGCCTCTGAATCGCAATATTGACGGAGATACAGACATGGAACATGGACACAAGATGAAACCCACCCAGGCCGAATCAGGCCGTACAATTTGGCACCACCATTCAGTAGCGCTCGAGAAGCGTGCTGAAACAATTTCAGCCAATTCGGTGCACCGGACAAAATTCGCTTGGAGATGGGCCGAGCTGATAGCGCAGGGTCAGTTGTGCCTTGTGGCCGAACGAGAGCCTCTGAATCGCAATATTGACGGAGATACAGACATGGAACATGGACACAAGATGAAACCCACCCAGGCCGAATCAGGCCGTACAATTTGGCACCACCATTCAGTAGCGCTCGAGAAGCGTGCTGAAACAATTTCAGCCAATTCGGTGCACCGGACAAAATTCGCTTGGAGATGGGCCGAGCTGATAGCGCAGGGTCAGTTGTGCCTTGTGGCCGAACGAGAGCCTCTGAATCGCAATATTGACGGAGATACAGACATGGAACATGGACACAAGATGAAACCCACCCAGGCCGAATCAGGCCGTACAATTTGGCACCACCATTCAGTAGCGCTCGAGAAGCGTGCTGAAACAATTTCAGCCAATTCGGTGCACCGGACAAAATTCGCTTGGAGATGGGCCGAGCTGATAGCGCAGGGTCAGTTGTGCCTTGTGGCCGAACGAGAGCCTCTGAATCGCAATATTGACGGAGATACAGACATGGAACATGGACACAAGATGAAACCCACACAGGCCGAATCAGACCGTACGATCTGGCACCACCATTCAGTAGCGCTCGAGAAGCGTGCTGAAACAATTTCAGCCAATTCGGTGCACCGGACAAAATTCGCTTGGAGATGGGCCGAGCTGATAGCGCAGGGTCAGTTGTGCCTTGTGGCCGAACGAGAGCCTCTGAATCGCAATATTGACGGAGATACAGACATGGAACATGGACACAAGATGAAACCCACCCAGGCCGAATCAGACCGTACAATTTGGCACCACCATTCAGTAGCGCTCGAGAAGCGTGCTGAAACAATTTCAGCCAATTCGGTGCACCGGACAAAATTCGCTTGGAGATGGGCCGAGCTGATAGCGCAGGGTCAGTTGTGCCTTGTGGCCGAACGAGAGCCTCTGAATCGCAATATTGACGGAGATACAGACATGGAACATGGACACAAGATGAAACCCACCCAGGCCGAATCAGGCCGTACAATTTGGCACCACCATTCAGTAGCGCTCGAGAAGCGTGCTGAAACAATTTCAGCCAATTCGGTGCACCGGACAAAATTCGCTTGGAGATGGGCCGAGCTGATAGCGCAGGGTCAGTTGTGCCTTGTGGCCGAACGAGAGCCTCTGAATCGCAATATTGACGGAGATACAGACATGGAACATGGACACAAGATGAAACCCACCCAGGCCGAATCAGGCCGTACAATTTGGCACCACCATTCAGTAGCGCTCGAGAAGCGTGCTGAAACAATTTCAGCCAATTCGGTGCACCGGACAAAATTCGCTTGGAGATGGGCCGAGCTGATAGCGCAGGGTCAGTTGTGCCTTGTGGCCGAACGAGAGCCTCTGAATCGCAATATTGACGGAGATACAGACATGGAACATGGACACAAGATGAAACCCACCCAGGCCGAATCAGGCCGTACAATTTGGCACCACCATTCAGTAGCGCTCGAGAAGCGTGCTGAAACAATTTCAGCCAATTCGGTGCACCGGACAAAATTCGCTTGGAGATGGGCCGAGCTGATAGCGCAGGGTCAGTTGTGCCTTGTGGCCGAACGAGAGCCTCTGAATCGCAATATTGACGGAGATACAGACATGGAACATGGACACAAGATGAAACCCACCCAGGCCGAATCAGGCCGTACAATTTGGCACCACCATTCAGTAGCGCTCGAGAAGCGTGCTGAAACAATTTCAGCCAATTCGGTGCACCGGACAAAATTCGCTTGGAGATGGGCCGAGCTGATAGCGCAGGGTCAGTTGTGCCTTGTGGCCGAACGAGAGCCTCTGAATCGCAATATTGACGGAGATACAGACATGGAACATGGACACAAGATGAAACCCACCCAGGCCGAATCAGGCCGTACAATTTGGCACCACCATTCAGTAGCGCTCGAGAAGCGTGCTGAAACAATTTCAGCCAATTCGGTGCACCGGACAAAATTCGCTTGGAGATGGGCCGAGCTGATAGCGCAGGGTCAGTTGTGCCTTGTGGCCGAACGAGAGCCTCTGAATCGCAATATTGACGGAGATACAGACATGGAACATGGACACAAGATGAAACCCACACAGGCCGAATCAGACCGTACAATTTGGCACCACCATTCAGTAGCGCTCGAGAAGCGTGCTGAAACAATTTCAGCCAATTCGGTGCACCGGACAAAATTCGCTTGGAGATGGGCCGAGCTGATAGCGCAGGGTCAGTTGTGCCTTGTGGCCGAACGAGAGCCTCTGAATCGCAATATTGACGGAGATACAGACATGGAACATGGACACAAGATGAAACCCACCCAGGCCGAATCAGGCCGTACAATTTGGCACCACCATTCAGTAGCGCTCGAGAAGCGTGCTGAAACAATTTCAGCCAATTCGGTGCACCGGACAAAATTCGCTTGGAGATGGGCCGAGCTGATAGCGCAGGGTCAGTTGTGCCTTGTGGCCGAACGAGAGCCTCTGAATCGCAATATTGACGGAGATACAGACATGGAACATGGACACAAGATGAAACCCACCCAGGCCGAATCAGACCGTACAATTTGGCACCACCATTCAGTAGCGCTCGAGAAGCGTGCTGAAACAATTTCAGCCAATTCGGTGCACCGGACAAAATTCGCTTGGAGATGGGCCGAGCTGATAGCGCAGGGTCAGTTGTGCCTTGTGGCCGAACGAGAGCCTCTGAATCGCAATATTGACGGAGATACAGACATGGAACATGGACACAAGATGAAACCCACCCAGGCCGAATCAGGCCGTACAATTTGGCACCACCATTCAGTAGCGCTCGAGAAGCGTGCTGAAACAATTTCAGCCAATTCGGTGCACCGGACAAAATTCGCTTGGAGATGGGCCGAGCTGATAGCGCAGGGTCAGTTGTGCCTTGTGGCCGAACGAGAGCCTCTGAATCGCAATATTGACGGAGATACAGACATGGAACATGGACACAAGATGAAACCCACCCAGGCCGAATCAGGCCGTACAATTTGGCACCACCATTCAGTAGCGCTCGAGAAGCGTGCTGAAACAATTTCAGCCAATTCGGTGCACCGGACAAAATTCGCTTGGAGATGGGCCGAGCTGATAGCGCAGGGTCAGTTGTGCCTTGTGGCCGAACGAGAGCCTCTGAATCGCAATATTGACGGAGATACAGACATGGAACATGGACACAAGATGAAACCCACCCAGGCCGAATCAGGCCGTACAATTTGGCACCACCATTCAGTAGCGCTCGAGAAGCGTGCTGAAACAATTTCAGCCAATTCGGTGCACCGGACAAAATTCGCTTGGAGATGGGCCGAGCTGATAGCGCAGGGTCAGTTGTGCCTTGTGGCCGAACGAGAGCCTCTGAATCGCAATATTGACGGAGATACAGACATGGAACATGGACACAAGATGAAACCCACCCAGGCCGAATCAGGCCGTACAATTTGGCACCACCATTCAGTAGCGCTCGAGAAGCGTGCTGAAACAATTTCAGCCAATTCGGTGCACCGGACAAAATTCGCTTGGAGATGGGCCGAGCTGATAGCGCAGGGTCAGTTGTGCCTTGTGGCCGAACGAGAGCCTCTGAATCGCAATATTGACGGAGATACAGACATGGAACATGGACACAAGATGAAACCCACCCAGGCCGAATCAGGCCGTACAATTTGGCACCACCATTCAGTAGCGCTCGAGAAGCGTGCTGAAACAATTTCAGCCAATTCGGTGCACCGGACAAAATTCGCTTGGAGATGGGCCGAGCTGATAGCGCAGGGTCAGTTGTGCCTTGTGGCCGAACGAGAGCCTCTGAATCGCAATATTGACGGAGATACAGACATGGAACATGGACACAAGATGAAACCCACCCAGGCCGAATCAGGCCGTACAATTTGGCACCACCATTCAGTAGCGCTCGAGAAGCGTGCTGAAACAATTTCAGCCAATTCGGTGCACCGGACAAAATTCGCTTGGAGATGGGCCGAGCTGATAGCGCAGGGTCAGTTGTGCCTTGTGGCCGAACGAGAGCCTCTGAATCGCAATATTGACGGAGATACAGACATGGAACATGGACACAAGATGAAACCCACCCAGGCCGAATCAGACCGTACAATTTGGCACCACCATTCAGTAGCGCTCGAGAAGCGTGCTGAAACAATTTCAGCCGATTCGGTGCACCGGACAAAATTCGCTTGGAGATGGGCCGAGCTGATAGCGCAGGGTCAGTTGTGCCTTGTGGCCGAACGAGAGCCTCTGAATCGCAATATTGACGGAGATACAGACATGGAACATGGACACAAGATGAAACCCACCCAGGCCGAATCAGACCGTACAATTTGGCACCACCATTCAGTAGCGCTCGAGAAGCGTGCTGAAACAATTTCAGCCGATTCGGTGCACCGGACAAAATTCGCTTGGAGATGGGCCGAGCTGATAGCGCAGGGTCAGTTGTGCCTTGTGGCCGAACGAGAGCCTCTGAATCGCAATATTGACGGAGATACAGACATGGAACATGGACACAAGATGAAACCCACCCAGGCCGAATCAGGCCGTACAATTTGGCACCACCATTCAGTAGCGCTCGAGAAGCGTGCTGAAACAATTTCAGCCAATTCGGTGCACCGGACAAAATTCGCTTGGAGATGGGCCGAGCTGATAGCGCAGGGTCAGTTGTGCCTTGTGGCCGAACGAGAGCCTCTGAATCGCAATATTGACGGAGATACAGACATGGAACATGGACACAAGATGAAACCCACCCAGGCCGAATCAGACCGTACAATTTGGCACCACCATTCAGTAGCGCTCGAGAAGCGTGCTGAAACAATTTCAGCCAATTCGGTGCACCGGACAAAATTCGCTTGGAGATGGGCCGAGCTGATAGCGCAGGGTCAGTTGTGCCTTGTGGCCGAACGAGAGCCTCTGAATCGCAATATTGACGGAGATACAGACATGGAACATGGACACAAGATGAAACCCACACAGGCCGAATCAGACCGTACAATTTGGCACCACCATTCAGTAGCGCTCGAGAAGCGTGCTGAAACAATTTCAGCCAATTCGGTGCACCGGACAAAATTCGCTTGGAGATGGGCCGAGCTGATAGCGCAGGGTCAGTTGTGCCTTGTGGCCGAACGAGAGCCTCTGAATCGCAATATTGACGGAGATACAGACATGGAACATGGACACAAGATGAAACCCACCCAGGCCGAATCAGACCGTACAATTTGGCACCACCATTCAGTAGCGCTCGAGAAGCGTGCTGAAACAATTTCAGCCAATTCGGTGCACCGGACAAAATTCGCTTGGAGATGGGCCGAGCTGATAGCGCAGGGTCAGTTGTGCCTTGTAGCCGAACGAGAGCCTCTGAATCGCAATATTGACGGAGATACAGACATGGAACATGGACACAAGATGAAACGCACACAGGCCGAATCAGACCGTACAATTTGGCACCACCATTCAGTAGCGCTCGAGAAGCGTGCTGAAACAATTTCAGCCAATTCGGTGCACCGGACAAAATTCGCTTGGAGATGGGCCGAGCTGATAGCGCAGGGTCAGTTGTGCCTTGTGGCCGAACGAGAGCCTCTGAATCGCAATATTGACGGAGATACAGACATGGAACATGGACACAAGATGAAACCCACCCAGGCCGAATCAGGCCGTACAATTTGGCACCACCATTCAGTAGCGCTCGAGAAGCGTGCTGAAACAATTTCAGCCAATTCGGTGCACCGGACAAAATTCGCTTGGAGATGGGCCGAGCTGATAGCGCAGGGTCAGTTGTGCCTTGTGGCCGAACGAGAGCCTCTGAATCGCAATATTGACGGAGATACAGACATGGAACATGGACACAAGATGAAACCCACCCAGGCCGAATCAGGCCGTACAATTTGGCACCACCATTCAGTAGCGCTCGAGAAGCGTGCTGAAACAATTTCAGCCAATTCGGTGCACCGGACAAAATTCGCTTGGAGATGGGCCGAGCTGATAGCGCAGGGTCAGTTGTGCCTTGTGGCCGAACGAGAGCCTCTGAATCGCAATATTGACGGAGATACAGACATGGAACATGGACACAAGATGAAACCCACACAGGCCGAATCAGACCGTACGATCTGGCACCACCATTCAGTAGCGCTCGAGAAGCGTGCTGAAACAATTTCAGCCAATTCGGTGCACCGGACAAAATTCGCTTGGAGATGGGCCGAGCTGATAGCGCAGGGTCAGTTGTGCCTTGTGGCCGAACGAGAGCCTCTGAATCGCAATATTGACGGAGATACAGACATGGAACATGGACACAAGATGAAACCCACCCAGGCCGAATCAGACCGTACAATTTGGCACCACCATTCAGTAGCGCTCGAGAAGCGTGCTGAAACAATTTCAGCCAATTCGGTGCACCGGACAAAATTCGCTTGGAGATGGGCCGAGCTGGTAGCGCAGGGTCAGTTGTGCCTTGTGGCCGAACGAGAGCCTCTGAATCGCAATATTGACGGAGATACAGACATGGAACATGGACACAAGATGAAACCCACACAGGCCGAATCAGACCGTACGATCTGGCACCACCATTCAGTAGCGCTCGAGAAGCGTGCTGAAACAATTTCAGCCAATTCGGTGCACCGGACAAAATTCGCTTGGAGATGGGCCGAGCTGATAGCGCAGGGTCGGTTGTGCCTTGTGGCCGAACGAGAGCCTCTGAATCGCAATATTGACGGAGATACAGACATGGAACATGGACACAAGATGAAACCCACCCAGGCCGAATCAGGCCGTACAATTTGGCACCACCATTCAGTAGCGCTCGAGAAGCGTGCTGAAACAATTTCAGCCAATTCGGTGCACCGGACAAAATTCGCTTGGAGATGGGCCGAGCTGATAGCGCAGGGTCAGTTGTGCCTTGTGGCCGAACGAGAGCCTCTGAATCGCAATATTGACGGAGATACAGACATGGAACATGGACACAAGATGAAACCCACCCAGGCCGAATCAGACCGTACAATTTGGCACCACCATTCAGTAGCGCTCGAGAAGCGTGCTGAAACAATTTCAGCCAATTCGGTGCACCGGACAAAATTCGCTTGGAGATGGGCCGAGCTGATAGCGCAGGGTCAGTTGTGCCTTGTGGCCGAACGAGAGCCTCTGAATCGCAATATTGACGGAGATACAGACATGGAACATGGACACAAGATGAAACCCACCCAGGCCGAATCAGGCCGTACAATTTGGCACCACCATTCAGTAGCGCTCGAGAAGCGTGCTGAAACAATTTCAGCCAATTCGGTGCACCGGACAAAATTCGCTTGGAGATGGGCCGAGCTGATAGCGCAGGGTCAGTTGTGCCTTGTGGCCGAACGAGAGCCTCTGAATCGCAATATTGACGGAGATACAGACATGGAACATGGACACAAGATGAAACCCACCCAGGCCGAATCAGACCGTACAATTTGGTACCAACATTTAGTAGCCCTCGAGAAGCGTGCTGAAACAATTTCAGCCAATTCGGAGCACCCGACAAAATTCGCTTTAAAATGGGCGGAGCTGATAGCGCAGGGTCGGTTGTGCCTTGTGGCCGAACGAGAGCCTCTGAATCGCAATATTGACGGAGATACAGACATCGAACATGGACACAAGATGAAACACACCCAGGCCGAATCAGACCGTACAATTTGGTACCAACATTTAGTAGCCCTCGAGAAGCGTGCTGAAACAATTTCAGCCAATTCGGAGCACCCGACAAAATTCGCTTGGAGATGGGCCGAGCTGATAGCGCAGGGTCAGTTGTGCCTTGTGGCCGAACGAGAGCCTCTGAATCGCAATATTGACGGAGATACAGACATCGAACATGGACACAAGATGAAACACACCCAGGCCGAATCAGACCGTACAATTTGGTACCAACATTTAGTAGCCCTCGAGAAGCGTGCTGAAACAATTTCAGCCAATTCGGAGCACCCGACAAAATTCGCTTTAAAATGGGCGGAGCTGATAGCGCAGGGTCGGTTGTGCCTTGTGGCCGAACGAGAGCCTCTGAATCGCAATATTGACGGAGATACAGACATCGAACATGGACACAAGATGAAACACACCCAGGCCGAATCAGACCGTACAATTTGGTACCAACATTTAGTAGCCCTCGAGAAGCGTGCTGAAACAATTTCAGCCAATTCGGAGCACCCGACAAAATTCGCTTGGAGATGGGCCGAGCTGGTAGCGCAGGGTCAGTTGTGCCTTGTGGCCGAACGAGAGCCTCTGAATCGCAATATTGACGGAGATACAGACATGGAACATGGACACAAGATGAAACCCACACAGGCCGAATCAGACCGTACGATCTGGCACCACCATTCAGTAGCGCTCGAGAAGCGTGCTGAAACAATTTCAGCCAATTCGGTGCACCGGACAAAATTCGCTTGGAGATGGGCCGAGCTGGTAGCGCAGGGTCAGTTGTGCCTTGTGGCCGAACGAGAGCCTCTGAATCGCAATATTGACGGAGATACAGACATGGAACATGGACACAAGATGAAACGCACACAGGCCGAATCAGACCGTACAATTTGGTACCAACATTTAGTAGCCCTCGAGAAGCGTGCTGAAACAATTTCAGCCAATTCGGAGCACCCGACAAAATTCGCTTTAAAATGGGCGGAGCTGATAGCGCAGGGTCGGTTGTGCCTTGTGGCCGAACGAGAGCCTCTGAATCGCAATATTGACGGAGATACAGACATGGAACATGGACACAAGATGAAACCCACCCAGGCCGAATCAGACCGTACAATTTGGCACCACCATTCAGTAGCGCTCGAGAAGCGTGCTGAAACAATTTCAGCCAATTCGGTGCACCGGACAAAATTCGCTTGGAGATGGGCCGAGCTGGTAGCGCAGGGTCAGTTGTGCCTTGTGGCCGAACGAGAGCCTCTGAATCGCAATATTGACGGAGATACAGACATGGAACATGGACACAAGATGAAACCCACCCAGGCCGAATCAGACCGTACAATTTGGCACCACCATTCAGTAGCGCTCGAGAAGCGTGCTGAAACAATTTCAGCCAATTCGGTGCACCGGACAAAATTCGCTTGGAGATGGGCCGAGCTGGTAGCGCAGGGTCAGTTGTGCCTTGTGGCCGAACGAGAGCCTCTGAATCGCAATATTGACGGAGATACAGACATGGAACATGGACACAAGATGAAACCCACCCAGGCCGAATCAGACCGTACAATTTGGCACCACCATTCAGTAGCGCTCGAGAAGCGTGCTGAAACAATTTCAGCCAATTCGGTGCACCGGACAAAATTCGCTTGGAGATGGGCCGAGCTGGTAGCGCAGGGTCAGTTGTGCCTTGTGGCCGAACGAGAGCCTCTGAATCGCAATATTGACGGAGATACAGACATGGAACATGGACACAAGATGAAACCCACCCAGGCCGAATCAGACCGTACAATTTGGCACCACCATTCAGTAGCGCTCGAGAAGCGTGCTGAAACAATTTCAGCCAATTCGGTGCACCGGACAAAATTCGCTTGGAGATGGGCCGAGCTGGTAGCGCAGGGTCAGTTGTGCCTTGTGGCCGAACGAGAGCCTCTGAATCGCAATATTGACGGAGATACAGACATGGAACATGGACACAAGATGAAACCCACACAGGCCGAATCAGGCCGTACAATTTGGCACCACCATTCAGTAGCGCTCGAGAAGCGTGCTGAAACAATTTCAGCCAATTCGGTGCACCGGACAAAATTCGCTTGGAGATGGGCCGAGCTGATAGCGCAGGGTCAGTTGTGCCTTGTGGCCGAACGAGAGCCTCTGAATCGCAATATTGACGGAGATACAGACATGGAACATGGACACAAGATGAAACCCACCCAGGCCGAATCAGGCCGTACAATTTGGCACCACCATTCAGTAGCGCTCGAGAAGCGTGCTGAAACAATTTCAGCCAATTCGGTGCACCGGACAAAATTCGCTTGGAGATGGGCCGAGCTGGTAGCGCAGGGTCAGTTGTGCCTTGTGGCCGAACGAGAGCCTCTGAATCGCAATATTGACGGAGATACAGACATGGAACATGGACACAAGATGAAACGCACACAGGCCGAATCAGACCGTACAATATGGCACCACCATTCAGTAGCGCTCGAGAAGCGTGCTGAAACAATTTCAGCCAATTCGGTGCACCGGACAAAATTCGCTTGGAGATGGGCCGAGCTGATAGCGCAGGGTCAGTTGTGCCTTGTGGCCGAACGAGAGCCTCTGAATCGCAATATTGACGGAGATACAGACATGGAACATGGACACAAGATGAAACGCACACAGGCCGAATCAGACCGTACGATCTGGCACCACCATTCAGTAGCGCTCGAGAAGCGTGCTGAAACAATTTCAGCCAATTCGGTGCACCGGACAAAATTCGCTTGGAGATGGGCCGAGCTGATAGCGCAGGGTCAGTTGTGCCTTGTGGCCGAACGAGAGCCTCTGAATCGCAATATTGATGGAGATACAGACATGGAACATGGACACAAGATGAAACCGACCCAGGCCGAATCAGGCCGTACAATTTGGCACCACCATTCAGTAGCGCTCGAGAAGCGTGCTGAAACAATTTCAGCCAATTCGGTGCACCTGACAAAATTCGCTTGGAGATGGGCCGAGCTGGTAGCGCAGGGTCAGTTGTGCCTTGTGGCCGAACGAGAGCCTCTGAATCGCAATATTGACGGAGATACAGACATGGAACATGGACACAAGATGAAACGCACACAGGCCGAATCAGACCGTACGATCTGGCACCACCATTCAGTAGCGCTCGAGAAGCGTGCTGAAACAATTTCAGCCAATTCGGTGCACCGGACAAAATTCGCTTGGAGATGGGCCGAGCTGATAGCGCAGGGTCAGTTGTGCCTTGTGGCCGAACGAGAGCCTCTGAATCACAATATTGACGGAGATACAGACATGGAACATGGACACAAGATGAAACCCACACAGGCCGAATCAGACCGTACGATCTGGCACCACCATTCAGTAGCGCTCGAGAAGCGTGCTGAAACAATTTCAGCCAATTCGGTGCACCGGACAAAATTCGCTTAGAGATGGGCCGAGCTGATAGCGCAGGGTCAGTTGTGCCTTGTGGCCGAACGAGAGCCTCTAAATCGCAATATTGACGGAGATACAGACATGGAACATGGACACAAGATGAAACCCACCCAGGCCGAATCAGGCCGTACAATTTGGCACCACCATTCAGTAGCGCTCGAGAAGCGTGCTGAAACAATTTCAGCCAATTCGGTGCACCGGACAAAATTCGCTTGGAGATGGGCCGAGCTGATAGCGCAGGGTCAGTTGTGCCTTGTGGCCGAACGAGAGCCTCTGAATCACAATATTGACGGAGATACAGACATGGAACATGGACACAAAATGAAACCCACCCAGGCCGAATCAGGCCGTACAATTTGGCACCACCATTCAGTAGCGCTCGAGAAGCGTGCTGAAACAATTTCAGCCAATTCGGTGCACCGGACAAAATTCGCTTGGAGATGGGCCGAGCTGGTAGCGCAGGGTCAGTTGTGCCTTGTGGCCGAACGAGAGCCTCTGAATCGCAATATTGACGGAGATACAGACATGGAACATGGACACAAGATGAAACCCACCCAGGCCGAATCAGACCGTACGATCTGGCACCACCATTCAGTAGCGCTCGAGAAGCGTGCTGAAACAATTTCAGCCAATTCGGTGCACCGGACAAAATTCGCTTAGAGATGGGCCGAGCTGATAGCGCAGGGTCAGTTGTGCCTTGTGGCCGAACGAGAGCCTCTAAATCGCAATATTGACGGAGATACAGACATGGAACATGGACACAAGATGGAACCCACCCAGGCCGAATCAGGCCGTACAATTTGGCACCACCATTCAGTAGCGCTCGAGAAGCGTGCTGAAACAATTTCAGCCAATTCGGTGCACCGGACAAAATTCGCTTGGAGATGGGCCGAGCTGGTAGCGCAGGGTCAGTTGTGCCTTGTGGCCGAACGAGAGCCTCTGAATCGCAATATTGACGGAGATACAGACATGGAACATGGACACAAGATGAAACCCACACAGGCCGAATCAGACCGTACGATCTGGCACCACCATTCAGTAGCGCTCGAGAAGCGTGCTGAAACAATTTCAGCCAATTCGGTGCACCGGACAAAATTCGCTTGGAGATGGGCCGAGCTGATAGCGCAGGGTCAGTTGTGCCTTGTGGCCGAACGAGAGCCTCTGAATCACAATATTGACGGAGATACAGACATGGAACATGGACACAAGATGAAACCCACCCAGGCCGAATCAGGCCGTACAATTTGGCACCACCATTCAGTAGCGCTCGAGAAGCGTGCTGAAACAATTTCAGCCAATTCGGTGCACCGGACAAAATTCGCTTAGAGATGGGCCGAGCTGATAGCGCAGGGTCAGTTGTGCCTTGTGGCCGAACGAGAGCCTCTAAATCGCAATATTGACGGAGATACAGACATGGAACATGGACACAAGATGAAACCCACCCAGGCCGAATCAGACCGTACGATCTGGCACCACCATTCAGTAGCGCTCGAGAAGCGTGCTGAAACAATTTCAGCCAATTCGGTGCACCGGACAAAATTCGCTTAGAGATGGGCCGAGCTGATAGCGCAGGGTCAGTTGTGCCTTGTGGCCGAACGAGAGCCTCTAAATCGCAATATTGACGGAGATACAGACATGGAACATGGACACAAGATGAAACCCACCCAGGCCGAATCAGGCCGTACAATTTGGCACCACCATTCAGTAGCGCTCGAGAAGCGTGCTGAAACAATTTCAGCCAATTCGGTGCACCGGACAAAATTCGCTTGGAGATGGGCCGAGCTGGTAGCGCAGGGTCAGTTGTGCCTTGTGGCCGAACGAGAGCCTCTGAATCGCAATATTGACGGAGATACAGACATGGAACATGGACACAAGATGAAACCCACCCAGGCCGAATCAGGCCGTACAATTTGGCACCACCATTCAGTAGCGCTCGAGAAGCGTGCTGAAACAATTTCAGCCAATTCGGTGCACCGGACAAAATTCGCTTGGAGATGGGCCGAGCTGATAGCGCAGGGTCAGTTGTGCCTTGTGGCCGAACGAGAGCCTCTGAATCGCAATATTGACGGAGATACAGACATGGAACATGGACACAAGATGAAACCCACCCAGGCCGAATCAGGCCGTACAATTTGGCACCACCATTCAGTAGCGCTCGAGAAGCGTGCTGAAACAATTTCAGCCAATTCGGTGCACCGGACAAAATTCGCTTGGAGATGGGCCGAGCTGATAGCGCAGGGTCAGTTGTGCCTTGTGGCCGAACGAGAGCCTCTGAATCGCAATATTGACGGAGATACAGACATGGAACATGGACACAAGATGAAACCCACCCAGGCCGAATCAGGCCGTACAATTTGGCACCACCATTCAGTAGCGCTCGAGAAGCGTGCTGAAACAATTTCAGCCAATTCGGTGCACCGGACAAAATTCGCTTGGAGATGGGCCGAGCTGATAGCGCAGGGTCAGTTGTGCCTTGTGGCCGAACGAGAGCCTCTGAATCGCAATATTGACGGAGATACAGACATGGAACATGGACACAAGATGAAACCCACCCAGGCCGAATCAGGCCGTACAATTTGGCACCACCATTCAGTAGCGCTCGAGAAGCGTGCTGAAACAATTTCAGCCAATTCGGTGCACCGGACAAAATTCGCTTGGAGATGGGCCGAGCTGATAGCGCAGGGTCAGTTGTGCCTTGTGGCCGAACGAGAGCCTCTGAATCACAATATTGACGGAGATACAGACATGGAACATGGACACAAGATGAAACCCACCCAGGCCGAATCAGGCCGTACAATTTGGCACCACCATTCAGTAGCGCTCGAGAAGCGTGCTGAAACAATTTCAGCCAATTCGGTGCACCGGACAAAATTCGCTTGGAGATGGGCCGAGCTGATAGCGCAGGGTCAGTTGTGCCTTGTGGCCGAACGAGAGCCTCTGAATCACAATATTGACGGAGATACAGACATGGAACATGGACACAAGATGAAACCCACCCAGGCCGAATCAGACCGTACGATCTGGCACCACCATTCAGTAGCGCTCGAGAAGCGTGCTGAAACAATTTCAGCCAATTCGGTGCACCGGACAAAATTCGCTTAGAGATGGGCCGAGCTGATAGCGCAGGGTCAGATGTGCCTTGTGGCCGAACGAGAGCCTCTGAATCGCAATATTGACGGAGATACAGACATGGAACATGGACACAAGATGAAACCCACCCAGGCCGAATCAGGCCGTACAATTTGGCACCACCATTCAGTAGCGCTCGAGAAGCGTGCTGAAACAATTTCAGCCAATTCGGTGCACCGGACAAAATTCGCTTGGAGATGGGCCGAGCTGATAGCGCAGGGTCAGTTGTGCCTTGTGGCCGAACGAGAGCCTCTGAATCGCAATATTGACGGAGATACAGACATGGAACATGGACACAAGATGAAACCCACCCAGGCCGAATCAGGCCGTACAATTTGGCACCACCATTCAGTAGCGCTCGAGAAGCGTGCTGAAACAATTTCAGCCGATTCGGTGCACCGGACAAAATTCGCTTGGAGATGGGCCGAGCTGGTAGCGCAGGGTCAGTTGTGCCTTGTGGCCGAACGAGAGCCTCTGAATCGCAATATTGACGGAGATACAGACATGGAACATGGACACAAGATGAAACCCACCCAGGCCGAATCAGGCCGTACAATTTGGCACCACCATTCAGTAGCGCTCGAGAAGCGTGCTGAAACAATTTCAGCCAATTCGGTGCACCGGACAAAATTCGCTTGGAGATGGGCCGAGCTGATAGCGCAGGGTCAGTTGTGCCTTGTGGCCGAACGAGAGCCTCTGAATCGCAATATTGACGGAGATACAGACATGGAACATGGACACAAGATGAAACCCACCCAGGCCGAATCAGGCCGTACAATTTGGCACCACCATTCAGTAGCGCTCGAGAAGCGTGCTGAAACAATTTCAGCCAATTCGGTGCACCGGACAAAATTCGCTTGGAGATGGGCCGAGCTGATAGCGCAGGGTCAGTTGTGCCTTGTGGCCGAACGAGAGCCTCTGAATCGCAATATTGACGGAGATACAGACATGGAACATGGACACAAGATGAAACCCACCCAGGCCGAATCAGGCCGTACAATTTGGCACCACCATTCAGTAGCGCTCGAGAAGCGTGCTGAAACAATTTCAGCCAATTCGGTGCACCGGACAAAATTCGCTTGGAGATGGGCCGAGCTGATAGCGCAGGGTCAGTTGTGCCTTGTGGCCGAACGAGAGCCTCTGAATCGCAATATTGACGGAGATACAGACATGGAACATGGACACAAGATGAAACCCACCCAGGCCGAATCAGGCCGTACAATTTGGCACCACCATTCAGTAGCGCTCGAGAAGCGTGCTGAAACAATTTCAGCCAATTCGGTGCACCGGACAAAATTCGCTTGGAGATGGGCCGAGCTGATAGCGCAGGGTCAGTTGTGCCTTGTGGCCGAACGAGAGCCTCTGAATCGCAATATTGACGGAGATACAGACATGGAACATGGACACAAGATGAAACCCACCCAGGCCGAATCAGGCCGTACAATTTGGCACCACCATTCAGTAGCGCTCGAGAAGCGTGCTGAAACAATTTCAGCCAATTCGGTGCACCGGACAAAATTCGCTTGGAGATGGGCCGAGCTGATAGCGCAGGGTCAGTTGTGCCTTGTGGCCGAACGAGAGCCTCTGAATCGCAATATTGACGGAGATACAGACATGGAACATGGACACAAGATGAAACCCACCCAGGCCGAATCAGGCCGTACAATTTGGCACCACCATTCAGTAGCGCTCGAGAAGCGTGCTGAAACAATTTCAGCCAATTCGGTGCACCGGACAAAATTCGCTTGGAGATGGGCCGAGCTGATAGCGCAGGGTCAGTTGTGCCTTGTGGCCGAACGAGAGCCTCTGAATCGCAATATTGACGGAGATACAGACATGGAACATGGACACAAGATGAAACCCACCCAGGCCGAATCAGGCCGTACAATTTGGCACCACCATTCAGTAGCGCTCGAGAAGCGTGCTGAAACAATTTCAGCCAATTCGGTGCACCGGACAAAATTCGCTTGGAGATGGGCCGAGCTGATAGCGCAGGGTCAGTTGTGCCTTGTGGCCGAACGAGAGCCTCTGAATCGCAATATTGACGGAGATACAGACATGGAACATGGACACAAGATGAAACCCACCCAGGCCGAATCAGGCCGTACAATTTGGCACCACCATTCAGTAGCGCTCGAGAAGCGTGCTGAAACAATTTCAGCCAATTCGGTGCACCGGACAAAATTCGCTTGGAGATGGGCCGAGCTGATAGCGCAGGGTCAGTTGTGCCTTGTGGCCGAACGAGAGCCTCTGAATCGCAATATTGACGGAGATACAGACATGGAACATGGACACAAGATGAAACCCACCCAGGCCGAATCAGGCCGTACAATTTGGCACCACCATTCAGTAGCGCTCGAGAAGCGTGCTGAAACAATTTCAGCCAATTCGGTGCACCGGACAAAATTCGCTTGGAGATGGGCCGAGCTGATAGCGCAGGGTCAGTTGTGCCTTGTGGCCGAACGAGAGCCTCTGAATCGCAATATTGACGGAGATACAGACATGGAACATGGACACAAGATGAAACCCACCCAGGCCGAATCAGGCCGTACAATTTGGCACCACCATTCAGTAGCGCTCGAGAAGCGTGCTGAAACAATTTCAGCCAATTCGGTGCACCGGACAAAATTCGCTTGGAGATGGGCCGAGCTGATAGCGCAGGGTCAGTTGTGCCTTGTGGCCGAACGAGAGCCTCTGAATCGCAATATTGACGGAGATACAGACATGGAACATGGACACAAGATGAAACCCACCCAGGCCGAATCAGGCCGTACAATTTGGCACCACCATTCAGTAGCGCTCGAGAAGCGTGCTGAAACAATTTCAGCCAATTCGGTGCACCGGACAAAATTCGCTTGGAGATGGGCCGAGCTGATAGCGCAGGGTCAGTTGTGCCTTGTGGCCGAACGAGAGCCTCTGAATCGCAATATTGACGGAGATACAGACATGGAACATGGACACAAGATGAAACCCACCCAGGCCGAATCAGGCCGTACAATTTGGCACCACCATTCAGTAGCGCTCGAGAAGCGTGCTGAAACAATTTCAGCCAATTCGGTGCACCGGACAAAATTCGCTTGGAGATGGGCCGAGCTGATAGCGCAGGGTCAGTTGTGCCTTGTGGCCGAACGAGAGCCTCTGAATCGCAATATTGACGGAGATACAGACATGGAACATGGACACAAGATGAAACCCACCCAGGCCGAATCAGGCCGTACAATTTGGCACCACCATTCAGTAGCGCTCGAGAAGCGTGCTGAAACAATTTCAGCCAATTCGGTGCACCGGACAAAATTCGCTTGGAGATGGGCCGAGCTGATAGCGCAGGGTCAGTTGTGCCTTGTGGCCGAACGAGAGCCTCTGAATCGCAATATTGACGGAGATACAGACATGGAACATGGACACAAGATGAAACCCACCCAGGCCGAATCAGGCCGTACAATTTGGCACCACCATTCAGTAGCGCTCGAGAAGCGTGCTGAAACAATTTCAGCCAATTCGGTGCACCGGACAAAATTCGCTTGGAGATGGGCCGAGCTGATAGCGCAGGGTCAGTTGTGCCTTGTGGCCGAACGAGAGCCTCTGAATCGCAATATTGACGGAGATACAGACATGGAACATGGACACAAGATGAAACGCACACAGGCCGAATCAGACCGTACGATCTGGCACCACCATTCAGTAGCGCTCGAGAAGCGTGCTGAAACAATTTCAGCCAATTCGGTGCACCGGACAAAATTCGCGCCGAGCTGATAGCGCAGGGTCAGTTGTGCCTTGTGGCCGAACGAGAGCCTCTGAATCGCAATATTGACGGAGATACAGACATGGAACATGGACACAAGATGAAACCCACCCAGGCCGAATCAGACCGTACAATTTGGCACCACCATTCAGTAGCGCTCGAGAAGCGTGCTGAAACAATTTCAGCCAATTCGGTGCACCGGACAAAATTCGCTTGGAGATGGGCCGAGCTGGTAGCGCAGGGTCAGTTGTGCCTTGTGGCCGAACGAGAGCCTCTGAATCGCAATATTGACGGAGATACAGACATGGAACATGGACACAAGATGAAACCCACCCAGGCCGAATCAGGCCGTACAATTTGGCACCACCATTCAGTAGCGCTCGAGAAGCGTGCTGAAACAATTTCAGCCAATTCGGTGCACCGGACAAAATTCGCTTGGAGATGGGCCGAGCTGATAGCGCAGGGTCAGTTGTGCCTTGTGGCCGAACGAGAGCCTCTGAATCGCAATATTGACGGAGATACAGACATGGAACATGGACACAAGATGAAACCCACCCAGGCCGAATCAGGCCGTACAATTTGGCACCACCATTCAGTAGCGCTCGAGAAGCGTGCTGAAACAATTTCAGCCAATTCGGTGCACCGGACAAAATTCGCTTGGAGATGGGCCGAGCTGATAGCGCAGGGTCAGTTGTGCCTTGTGGCCGAACGAGAGCCTCTGAATCGCAATATTGACGGAGATACAGACATGGAACATGGACACAAGATGAAACCCACCCAGGCCGAATCAGGCCGTACAATTTGGCACCACCATTCAGTAGCGCTCGAGAAGCGTGCTGAAACAATTTCAGCCAATTCGGTGCACCGGACAAAATTCGCTTGGAGATGGGCCGAGCTGATAGCGCAGGGTCAGTTGTGCCTTGTGGCCGAACGAGAGCCTCTGAATCGCAATATTGACGGAGATACAGACATGGAACATGGACACAAGATGAAACCCACCCAGGCCGAATCAGGCCGTACAATTTGGCACCACCATTCAGTAGCGCTCGAGAAGCGTGCTGAAACAATTTCAGCCAATTCGGTGCACCGGACAAAATTCGCTTGGAGATGGGCCGAGCTGATAGCGCAGGGTCAGTTGTGCCTTGTGGCCGAACGAGAGCCTCTGAATCGCAATATTGACGGAGATACAGACATGGAACATGGACACAAGATGAAACCCACCCAGGCCGAATCAGGCCGTACAATTTGGCACCACCATTCAGTAGCGCTCGAGAAGCGTGCTGAAACAATTTCAGCCAATTCGGTGCACCGGACAAAATTCGCTTGGAGATGGGCCGAGCTGATAGCGCAGGGTCAGTTGTGCCTTGTGGCCGAACGAGAGCCTCTGAATCGCAATATTGACGGAGATACAGACATGGAACATGGACACAAGATGAAACCCACACAGGCCGAATCAGACCGTACGATCTGGCACCACCATTCAGTAGCGCTCGAGAAGCGTGCTGAAACAATTTCAGCCAATTCGGTGCACCGGACAAAATTCGCTTGGAGATGGGCCGAGCTGATAGCGCAGGGTCAGTTGTGCCTTGTGGCCGAACGAGAGCCTCTGAATCGCAATATTGACGGAGATACAGACATGGAACATGGACACAAGATGAAACCCACCCAGGCCGAATCAGGCCGTACAATTTGGCACCACCATTCAGTAGCGCTCGAGAAGCGTGCTGAAACAATTTCAGCCAATTCGGTGCACCGGACAAAATTCGCTTGGAGATGGGCCGAGCTGATAGCGCAGGGTCGGTTGTGCCTTGTGGCCGAACGAGAGCCTCTGAATCGCAATATTGACGGAGATACAGACATGGAACATGGACACAAGATGAAACCCACCCAGGCCGAATCAGACCGTACGATCTGGCACCACCATTCAGTAGCGCTCGAGAAGCGTGCTGAAACAATTTCAGCCAATTCGGTGCACCGGACAAAATTCGCTTGGAGATGGGCCGAGCTGATAGCGCAGGGTCAGTTGTGCCTTGTGGCCGAACGAGAGCCTCTGAATCGCAATATTGACGGAGATACAGACATGGAACATGGACACAAGATGAAACCCACCCAGGCCGAATCAGGCCGTACAATTTGGCACCACCATTCAGTAGCGCTCGAGAAGCGTGCTGAAACAATTTCAGCCAATTCGGTGCACCGGACAAAATTCGCTTGGAGATGGGCCGAGCTGATAGCGCAGGGTCAGTTGTGCCTTGTGGCCGAACGAGAGCCTCTGAATCGCAATATTGACGGAGATACAGACATGGAACATGGACACAAGATGAAACCCACCCAGGCCGAATCAGGCCGTACAATTTGGCACCACCATTCAGTAGCGCTCGAGAAGCGTGCTGAAACAATTTCAGCCAATTCGGTGCACCGGACAAAATTCGCTTGGAGATGGGCCGAGCTGATAGCGCAGGGTCGGTTGTGCCTTGTGGCCGAACGAGAGCCTCTGAATCGCAATATTGACGGAGATACAGACATGGAACATGGACACAAGATGAAACCCACCCAGGCCGAATCAGGCCGTACAATTTGGCACCACCATTCAGTAGCGCTCGAGAAGCGTGCTGAAACAATTTCAGCCAATTCGGTGCACCGGACAAAATTCGCTTGGAGATGGGCCGAGCTGATAGCGCAGGGTCAGTTGTGCCTTGTGGCCGAACGAGAGCCTCTGAATCGCAATATTGACGGAGATACAGACATGGAACATGGACACAAGATGAAACCCACCCAGGCCGAATCAGGCCGTACAATTTGGCACCACCATTCAGTAGCGCTCGAGAAGCGTGCTGAAACAATTTCAGCCAATTCGGTGCACCGGACAAAATTCGCTTGGAGATGGGCCGAGCTGATAGCGCAGGGTCAGTTGTGCCTTGTGGCCGAACGAGAGCCTCTGAATCGCAATATTGACGGAGATACAGACATGGAACATGGACACAAGATGAAACCCACCCAGGCCGAATCAGGCCGTACAATTTGGCACCACCATTCAGTAGCGCTCGAGAAGCGTGCTGAAACAATTTCAGCCAATTCGGTGCACCGGACAAAATTCGCTTGGAGATGGGCCGAGCTGATAGCGCAGGGTCGGTTGTGCCTTGTGGCCGAACGAGAGCCTCTGAATCGCAATATTGACGGAGATACAGACATGGAACATGGACACAAGATGAAACCCACCCAGGCCGAATCAGGCCGTACAATTTGGCACCACCATTCAGTAGCGCTCGAGAAGCGTGCTGAAACAATTTCAGCCAATTCGGTGCACCGGACAAAATTCGCTTGGAGATGGGCCGAGCTGATAGCGCAGGGTCAGTTGTGCCTTGTGGCCGAACGAGAGCCTCTGAATCGCAATATTGACGGAGATACAGACATGGAACATGGACACAAGATGAAACCCACCCAGGCCGAATCAGACCGTACAATTTGGCACCACCATTCAGTCGCGCTCGAGAAGCGTGCTGAAACAATTTCAGCCGATTCGGTGCACCGGACAAAATTCGCTTGGAGATGGGCCGAGCTGATAGCGCAGGGTCGGTTGTGCCTTGTGGCCGAACGAGAGCCTCTGTATCGCAATATTGACGGAGATACAGACATGGAACATGGACACAAGATGAAACCCACCCAGGCCGAATCAGACCGTACAATTTGGCACCACCATTCAGTAGCGCTCGAGAAGCGTGCTGAAACAATTTCAGCCGATTCGGTGCACCGGACAAAATTCGCTTGGAGATGGGCCGAGCTGATAGCGCAGGGTCGGTTGTGCCTTGTGGCCGAACGAGAGCCTCTGTATCGCAATATTGACGGAGATACAGACATGGAACATGGACACAAGATGAAACCCACCCAGGCCGAATCAGGCCGTACAATTTGGCACCACCATTCAGTAGCGCTCGAGAAGCGTGCTGAAACAATTTCAGCCAATTCGGTGCACCGGACAAAATTCGCTTGGAGATGGGCCGAGCTGATAGCGCAGGGTCAGTTGTGCCTTGTGGCCGAACGAGAGCCTCTGAATCGCAATATTGACGGAGATACAGACATGGAACATGGACACAAGATGAAACCCACCCAGGCCGAATCAGGCCGTACAATTTGGCACCACCATTCAGTAGCGCTCGAGAAGCGTGCTGAAACAATTTCAGCCAATTCGGTGCACCGGACAAAATTCGCTTGGAGATGGGCCGAGCTGATAGCGCAGGGTCAGTTGTGCCTTGTAGCCGAACGAGAGCCTCTGAATCGCAATATTGACGGAGATACAGACATGGAACATGGACACAAGATGAAACGCACACAGGCCGAATCAGACCGTACGATCTGGCACCACCATTCAGTAGCGCTCGAGAAGCGTGCTGAAACAATTTCAGCCAATTCGGTGCACCGGACAAAATTCGCGCCGAGCTGATAGCGCAGGGTCAGTTGTGCCTTGTGGCCGAACGAGAGCCTCTGAATCGCAATATTGACGGAGATACAGACATGGAACATGGACACAAGATGAAACCCACCCAGGCCGAATCAGACCGTACAATTTGGCACCACCATTCAGTAGCGCTCGAGAAGCGTGCTGAAACAATTTCAGCCAATTCGGTGCACCGGACAAAATTCGCTTGGAGATGGGCCGAGCTGATAGCGCAGGGTCAGTTGTGCCTTGTAGCCGAACGAGAGCCTCTGAATCGCAATATTGACGGAGATACAGACATGGAACATGGACACAAGATGAAACGCACACAGGCCGAATCAGACCGTACGATCTGGCACCACCATTCAGTAGCGCTCGAGAAGCGTGCTGAAACAATTTCAGCCAATTCGGTGCACCGGACAAAATTCGCTTGGAGATGGGCCGAGCTGATAGCGCAGGGTCGGTTGTGCCTTGTGGCCGAACGAGAGCCTCTGTATCGCAATATTGACGGAGATACAGACATGGAACATGGACACAAGATGAAACCCACCCAGGCCGAATCAGGCCGTACAATTTGGCACCACCATTCAGTAGCGCTCGAGAAGCGTGCTGAAACAATTTCAGCCAATTCGGTGCACCGGACAAAATTCGCTTGGAGATGGGCCGAGCTGATAGCGCAGGGTCAGTTGTGCCTTGTGGCCGAACGAGAGCCTCTGAATCGCAATATTGACGGAGATACAGACATGGAACATGGACACAAGATGAAACCCACCCAGGCCGAATCAGGCCGTACAATTTGGCACCACCATTCAGTAGCGCTCGAGAAGCGTGCTGAAACAATTTCAGCCAATTCGGTGCACCGGACAAAATTCGCTTGGAGATGGGCCGAGCTGATAGCGCAGGGTCAGTTGTGCCTTGTAGCCGAACGAGAGCCTCTGAATCGCAATATTGACGGAGATACAGACATGGAACATGGACACAAGATGAAACGCACACAGGCCGAATCAGACCGTACGATCTGGCACCACCATTCAGTAGCGCTCGAGAAGCGTGCTGAAACAATTTCAGCCAATTCGGTGCACCGGACAAAATTCGCGCCGAGCTGATAGCGCAGGGTCAGTTGTGCCTTGTGGCCGAACGAGAGCCTCTGAATCGCAATATTGACGGAGATACAGACATGGAACATGGACACAAGATGAAACCCACCCAGGCCGAATCAGACCGTACAATTTGGCACCACCATTCAGTAGCGCTCGAGAAGCGTGCTGAAACAATTTCAGCCAATTCGGTGCACCGGACAAAATTCGCTTGGAGATGGGCCGAGCTGGTAGCGCAGGGTCAGTTGTGCCTTGTGGCCGAACGAGAGCCTCTGAATCGCAATATTGACGGAGATACAGACATGGAACATGGACACAAGATGAAACCCACACAGGCCGAATCAGACCGTACGATCTGGCACCACCATTCAGTAGCGCTCGAGAAGCGTGCTGAAACAATTTCAGCCAATTCGGTGCACCGGACAAAATTCGCTTGGAGATGGGCCGAGCTGATAGCGCAGGGTCGGTTGTGCCTTGTGGCCGAACGAGAGCCTCTGAATCGCAATATTGACGGAGATACAGACATGGAACATGGACACAAGATGAAACCCACCCAGGCCGAATCAGGCCGTACAATTTGGCACCACCATTCAGTCGCGCTCGAGAAGCGTGCTGAAACAATTTCAGCCAATTCGGTGCACCGGACAAAATTCGCTTGGAGATGGGCCGAGCTGATAGCGCAGGGTCAGTTGTGCCTTGTAGCCGAACGAGAGCCTCTGAATCGCAATATTGACGGAGATACAGACATGGAACATGGACACAAGATGAAACCCACCCAGGCCGAATCAGACCGTACAATTTGGCACCACCATTCAGTAGCGCTCGAGAAGCGTGCTGAAACAATTTCAGCCAATTCGGTGCACCGGACAAAATTCGCTTGGAGATGGGCCGAGCTGATAGCGCAGGGTCAGTTGTGCCTTGTGGCCGAACGAGAGCCTCTGAATCGCAATATTGACGGAGATACAGACATGGAACATGGACACAAGATGAAACCCACCCAGGCCGAATCAGGCCGTACAATTTGGCACCACCATTCAGTAGCGCTCGAGAAGCGTGCTGAAACAATTTCAGCCAATTCGGTGCACCGGACAAAATTCGCTTGGAGATGGGCCGAGCTGATAGCGCAGGGTCAGTTGTGCCTTGTGGCCGAACGAGAGCCTCTGAATCGCAATATTGACGGAGATACAGACATGGAACATGGACACAAGATGAAACCCACCCAGGCCGAATCAGACCGTACAATTTGGTACCAACATTTAGTAGCCCTCGAGAAGCGTGCTGAAACAATTTCAGCCAATTCGGAGCACCCGACAAAATTCGCTTTAAAATGGGCGGAGCTGATAGCGCAGGGTCGGTTGTGCCTTGTGGCCGAACGAGAGCCTCTGAATCGCAATATTGACGGAGATACAGACATGGAACATGGGCACAAGATGAAACCCACCCAGGCCGAATCAGGCCGTACAATTTGGCACCACCATTCAGTAGCGCTCGAGAAGCGTGCTGAAACAATTTCAGCCAATTCGGTGCACCGGACAAAATTCGCTTGGAGATGGGCCGAGCTGATAGCGCAGGGTCAGTTGTGCCTTGTGGCCGAACGAGAGCCTCTGAATCGCAATATTGACGGAGATACAG
Source organism: Phytophthora capsici (assembly GCA_030324255.1). Taxonomy (NCBI): domain Eukaryota; phylum Oomycota; class Peronosporomycetes; order Peronosporales; family Peronosporaceae; genus Phytophthora; species Phytophthora capsici. Next base: position 2,843,213 of record CM059360.1, on the reverse strand, counting down.
ACATCGAACATGGACACAAGATGAAACACACCCAGGCCGAATCAGACCGTACAATTTGGTACCAACATTTAGTAGCCCTCGAGAAGCGTGCTGAAACAATTTCAGCCAATTCGGAGCACCCGACAAAATTCGCTTTAAAATGGGCGGAGCTGATAGCGCAGGGTCGGTTGTGCCTTGTGGCCGAACGAGAGCCTCTGAATCGCAATATTGACGGAGATACAGACATCGAACATGGACACAAGATGAAACACACCCAGGCCGAATCAGACCGTACAATTTGGTACCAACATTTAGTAGCCCTCGAGAAGCGTGCTGAAACAATTTCAGCCAATTCGGAGCACCCGACAAAATTCGCTTGTAGATGGGCCGAGCTGGTAGCGCAGGGTCAGTTGTGCCTTGTGGCCGAACGAGAGCCTCTGAATCGCAATATTGACGGAGATACAGACATGGAACATGGACACAAGATGAAACCCACACAGGCCGAATCAGACCGTACGATCTGGCACCACCATTCAGTAGCGCTCGAGAAGCGTGCTGAAACAATTTCAGCCAATTCGGTGCACCGGACAAAATTCGCTTGGAGATGGGCCGAGCTGGTAGCGCAGGGTCAGTTGTGCCTTGTGGCCGAACGAGAGCCTCTGAATCGCAATATTGACGGAGATACAGACATGGAACATGGACACAAGATGAAACGCACACAGGCCGAATCAGACCGTACGATTTGGCAGCAACATTTTCTAGCCCTCGAGAAGCGTGCTGAAACAATTTCAGCCAATTCGGAGCACCCGACAAAATTCGCTTTAAAATGGGCGGAGCTGATAGCGCAGGGTCGGTTGTGCCTTGTGGCCGAACGAGAGCCTCTGAATCGCAATATTGACGGAGATACAGACATGGAACATGGACACAAGATGAAACCCACCCAGGCCGAATCAGACCGTACAATTTGGCACCACCATTCAGTAGCGCTCGAGAAGCGTGCTGAAACAATTTCAGCCAATTCGGTGCACCGGACAAAATTCGCTTGGAGATGGGCCGAGCTGGTAGCGCAGGGTCAGTTGTGCCTTGTGGCCGAACGAGAGCCTCTGAATCGCAATATTGACGGAGATACAGACATGGAACATGGACACAAGATGAAACCCACCCAGGCCGAATCAGACCGTACAATTTGGCACCACCATTCAGTAGCGCTCGAGAAGCGTGCTGAAACAATTTCAGCCAATTCGGTGCACCGGACAAAATTCGCTTGGAGATGGGCCGAGCTGGTAGCGCAGGGTCAGTTGTGCCTTGTGGCCGAACGAGAGCCTCTGAATCGCAATATTGACGGAGATACAGACATGGAACATGGACACAAGATGAAACCCACCCAGGCCGAATCAGACCGTACAATTTGGCACCACCATTCAGTAGCGCTCGAGAAGCGTGCTGAAACAATTTCAGCCAATTCGGTGCACCGGACAAAATTCGCTTGGAGATGGGCCGAGCTGGTAGCGCAGGGTCAGTTGTGCCTTGTGGCCGAACGAGAGCCTCTGAATCGCAATATTGACGGAGATACAGACATGGAACATGGACACAAGATGAAACCCACCCAGGCCGAATCAGACCGTACAATTTGGCACCACCATTCAGTAGCGCTCGAGAAGCGTGCTGAAACAATTTCAGCCAATTCGGTGCACCGGACAAAATTCGCTTGGAGATGGGCCGAGCTGGTAGCGCAGGGTCAGTTGTGCCTTGTGGCCGAACGAGAGCCTCTGAATCGCAATATTGACGGAGATACAGACATGGAACATGGACACAAGATGAAACCCACACAGGCCGAATCAGGCCGTACAATTTGGCACCACCATTCAGTAGCGCTCGAGAAGCGTGCTGAAACAATTTCAGCCAATTCGGTGCACCGGACAAAATTCGCTTGGAGATGGGCCGAGCTGATAGCGCAGGGTCAGTTGTGCCTTGTGGCCGAACGAGAGCCTCTGAATCGCAATATTGACGGAGATACAGACATGGAACATGGACACAAGATGAAACCCACCCAGGCCGAATCAGGCCGTACAATTTGGCACCACCATTCAGTAGCGCTCGAGAAGCGTGCTGAAACAATTTCAGCCAATTCGGTGCACCGGACAAAATTCGCTTGGAGATGGGCCGAGCTGGTAGCGCAGGGTCAGTTGTGCCTTGTGGCCGAACGAGAGCCTCTGTATCGCAATATTGACGGAGATACAGACATGGAACATGGACACAAGATGAAACGCACACAGGCCGAATCAGACCGTACGATCTGGCACCACCATTCAGTAGCGCTCGAGAAGCGTGCTGAAACAATTTCAGCCAATTCGGTGCACCGGACAAAATTCGCTTGGAGATGGGCCGAGCTGATAGCGCAGGGTCAGTTGTGCCTTGTGGCCGAACGAGAGCCTCTGAATCGCAATATTGACGGAGATACAGACATGGAACATGGACACAAGATGAAACGCACACAGGCCGAATCAGACCGTACGATCTGGCACCACCATTCAGTAGCGCTCGAGAAGCGTGCTGAAACAATTTCAGCCAATTCGGTGCACCGGACAAAATTCGCTTGGAGATGGGCCGAGCTGATAGCGCAGGGTCAGTTGTGCCTTGTGGCCGAACGAGAGCCTCTGAATCGCAATATTGATGGAGATACAGACATGGAACATGGACACAAGATGAAACCGACCCAGGCCGAATCAGGCCGTACAATTTGGCACCACCATTCAGTAGCGCTCGAGAAGCGTGCTGAAACAATTTCAGCCAATTCGGTGCACCTGACAAAATTCGCTTGGAGATGGGCCGAGCTGGTAGCGCAGGGTCAGTTGTGCCTTGTGGCCGAACGAGAGCCTCTGAATCGCAATATTGACGGAGATACAGACATGGAACATGGACACAAGATGAAACGCACACAGGCCGAATCAGACCGTACGATCTGGCACCACCATTCAGTAGCGCTCGAGAAGCGTGCTGAAACAATTTCAGCCAATTCGGTGCACCGGACAAAATTCGCGCCGAGCTAGTAGCGCAGGGTCAGTTGTGCCTTGTGGCCGAACGAGAGCCTCTGAATCGCAATATTGACGGAGATACAGACATGGAACATGGACACAAGATGAAACGCACACAGGCCGAATCAGACCGTACGATCTGGCACCACCATTCAGTAGCGCTCGAGAAGCGTGCTGAAACAATTTCAGCCAATTCGGTGCACCGGACAAAATTCGCTTGGAGATGGGCCGAGCTGGTAGCGCAGGGTCAGTTGTGCCTTGTGGCCGAACGAGAGCCTCTGAATCGCAATATTGACGGAGATACAGACATGGAACATGGACACAAGATGAAACCCACCCAGGCCGAATCAGGCCGTACAATTTGGCACCACCATTCAGTAGCGCTCGAGAAGCGTGCTGAAACAATTTCAGCCAATTCGGTGCACCGGACAAAATTCGCTTGGAGATGGGCCGAGCTGGTAGCGCAGGGTCAGTTGTGCCTTGTGGCCGAACGAGAGCCTCTGAATCGCAATATTGACGGAGATACAGACATGGAACATGGACACAAGATGAAACGCACACAGGCCGAATCAGACCGTACGATCTGGCACCACCATTCAGTAGCGCTCGAGAAGCGTGCTGAAACAATTTCAGCCAATTCGGTGCACCGGACAAAATTCGCTTGGAGATGGGCCGAGCTGATAGCGCAGGGTCAGTTGTGCCTTGTGGCCGAACGAGAGCCTCTGAATCGCAATATTGACGGAGATACAGACATGGAACATGGACACAAGATGAAACCCACCCAGGCCGAATCAGGCCGTACAATTTGGCACCACCATTCAGTAGCGCTCGAGAAGCGTGCTGAAACAATTTCAGCCAATTCGGTGCACCGGACAAAATTCGCTTGGAGATGGGCCGAGCTGGTAGCGCAGGGTCAGTTGTGCCTTGTGGCCGAACGAGAGCCTCTGAATCGCAATATTGACGGAGATACAGACATGGAACATGGACACAAGATGAAACCCACCCAGGCCGAATCAGGCCGTACAATTTGGCACCACCATTCAGTAGCGCTCGAGAAGCGTGCTGAAACAATTTCAGCCAATTCGGTGCACCGGACAAAATTCGCTTGGAGATGGGCCGAGCTGATAGCGCAGGGTCAGTTGTGCCTTGTGGCCGAACGAGAGCCTCTGAATCGCAATATTGACGGAGATACAGACATGGAACATGGACACAAGATGAAACCCACCCAGGCCGAATCAGACCGTACAATTTGGCACCACCATTCAGTAGCGCTCGAGAAGCGTGCTGAAACAATTTCAGCCAATTCGGTGCACCGGACAAAATTCGCTTGGAGATGGGCCGAGCTGATAGCGCAGGGTCAGTTGTGCCTTGTGGCCGAACGAGAGCCTCTGAATCGCAATATTGACGGAGATACAGACATGGAACATGGACACAAGATGAAACGCACACAGGCCGAATCAGACCGTACGATCTGGCACCACCATTCAGTAGCGCTCGAGAAGCGTGCTGAAACAATTTCAGCCAATTCGGTGCACCGGACAAAATTCGCTTGGAGATGGGCCGAGCTGATAGCGCAGGGTCAGTTGTGCCTTGTGGCCGAACGAGAGCCTCTGAATCGCAATATTGACGGAGATACAGACATGGAACATGGACACAAGATGAAACCCACCCAGGCCGAATCAGGCCGTACAATTTGGCACCACCATTCAGTAGCGCTCGAGAAGCGTGCTGAAACAATTTCAGCCAATTCGGTGCACCGGACAAAATTCGCTTGGAGATGGGCCGAGCTGATAGCGCAGGGTCAGTTGTGCCTTGTGGCCGAACGAGAGCCTCTGAATCGCAATATTGACGGAGATACAGACATGGAACATGGACACAAGATGAAACGCACACAGGCCGAATCAGGCCGTACAATTTGGCACCACCATTCAGTAGCGCTCGAGAAGCGTGCTGAAACAATTTCAGCCAATTCGGTGCACCGGACAAAATTCGCTTGGAGATGGGCCGAGCTGGTAGCGCAGGGTCAGTTGTGCCTTGTGGCCGAACGAGAGCCTCTGAATCGCAATATTGACGGAGATACAGACATGGAACATGGACACAAGATGAAACCCACACAGGCCGAATCAGACCGTACGATCTGGCACCACCATTCAGTAGCGCTCGAGAAGCGTGCTGAAACAATTTCAGCCAATTCGGTGCACCGGACAAAATTCGCTTGGAGATGGGCCGAGCTGATAGCGCAGGGTCAGTTGTGCCTTGTGGCCGAACGAGAGCCTCTGAATCGCAATATTGACGGAGATACAGACATGGAACATGGACACAAGATGAAACCCACACAGGCCGAATCAGACCGTACGATCTGGCACCACCATTCAGTAGCGCTCGAGAAGCGTGCTGAAACAATTTCAGCCAATTCGGTGCACCGGACAAAATTCGCGCCGAGCTGATAGCGCAGGGTCAGTTGTGCCTTGTGGCCGAACGAGAGCCTCTGAATCGCAATATTGACGGAGATACAGACATGGAACATGGACACAAGATGAAACCCACCCAGGCCGAATCAGACCGTACAATTTGGCACCACCATTCAGTAGCGCTCGAGAAGCGTGCTGAAACAATTTCAGCCAATTCGGTGCACCGGACAAAATTCGCTTGGAGATGGGCCGAGCTGATAGCGCAGGGTCAGTTGTGCCTTGTGGCCGAACGAGAGCCTCTGAATCGCAATATTGACGGAGATACAGACATCCAACATGGACACAAGATGAAACGCACACAGGCCGAATCAGACCGTACGATCTGGCACCACCATTCAGTAGCGCTCGAGAAGCGTGCTGAAACAATTTCAGCCAATTCGGTGCACCGGACAAAATTCGCTTGGAGATGGGCCGAGCTGATAGCGCAGGGTCAGTTGTGCCTTGTGGCCGAACGAGAGCCTCTGAATCGCAATATTGACGGAGATACAGACATGGAACATGGACACAAGATGAAACCCACCCAGGCCGAATCAGGCCGTACAATTTGGCACCACCATTCAGTAGCGCTCGAGAAGCGTGCTGAAACAATTTCAGCCAATTCGGTGCACCGGACAAAATTCGCTTGGAGATGGGCCGAGCTGGTAGCGCAGGGTCAGTTGTGCCTTGTGGCCGAACGAGAGCCTCTGTATCGCAATATTGACGGAGATACAGACATCCAACATGGACACAAGATGAAACGCACACAGGCCGAATCAGACCGTACGATCTGGCACCACCATTCAGTAGCGCTCGAGAAGCGTGCTGAAACAATTTCAGCCAATTCGGTGCACCGGACAAAATTCGCTTGGAGATGGGCCGAGCTGATAGCGCAGGGTCAGTTGTGCCTTGTGGCCGAACGAGAGCCTCTGAATCGCAATATTGACGGAGATACAGACATGGAACATGGACACAAGATGAAACCCACCCAGGCCGAATCAGACCGTACGATCTGGCACCACCATTCAGTAGCGCTCGAGAAGCGTGCTGAAACAATTTCAGCCAATTCGGTGCACCGGACAAAATTCGCTTGGAGATGGGCCGAGCTGGTAGCGCAGGGTCAGTTGTGCCTTGTGGCCGAACGAGAGCCTCTGTATCGCAATATTGACGGAGATACAGACATCCAACATGGACACAAGATGAAACGCACACAGGCCGAATCAGACCGTACGATCTGGCACCACCATTCAGTAGCGCTCGAGAAGCGTGCTGAAACAATTTCAGCCAATTCGGTGCACCGGACAAAATTCGCTTGGAGATGGGCCGAGCTGGTAGCGCAGGGTCAGTTGTGCCTTGTGGCCGAACGAGAGCCTCTGAATCGCAATATTGACGGAGATACAGACATGGAACATGGACACAAGATGAAACCCACCCAGGCCGAATCAGGCCGTACAATTTGGCACCACCATTCAGTAGCGCTCGAGAAGCGTGCTGAAACAATTTCAGCCAATTCGGTGCACCGGACAAAATTCGCTTGGAGATGGGCCGAGCTGGTAGCGCAGGGTCAGTTGTGCCTTGTGGCCGAACGAGAGCCTCTGAATCGCAATATTGACGGAGATACAGACATGGAACATGGACACAAGATGAAACCCACCCAGGCCGAATCAGGCCGTACAATTTGGCACCACCATTCAGTAGCGCTCGAGAAGCGTGCTGAAACAATTTCAGCCAATTCGGTGCACCGGACAAAATTCGCTTGGAGATGGGCCGAGCTGGTAGCGCAGGGTCAGTTGTGCCTTGTGGCCGAACGAGAGCCTCTGAATCGCAATATTGACGGAGATACAGACATGGAACATGGACACAAGATGAAACCCACACAGGCCGAATCAGACCGTACGATCTGGCACCACCATTCAGTAGCGCTCGAGAAGCGTGCTGAAACAATTTCAGCCAATTCGGTGCACCGGACAAAATTCGCTTGGAGATGGGCCGAGCTGATAGCGCAGGGTCAGTTGTGCCTTGTGGCCGAACGAGAGCCTCTGAATCGCAATATTGACGGAGATACAGACATGGAACATGGACACAAGATGAAACGCACACAGGCCGAATCAGACCGTACAATTTGGCACCACCATTCAGTAGCGCTCGAGAAGCGTGCTGAAACAATTTCAGCCAATTCGGTGCACCGGACAAAATTCGCTTGGAGATGGGCCGAGCTGATAGCGCAGGGTCAGTTGTGCCTTGTGGCCGAACGAGAGCCTCTGTATCGCAATATTGACGGAGATACAGACATGGAACATGGACACAAGATGAAACCCACCCAGGCCGAATCAGGCCGTACAATTTGGCACCACCATTCAGTAGCGCTTGAGAAGCGTGCTGAAACAATTTCAGCCAATTCGGTGCACCGGACAAAATTCGCTTGGAGATGGGCCGAGCTGATAGCGCAGGGTCAGTTGTGCCTTGTGGCCGAACGAGAGCCTCTGAATCGCAATATTGACGGAGATACAGACATGGAACATGGACACAAGATGAAACGCACACAGGCCGAATCAGGCCGTACAATTTGGCACCACCATTCAGTAGCGCTCGAGAAGCGTGCTGAAACAATTTCAGCCAATTCGGTGCACCGGACAAAATTCGCTTGGAGATGGGCCGAGCTGGTAGCGCAGGGTCAGTTGTGCCTTGTGGCCGAACGAGAGCCTCTGAATCGCAATATTGACGGAGATACAGACATGGAACATGGACACAAGATGAAACCCACCCAGGCCGAATCAGACCGTACGATCTGGCACCACCATTCAGTAGCGCTCGAGAAGCGTGCTGAAACAATTTCAGCCAATTCGGTGCACCGGACAAAATTCGCTTGGAGATGGGCCGAGCTGATAGCGCAGGGTCAGTTGTGCCTTGTGGCCGAACGAGAGCCTCTGAATCGCAATATTGACGGAGATACAGACATGGAACATGGACACAAGATGAAACCCACCCAGGCCGAATCAGACCGTACAATTTGGCACCACCATTCAGTAGCGCTCGAGAAGCGTGCTGAAACAATTTCAGCCAATTCGGTGCACCGGACAAAATTCGCTTGGAGATGGGCCGAGCTGATAGCGCAGGGTCAGTTGTGCCTTGTGGCCGAACGAGAGCCTCTGAATCGCAATATTGACGGAGATACAGACATGGAACATGGACACAAGATGAAACGCACACAGGCCGAATCAGGCCGTACAATTTGGCACCACCATTCAGTAGCGCTCGAGAAGCGTGCTGAAACAATTTCAGCCAATTCGGTGCACCGGACAAAATTCGCTTGGAGATGGGCCGAGCTGGTAGCGCAGGGTCAGTTGTGCCTTGTGGCCGAACGAGAGCCTCTGAATCGCAATATTGACGGAGATACAGACATGGAACATGGACACAAGATGAAACCCACACAGGCCGAATCAGACCGTACGATCTGGCACCACCACTCAGTAGCGCTCGAGAAGCGTGCTGAAACAATTTCAGCCAATTCGGTGCACCGGACAAAATTCGCTTGGAGATGGGCCGAGCTGATAGCGCAGGGTCAGTTGTGCCTTGTGGCCGAACGAGAGCCTCTGAATCGCAATATTGACGGAGATACAGACATGGAACATGGACACAAGATGAAACGCACACAGGCCGAATCAGGCCGTACAATTTGGCACCACCATTCAGTAGCGCTCGAGAAGCGTGCTGAAACAATTTCAGCCAATTCGGTGCACCGGACAAAATTCGCTTGGAGATGGGCCGAGCTGGTAGCGCAGGGTCAGTTGTGCCTTGTGGCCGAACGAGAGCCTCTGAATCGCAATATTGACGGAGATACAGACATGGAACATGGACACAAGATGAAACCCACACAGGCCGAATCAGACCGTACGATCTGGCACCACCACTCAGTAGCGCTCGAGAAGCGTGCTGAAACAATTTCAGCCAATTCGGTGCACCGGACAAAATTCGCTTGGAGATGGGCCGAGCTGGTAGCGCAGGGTCAGTTGTGCCTTGTGGCCGAACGAGAGCCTCTGAATCGCAATATTGATGGAGATACAGACATGGAACATGGACACAAGATGAAACCCACCCAGGCCGAATCAGGCCGTACAATTTGGCACCACCATTCAGTAGCGCTCGAGAAGCGTGCTGAAACAATTTCAGCCAATTCGGTGCACCGGACAAAATTCGCTTGGAGATGGGCCGAGCTGATAGCGCAGGGTCAGTTGTGCCTTGTGGCCGAACGAGAGCCTCTGAATCGCAATATTGACGGAGATACAGACATGGAACATGGACACAAGATGAAACCCACCCAGGCCGAATCAGACCGTACGATCTGGCACCACCATTCAGTAGCGCTCGAGAAGCGTGCTGAAACAATTTCAGCCAATTCGGTGCACCGGACAAAATTCGCTTGGAGATGGGCCGAGCTGATAGCGCAGGGTCAGTTGTGCCTTGTGGCCGAACGAGAGCCTCTGAATCGCAATATTGACGGAGATACAGACATGGAACATGGACACAAGATGAAACCCACCCAGGCCGAATCAGGCCGTACAATTTGGCACCACCATTCAGTAGCGCTCGAGAAGCGTGCTGAAACAATTTCAGCCAATTCGGTGCACCGGACAAAATTCGCTTGGAGATGGGCCGAGCTGGTAGCGCAGGGTCAGTTGTGCCTTGTGGCCGAACGAGAGCCTCTGTATCGCAATATTGACGGAGATACAGACATGGAACATGGACACAAGATGAAACCCACACAGGCCGAATCAGACCGTACGATCTGGCACCACCATTCAGTAGCGCTCGAGAAGCGTGCTGAAACAATTTCAGCCAATTCGGTGCACCGGACAAAATTCGCTTGGAGATGGGCCGAGCTGGTAGCGCAGGGTCAGTTGTGCCTTGTGGCCGAACGAGAGCCTCTGAATCGCAATATTGATGGAGATACAGACATGGAACATGGACACAAGATGAAACCCACCCAGGCCGAATTAGGCCGTACAATTTGGCACCACCATTCAGTAGCGCTCGAGAAGCGTGCTGAAACAATTTCAGCCAATTCGGTGCACCGGACAAAATTCGCTTGGAGATGGGCCGAGCTGATAGCGCAGGGTCAGTTGTGCCTTGTGGCCGAACGAGAGCCTCTGAATCGCAATATTGACGGAGATACAGACATGGAACATGGACACAAGATGAAACCCACCCAGGCCGAATCAGACCGTACAATTTGGCACCACCATTCAGTAGCGCTCGAGAAGCGTGCTGAAACAATTTCAGCCAATTCGGTGCACCGGACAAAATTCGCTTGGAGATGGGCCGAGCTGATAGCGCAGGGTCAGTTGTGCCTTGTGGCCGAACGAGAGCCTCTGAATCGCAATATTGACGGAGATACAGACATGGAACATGGACACAAGATGAAACGCACACAGGCCGAATCAGGCCGTACAATTTGGCACCACCATTCAGTAGCGCTCGAGAAGCGTGCTGAAACAATTTCAGCCAATTCGGTGCACCGGACAAAATTCGCTTGGAGATGGGCCGAGCTGATAGCGCAGGGTCAGTTGTGCCTTGTGGCCGAACGAGAGCCTCTGAATCGCAATATTGACGGAGATACAGACATGGAACATGGACACAAGATGAAACGCACACAGGCCGAATCAGGCCGTACAATTTGGCACCACCATTCAGTAGCGCTCGAGAAGCGTGCTGAAACAATTTCAGCCAATTCGGTGCACCGGACAAAATTCGCTTGGAGATGGGCCGAGCTGGTAGCGCAGGGTCAGTTGTGCCTTGTGGCCGAACGAGAGCCTCTGAATCGCAATATTGACGGAGATACAGACATGGAACATGGACACAAGATGAAACCCACACAGGCCGAATCAGACCGTACGATCTGGCACCACCACTCAGTAGCGCTCGAGAAGCGTGCTGAAACAATTTCAGCCAATTCGGTGCACCGGACAAAATTCGCTTGGAGATGGGCCGAGCTGGTAGCGCAGGGTCAGTTGTGCCTTGTGGCCGAACGAGAGCCTCTGAATCGCAATATTGATGGAGATACAGACATGGAACATGGACACAAGATGAAACCCACCCAGGCCGAATCAGGCCGTACAATTTGGCACCACCATTCAGTAGCGCTCGAGAAGCGTGCTGAAACAATTTCAGCCAATTCGGTGCACCGGACAAAATTCGCTTGGAGATGGGCCGAGCTGATAGCGCAGGGTCAGTTGTGCCTTGTGGCCGAACGAGAGCCTCTGAATCGCAATATTGACGGAGATACAGACATGGAACATGGACACAAGATGAAACGCACACAGGCCGAATCAGACCGTACGATCTGGCACCACCATTCAGTAGCGCTCGAGAAGCGTGCTGAAACAATTTCAGCCAATTCGGTGCACCGGACAAAATTCGCTTGGAGATGGGCCGAGCTGATAGCGCAGGGTCAGTTGTGCCTTGTGGCCGAACGAGAGCCTCTGAATCGCAATATTGACGGAGATACAGACATGGAACATGGACACAAGATGAAACCCACCCAGGCCGAATCAGGCCGTACAATTTGGCACCACCATTCAGTAGCGCTCGAGAAGCGTGCTGAAACAATTTCAGCCAATTCGGTGCACCGGACAAAATTCGCTTGGAGATGGGCCGAGCTGGTAGCGCAGGGTCAGTTGTGCCTTGTGGCCGAACGAGAGCCTCTGAATCGCAATATTGACGGAGATACAGACATGGAACATGGACACAAGATGAAACGCACACAGGCCGAATCAGACCGTACGATCTGGCACCACCATTCAGTAGCGCTCGAGAAGCGTGCTGAAACAATTTCAGCCAATTCGGTGCACCGGACAAAATTCGCTTGGAGATGGGCCGAGCTGATAGCGCAGGGTCAGTTGTGCCTTGTGGCCGAACGAGAGCCTCTGAATCGCAATATTGACGGAGATACAGACATGGAACATGGACACAAGATGAAACCCACCCAGGCCGAATCAGACCGTACAATTTGGCACCACCATTCAGTAGCGCTCGAGAAGCGTGCTGAAACAATTTCAGCCAATTCGGTGCACCGGACAAAATTCGCTTGGAGATGGGCCGAGCTGATAGCGCAGGGTCAGTTGTGCCTTGTGGCCGAACGAGAGCCTCTGAATCGCAATATTGACGGAGATACAGACATGGAACATGGACACAAGATGAAACCCACCCAGGCCGAATCAGGCCGTACAATTTGGCACCACCATTCAGTAGCGCTCGAGAAGCGTGCTGAAACAATTTCAGCCAATTCGGTGCACCGGACAAAATTCGCTTGGAGATGGGCCGAGCTGATAGCGCAGGGTCAGTTGTGCCTTGTGGCCGAACGAGAGCCTCTGAATCGCAATATTGACGGAGATACAGACATGGAACATGGACACAAGATGAAACGCACACAGGCCGAATCAGACCGTACGATCTGGCACCACCATTCAGTAGCGCTCGAGAAGCGTGCTGAAACAATTTCAGCCAATTCGGTGCACCGGACAAAATTCGCTTGGAGATGGGCCGAGCTGGTAGCGCAGGGTCAGTTGTGCCTTGTGGCCGAACGAGAGCCTCTGAATCGCAATATTGACGGAGATACAGACATGGAACATGGACACAAGATGAAACCCACCCAGGCCGAATCAGACCGTACGATCTGGCACCACCATTCAGTAGCGCTCGAGAAGCGTGCTGAAACAATTTCAGCCAATTCGGTGCACCGGACAAAATTCGCTTGGAGATGGGCCGAGCTGGTAGCGCAGGGTCAGTTGTGCCTTGTGGCCGAACGAGAGCCTCTGAATCGCAATATTGACGGAGATACAGACATGGAACATGGACACAAGATGAAACGCACACAGGCCGAATCAGACCGTACGATCTGGCACCACCATTCAGTAGCGCTCGAGAAGCGTGCTGAAACAATTTCAGCCAATTCGGTGCACCGGACAAAATTCGCTTGGAGATGGGCCGAGCTAATAGCGCAGGGTCAGTTGTGCCTTGTGGCCGAACGAGAGCCTCTGAATCGCAATATTGACGGAGATACAGACATGGAACATGGACACAAGATGAAACCCACCCAGGCCGAATCAGGCCGTACAATTTGGCACCACCATTCAGTAGCGCTCGAGAAGCGTGCTGAAACAATTTCAGCCAATTCGGTGCACCGGACAAAATTCGCTTGGAGATGGGCCGAGCTGGTAGCGCAGGGTCAGTTGTGCCTTGTGGCCGAACGAGAGCCTCTGAATCGCAATATTGACGGAGATACAGACATGGAACATGGACACAAGATGAAACGCACACAGGCCGAATCAGACCGTACGATCTGGCACCACCATTCAGTAGCGCTCGAGAAGCGTGCTGAAACAATTTCAGCCAATTCGGTGCACCGGACAAAATTCGCTTGGAGATGGGCCGAGCTGATAGCGCAGGGTCAGTTGTGCCTTGTGGCCGAACGAGAGCCTCTGAATCGCAATATTGACGGAGATACAGACATGGAACATGGACACAAGATGAAACCCACCCAGGCCGAATCAGACCGTACAATTTGGCACCACCATTCAGTAGCGCTCGAGAAGCGTGCTGAAACAATTTCAGCCAATTCGGTGCACCGGACAAAATTCGCTTGGAGATGGGCCGAGCTGATAGCGCAGGGTCAGTTGTGCCTTGTGGCCGAACGAGAGCCTCTGAATCGCAATATTGACGGAGATACAGACATGGAACATGGACACAAGATGAAACCCACCCAGGCCGAATCAGGCCGTACAATTTGGCACCACCATTCAGTAGCGCTCGAGAAGCGTGCTGAAACAATTTCAGCCAATTCGGTGCACCGGACAAAATTCGCTTGGAGATGGGCCGAGCTGATAGCGCAGGGTCAGTTGTGCCTTGTGGCCGAACGAGAGCCTCTGAATCGCAATATTGACGGAGATACAGACATGGAACATGGACACAAGATGAAACGCACACAGGCCGAATCAGACCGTACGATCTGGCACCACCATTCAGTAGCGCTCGAGAAGCGTGCTGAAACAATTTCAGCCAATTCGGTGCACCGGACAAAATTCGCTTGGAGATGGGCCGAGCTGGTAGCGCAGGGTCAGTTGTGCCTTGTGGCCGAACGAGAGCCTCTGAATCGCAATATTGACGGAGATACAGACATGGAACATGGACACAAGATGAAACCCACCCAGGCCGAATCAGACCGTACGATCTGGCACCACCATTCAGTAGCGCTCGAGAAGCGTGCTGAAACAATTTCAGCCAATTCGGTGCACCGGACAAAATTCGCTTGGAGATGGGCCGAGCTGGTAGCGCAGGGTCAGTTGTGCCTTGTGGCCGAACGAGAGCCTCTGAATCGCAATATTGACGGAGATACAGACATGGAACATGGACACAAGATGAAACCCACCCAGGCCGAATCAGACCGTACGATCTGGCACCACCATTCAGTAGCGCTCGAGAAGCGTGCTGAAACAATTTCAGCCAATTCGGTGCACCGGACAAAATTCGCTTGGAGATGGGCCGAGCTGATAGCGCAGGGTCAGTTGTGCCTTGTGGCCGAACGAGAGCCTCTGAATCGCAATATTGACGGAGATACAGACATGGAACATGGACACAAGATGAAACGCACACAGGCCGAATCAGACCGTACGATCTGGCACCACCATTCAGTAGCGCTCGAGAAGCGTGCTGAAACAATTTCAGCCAATTCGGTGCACCGGACAAAATTCGCTTGGAGATGGGCCGAGCTGGTAGCGCAGGGTCAGTTGTGCCTTGTGGCCGAACGAGAACCTCTGAATCGCAATATTGACGGAGATACAGACATGGAACATGGACACAAGATGAAACGCACACAGGCCGAATCAGACCGTACGATCTGGCACCACCATTCAGTAGCGCTCGAGAAGCGTGCTGAAACAATTTCAGCCAATTCGGTGCACCGGACAAAATTCGCTTGGAGATGGGCCGAGCTGGTAGCGCAGGGTCAGTTGTGCCTTGTGGCCGAACGAGAGCCTCTGAATCGCAATATTGACGGAGATACAGACATGGAACATGGACACAAGATGAAACCCACCCAGGCCGAATCAGACCGTACGATCTGGCACCACCATTCAGTAGCGCTCGAGAAGCGTGCTGAAACAATTTCAGCCAATTCGGTGCACCGGACAAAATTCGCTTGGAGATGGGCCGAGCTGATAGCGCAGGGTCAGTTGTGCCTTGTGGCCGAACGAGAGCCTCTGAATCGCAATATTGACGGAGATACAGACATGGAACATGGACACAAGATGAAACGCACACAGGCCGAATCAGACCGTACGATCTGGCACCACCATTCTGTGGTGTAGTGGCTCGCGAAGAAATTCGACGCGAGGGGCACTCACACACAGGGGGCCGGACTGCCAACTGACGGAGGGGGTACTCCGATCGACCGTGGGGTCTGAAGATCTTCTCACCTTGTGTACCCGTTGACCTGGCGGGGTTAGCGCTCTTCCTGGGTGACCTGGAAGGGGCCAAGCGGTGGTTTGTTCTTGGTTGAGCTGGAGTGTGGACGGCACTCAGGGGTAGTCGGTTGACGATCTTGTGGATACTTCTTCACTTGATCGTCCGTAGGGTAGAGTAGATCAGGCCTTGAATAAACTTGATCACTCTGGGGTGTCCTTCGGGCTTGTGTTGTTCCAAAGGGGCCAATGTATTTCCAATGTCGATGCTTGGGCCGCCTACTGTTAGCGGTGGGGTTGAGGGGGGTGGAGAGAGAAGCGTAGACCTGGCCAAGCTTTCCAGGTGTTGGTGCGTTTATTCTTCTTGAGCGTCTTGGGTTCCTTCGTCAAGGGGGGCCAATATACTTCCCAGCCTTGGAATTCTTCGGAAGACCACTTGCGTGCTACAAGGAAAATCTCTCTCTCTGTTAACCATCTTAAATCTTTCCTATCCAATCCCTTTCCTCCCATCCTCTGCCCATCCCCTCGCAGCTGACTGGCTACCTCGAACTTCGGCCGGTGTACCCATTAATCGGTACATGTGAATCTTGATCGGTGCTGATCGCGAAGTGTGCCGAAATGATTGCACCCTGTCGATCAGCATTCCTGATCGCTGAGGTGTACTCGAATGATTGCACCATGTCGATCAGTGTTCCTGATCGCTGAGGTGTACTCGAATGATTGCACCATGTCGATCAGCGTTCCTGATCGCTGAGGTGTACTCGAATGATTGCACCATGTCGATCAGGATTGTTGATCGCGACAGTGTGCCGAAATGACTGCACCCTGTCGATCAGCCCTTGATCACCTCTCGAATTTCGGTGTTCTTCCAGAATTGGTGTCGATCACTCGATCAGTACCAAAAAGTTGGTACACCGTCAGGATCGTCTCAGACTGATTCGACAGAATCAGATCTGATCGCATACATCATCTGAGTCTTTCCCGATCACACTACGGCAGCTGGCCTCTTGATCGTGTCGCACTTCACCACAATCGCCCCCTGTCCGGGTCAACGCCATACGATGGCGGCGGCGCGGACATCGGCCCACACTCGCACTCCTTCCCCGTTCGACGTATCCCCTGCAGAAATGAGTTCTTCCCCGCGGTCTCCATCGCCCGAAGGCACCCCTCTTCGCAATACTGGTACGCCGTTGTATCTTTCATCATGTAGTGCTCCCACTAACGTTCCGGTGGCACAGATCCGACGGAGACTAGAGGCCGTCGACCTGCTGGTCCTGCTGCTGCTCCTGCCGGGCGGCACAGTCCCGAACATGCAGGTGAGCTTCTCCCTTCCTGCCCATTGCCTTCGTCCCTGCCTTCGTCCCACTGACATGTCCTCTTCCACAGGTTCGGCGGGGCCCCGCGACCAGCAAGCTGGACACACCGTGTCGGACCGTGACCCTCACCGTCCTACGTCCGCTTCCACCACCGAATCACCGCCGTCCACCTCTGCGAGTACGCGTGCTCCGCCATCTCCAGGGATTCCTGATCGTCAAGACGCTGTGGCTGGACTTCTAGCCATTTCCGGCTGTAGGATCAACCGGACTCGTGATCGTACGGGCGGTTCCAGTCCAGATCGTGATCGTGCGGGTGGTTCCAGTCCTGATCGTGATCGTGCGGGCGGTTCCAGTCCTGATCGTGATCGTGCGGGTGGTTCCAGTCCTGATCGTGCGTCTACCACAGCTCCTGGGTCTGCCCGATCATCCAGCTTTCGATCGTCCTATATTCGGTCTGATCGACGGCGCGTTCCGTTGGCCAACGCCAATGTTGGACCTCCTCCACTAGATGCCTCGACGCTCCGATCAAGTCTCGCAGCCATTGAGGTGGCTTTGGAAAGAGAGGGTGCATTCCAACAGCTTAGGCTGGATTACGCCAATCTCCAGGGGCAGCTTCGATCTGCCGAAGACCATATTCAAAGCTTGGAGCACCAGTTCAGCGAAGCCGCTCGCCTGGCCTCTCCGTTCGTTCAGTACTGTCAACACCGGTACGACCTCATCCGGCAAGACTTGAACGACTCCAGGCGGCAGTTTGGGGAGGTTGTCGATGCGCTAGCCGGCCATGAGGGTGATCGGATACGGATTGCAAACCTCGAAAGTCAGCTCCAGGATGCTCGTCAGCAGCATGCGGTCGTGATCGACGGTCTGAATCAGACGATCAGCACCCTCACCGATCAACTGGCCGCTGCGCTGTTGCAGACCCCCACCGCCAGCTATCAAGATCTTCAGCGTATGCGAGCAGAGCTGAATTCGTCGATCGCCATTCGTGCCGACCTCCAGCAGGCGCTGAACCAGGCGATCGCGGCTCGCGATCAACTCCAGACTCAGTTAGTCGCCGAGATCGACGCTCATACGCAGACTCGGCAGGAGCTGGCTGATTCTCAAGACTCGAATAGCGCCCTGTCATCTTCTCAAGACGCGCTCGAAGCAGCGGCTGATCAGTTGAGGTGTCAGCTAGCTTCTGTGCAGCAGAACCTGGCTCACGTGCGTCTGAGCGCTGATGCGAACTTCAACTTGGCCATTTCTGAACGTGATCAAGCATGTGACGAGCGAGATCGCGCCATCCTTGACCTCCAAGATCGTGACACCCAGCTTCGGCGAGCACGCAGCGATCGGGATCAAGCTCGTGGTGAGATGCGGACCTACCGTAAGTTCTTCATCTCCTTTATCCGCTGTTCTTGATCGTGATCGTGGCCGTCACTAACTCCATGCGTTCTATGTAGAAACCCACGTTGATGCGGCCCGACAGTCGGTTGCCCGTCTTGAAAAACAGATCGCCGATCTCCAGTCTTCTGCCGTGGATCTTCGGCAGCTGCGGGCAGATAACGCTTCTTTGCGCACCGATATCGAGGTTGAGCGACAGCAGCGGATCGCAGCTGAGGAGGAGCGGGACCGGCTGTTGGTCGAACGTGACACGATCGGTCAGCAGTTGGCTGGCCTTTCTTCGCTGGTGCAGGGTCGCCTGCCCAGCAGTGTCGGATCGTCTTCTCAGGTGCCGAGTCCTCAGACACCAACGCCCCCACAAGCGCGTTCTTCATCGCAGAAACGAACTCGGTCGCGATCACCCGACTCTCCGCCTCCAGTCAAGAGAACTCGGTCTTCTTCTGGTTCTTCAGCCTTACCGATCCAGATCGACTCGGACGGTGACAGCGAGGAGGGGGACGACGATCAGGCGAAAGGTGATGACGATCACGGCCCTGACGACAACCTAGAAGACGACGAAGACGACGATCGCGACGATCATGACGAAGATCACCAGTCTGGAGGCATTCCACCCGGAGGCGGGGGCGACGCTTCGAGCCCCAGTTCAAGCAGCTCATCCAGTGGATCCGACGCTAGCCACAGCTCCGAGTCCAGCGGTTTTTTATCCGACGGAGCTCTTGGTCGCCTTCCTGCCACCACGATCAGCCGTGATCAGTGGATTCCCGGCTACCAACGTCCCCAGTACTTCGCCCGGCGGGACATAGCCCCTTGGCCGGTTGCTGAAACTCGGCAGATCAGTGTTCGCAACCTCACCGTCGACGCCCTCTTCCGCGACTGGGGATGCCCCCGGCTCTGGCTCTTCCCAGCCCGGCACCGAGTGCCTCGCTCGACCGAGTGGAACTACGAGTTGATCACGGAGGCGAACGTGCGGGCTCTCTACGACGCAGAGCCCTGGACAGCGTTGCAGACTGCGGTGATCCCTCGCTCCTTCGACTTAACCGGGTGGTTTGCTCATTTCGCCTGGCAGTATACCACCTTCGAGACGGATCACCTTCAAGCTATGTGGGAGTCAACACACCACTTTACGCTCACCGCCGACGTGCGGCAATCGAGTGTCTATCTTGATCGGCTTAACCGAGAGCGGAAGCAACGGCGTTCGCGTGCTGGTCCTCGTTGGAAGAAGATTCTGGAGATCGTCCTCGAGGGAATGATCAGGGGTCATTGCGATCTTGATCTTCTACTGGATCCGTTTCTCCTACACTTTCCGCGCAAGAACGTCGAGCAGAGCACTTGGTATCCGGGCTTCGGCGCTCGTGTGGCTCCCGCCGACCTACTGGAAGCGCTTGCGCTCACTGATGCGTCCGATCCATGGCGTAATCAGTTCAGGGACAATCCTCAAGATCATCCTGGTCTCCAAGTCGCGCGTCTAGAGGGTAAGTTCAGGCTCGCGACATCTTCCAGCGATGACGATAGTGATCAGGACTAGATCAGGTAGGTCGATCTTCTTGATAGCCAATTTCGAGTGTCTTCCTCATATATGTAGGGAGCCCTTTGGGCTCCATCGTCGGGGACGGCCCCTTCGATTCACAACACTGTTCTTCCACAAATATCCACCACCCATCTGGTATGCGACGTTCCCGCACACCGTTCTTTCCACATTCTCCCTCTCGCAGCATCCCAACTACTGCGAAGGGTCTCCTTCGTCTTCCTCGTGCGACTGCATCACGTTAAAGCGATTGCGGTTCGCCCTCTTCCTCTCGAACTCACGCAGCAAGGCGCCGCAGTTCAAGTCGGCTTCATCCACCCACGACGGCTCTTCGTAGCCCTTCCAGTGTACCAGGAACTCCCGGTGCACGCGGCCATAACGCGTCCTTCGGCCAGTTCGCACATCGGCGATCCGCTCCACCTCGTACTCGTCGTCTTCGAGCGCCGTTTCCCAGCTATCCTCCGGTAAGAGCGCCTCATCAAAGTCGAAGCGATCAGCATCAGGATCAACAAGTCGAGTCTTCGGTCGATCAGGGAAATTCCTGATCAGCTTCAGCTTGGACAAGTGTACGATCGGGAAGACGTTGTAATCCGATCCGGCGATCTCAAGACGAGCAGCGTGGTTGCCGATCAACTCAGCGACCCGGAACGGCCCGTGCCACATATGCGCCAGCTTCTTTGCGTAACCGATTTTCACGCGATCAAGATATAGCCACACCTGCGATCCAGTTTCGATCTTGTGTGGACGCACTTCTTCATTGTGACGATCAGCTCGGCTTCGAATGGCATCGCGGAGACGTTCGTTCACGTGTTCTCGTGCGCGCTGATAGTGCTCTTGAATGTGGTTTCTCCAGCGACGAGCATCCCGATCACGATGACCAGTGATACCAATCGGCAAGGCGGCTTCCAGCGTCGATCGAGGATCCCAACCGTGTGTAAGATAGAACGGAGTGTCCCCACGTGTACGATCATGTGCCGTGTTGAGCGCGAAGGTGAGCCGCTCGGCGTATTCGTCCCAGTCTCGCTGATCAACGTCTGCGACGTACATCTTCAGCGAACGTGTTAGCGTCTGCACCATCCGCTCCGCGGAACCGTTGCTCTGCGGCCGGTACGCCATAGTAGGGCTCTGTTTTTGCCCTACGATCCGGTTGAACGCACGGAAAAAATCAGCCATGAAGCCCGGCTCTCGATCATGTCGAATCACCTCGCTGGCGCCGAATCTTCGGAAAACACACTCCTCGTAGTTCTCTGCGATCGTCTGAGCGGTCCGAGAACTACTCGCCTTCGCGATCACGTATCCTGTGAACAGGTCGATCCAGATCAGCAGCTCCGTATTTCCCTTGAACGACTTCGGCAACGACGGAATATGGTCCATTGCGATCACCTGGAAAGGGTACGTAGCTTGTATATTCCCTGGTGATTCACCTTGCACCAGCGGTCGCCCTTTTCCCGTCTCACAATCGACACACTCACCCACGTATTTCTGCACGCTCTTGAACAGGCCTCGCCAATGGAAATGTTTCCTGATCCGCTCGTAAGTCCTTCCAATTCCCTGATGTCCTCCTTCCAGGCTGACGTGATAATGATGCAGGAAATCAGGCTGGAGCGTCTCAGGCACCACTACGCGGACGATCGGATCTCGATCAGCGTTCGACTTCGATCCAGTCGGACAATACAGCAGCAATCCGCTCTCGTCCAAATCATACTCACTGGCGATCTTGGCGCAGATCTTCGTATCTTCTGCTGATAGGTTGGCCACATCGCCTTGCAGGTAAGCCTTCATGTGCACGATCCACATCTCTTCGTCTTGAGCTTGTACGATCCGCTGAACCCTCATTTGTTGTACGATCGCTTCTTGCAGGATTTCTGGCTGCACCTGACGTCGTCGACCGGCTGCGCGGGTGACAGCAGACACACGGACAGCGGCGTCGTTTTCCTTCGGCCGCAGGAGTTCATCCAGGCGATTGAGCGTGATCAGGTCCTGCCGATCAGCTTCCGAGGTAACGATCTCGCCTGACTCTTGCTGTAGGGCTGTGTTGGCTAACTTGTCTGCGCTTTGATTCCACTCTCTCTTGACGTGTAGGAACTCGTGCTTTGGCCAAGCCCTCAGTTGGTCCATCGCCTTCTGCCGCAGCAGTTGGAGTTTGGGCGCCTTGCAATCGATCTCGCCACGCATCTGGCGGATGATCAAGTTCGAGTCACCGCAGATCACGATCCGCCCCCGGTCTAATGTCGGAAGGAGATCAAGTCCCAGCAGGAGGCCATGATACTCCGCTTCGTTGACAGTGATCGCTGGCGCGAATCTCGACGCCGCAGAAACGACCGTCCACTCAGGGAGTTTCCAGATCACGGCACTGAACGCGCCGACTTTCCGCTTGACGCTCGCAGATCCATCAAAGGAGACGACCAGCAAGTCTTCATCCAGCTCCACCGTTGGCGGCGGTGTGATGATCAGCTTGCGCGGCTGTTTCCTCGGAGCGATAGCGATCAGGGCGTCGTCCATCTCCGATCGAGGCGTGATACTAGCCGCGAGTGTGCCCAAGATCTCGTCTTCGCCTCTGGAACACTTCACGATCTCCAACGTCCATCCTGACAGCAATGCAGCCCACTTGCCCAGCCGTCCGTCAAGTCCCGACGAGTTCAGCAACCAAGCGAGCGTGGAGTGTCGAGACAAGACCTTGATGGATCGGCCAACCAGTTGGGTGTAACACACATCCAGCATTCGGAGCAGGGCCAACACCTCCTTGTCGACCGTGCTGTAATTCAGCTCGTTGGCCTTCAAGGTGCGACTGGTGAAGGTCACTGGCCAGTACACGCCATCGTGTTCCTGCATGAGCGCGGCGGAGATCGCCCACTGGCTCGCGTACAGCACGACCACAGGTTCTCGATCAGGATCGAAGTGTCGGAGGATCGGCGTGGCCACGATCTTGGCTTTCAACAGAGTGAACGCGGTGATCGCTCTCGCCCACCGATCGTCTTCTGGCGACTCGTCGCCCCCGGTCTGATGTACCCCGGCTCTCTCGTTCCTCAGCCGATACTCATGGAAATCCACCTCGCGTAGCTCGTACAAGATCGCAGCGTAGATCGAGAAATCTTCGATGAACCGACTGTAGTAGTTCAATCTTCCAAGGAACGACTGCATCGATCGAAGCGAAGTCGGGAAAGGTAAGTTCCCCAGTGCTTCCAGATCCTTCGGGCTCGCCTCCAGACCTTCCGCTGACACTTGGTGTCCCAGGTACACCACCTTGCTGTAGCCCCAAAAACTTTTGACCACACTGATTGACAGATTCCATCGATCACAGGTGTCTAGGAGCCGCTCGACTTTCTCGCAGAGACCATCCCAGTCGGAGCTGGTCACCAAGATATCGTCGATGTACGATCGCCGGCCAAGGACAGATGGCTTCAGCTCAGGTTCAGGCTCCCCGTCTTCAAACACGTCGATCAGCTTCGTCGACTCGTGATCAGCTCTGATACGAAGATGTCCGTACAGCGCGTTGTCGATCAAACGCTGGTAGATCTGCGGGGCGTTCTTCAGCCCGAAGGGCATGCGTGTCCACTCGAAGAGTCCGAAAGGGGTGATGAACGCAGAGATCAGCCTGGCTCGTTCCGTCATACTGACTACCCAGAACCCACTCGCCATATCCAGTGAGCAATACCAGAGGACCTTATCCAGATCGTCCAAGAGGTCATTGATCAGCGGCATGGGGTACACCATCAACTTCGTCAAGCTGTTCACCAGCCGATAGTCGATACAAAGACGGATGTCGACCCCATTCTTCTTGATGATCACGACAATTGGGGATGCCCAAGGTGAGGTCGAATGGGTGATGATCCCCGCTGACAACAGTCCCTTGATCAAGTCCGACAGCTTCTCCCGAAATTGTGGAGCGACACGGCGCACACGTTGGGCGACAGGGGTTGCGTTACCAACATCGATGTCGCAGACGGCACCGCGCGCAGCTGGAGGGAGAGCGTTTCCTTTTCCGATCAGGAGGTGTCGGCGTTTCCAGATGATCTGCCTCAAGCGTTCGATCTGCTCCGGCGTTTTCCCTTCTGCTTCCTCGATCTGGATGTCCTCAATCTTGACTTCCTCCGTGGTGGCGCTTACCTCCGGGAGTATGGCCATCTGATTCTCCAGATCTTCGGCGATCAGGTCCCTCCCTTCATGGTAGCAGACTTCGTCATCTTCAGGCGTCCCGCTGACTTCGGTCTCCGGCTCCATTTTTGGGTCGTCGACCGCAGTGGTCGCAGGGCCGATCAGCGGCTGATCGTCGACTCTCGGTTTCGGATCGTCGATCATCGGGCTGATCGACTCCCCTTAAACTTCTGATCGACGATCGACTCCGGTTCTGGTTCATGTTGACTTTTCGTCGAGTCGACTGGATCAGCCCATTTCACCGTCACAGCACCTACTTCAGGCTTCGGACTGGACCCTTCGCGCTTCAGGATACCCTTCGGAGTGTCGTACATCGGTCGATCCACCAGTGGTCCCATGTATATCGGTTCAGGTTCCGCTTCCTCCTGCTGATCAGTGGTGGCTTCATACGCAAGATTCTGCCACTCAGCATATCGACGCGATCCCACGGAGATGAGTCCAGGCGTTCGCGGTACGAGGTCTTCAGCCAACCACAGTCCCAGCTGTGTGAGTCTCTGCAACATCAGCTTCTTGTCGCTGATGTTCGTGATCTTCAAGTACTGCGTCCGGCCAAGGCCCTTCACCAAGGTAGGTACCCATCTTTCTCCACGGGCGATCCACAACTTCTCTCGCTCTAACGCTCGGGGTTTTCGTATCGGTATCTCCACAGATTCTCCGACTTCCACGTGAACGCTGTCGTCGAGCGTGATGTCGTGGCTACTGCGGCCGTATGGAGGGCGACGACCTGTCAACTGGATCCGCACTTCGTTGGGAAGGCACATAGTTCCGTCAGCCAAATCAAGACGGATACCGGCTGGGATCATGAAGTCCATGCCTAGGATCACATCCTGTCCGGCCATGTCGCCAACCCACGCGTCGAAGAAGTAAACCAAGAAACCGGCCAGCGTGATCTTGATCGTGGTACGTCCCAAGGTGGAGTACACATTCTCCCCGATTCCGATGCAATCTTGTCTCTGACTCTCGTCAATGATGCAGCCAACCTTACGAGCAAAGGCGGTGCTAACGATTGAGACTTCAGCGCCGGAATCCAGAAGCAGAGTTGCTCTGGAGTTGTTGATCTTGCCGGTGGCCTTGGCCTGCTTGAACCACTTGCCAGGAGCGTGATACTTCCAGTAACCGCGCGACTCGCCAGGTAAGAGATCTCCAGCTGAATCAGATGGTGACATCTTGGTATTGCTGACTAACGCTGGTCTCCCGTGCTCCACATCAGGCAGGTGATCCTTCCAGTATCCACGCAATCCGCCGTCAGCTAAATCCAGTTCCATCACAACTTCCGATCGGGAGAACTCATCATTCCGCAAACTCGCTATCGCAGCGGTACGTCTTCCATGAAATCCACGTATATTGTTGATCGGTGTTGTCGTCTCACTGACTCTTGCCTTCGGCTGCCTTTCAACGTATGCAAAAATACAGAACTTAGAACGCTCGGCTCGTACCAGATTCAAACCTGGCGAGCGTCCTAGTTTAACATCTTCTCCGCGTTGGATGGCAGCATTCCGGCGTGTCGCGTCGGGTTGTACCACTGGCGGATCAAGTTGTAAAACTCTTCCATCGGACATTTGCCGTCTTCGTGGAGCTTGCCGCAGGCACGGCACACGTACAGGCAGTGATCAGCCGGGTGACCACGACGACCACACTTCTCGCAGGTCAGGCGTTTCCAGCATCCAAGATCGGAGTGCCTCGTGGATCCACAGTGCGAGCACGGTGGCGGGCGTTCCTCCGGGCGCGATCCATCTTCGCGGTCGGTTCGGGCCGGCGACTTGTTCTCCTCCCAACGACTTGGGTGTTGGGCTTCCTGCTTCCGGTGATCGGCTGCAGCGGCCAGGTAGACGTGCGACGGGGCTCGGTCATCCTCTGATCCGCTTGATTCCAGTTCAGATCCTGACCCGGCACTGTCGTATGAGGCTCGGATGGCGCGGACGGCGCGAGTGGTTTTCGAGGCAGCTTGCGGTGGGCCGCTTGGTGCCTTCTGCCGGAACTTGTTCGACCCAGCGACAGCTTTGCTTTGGCGGACCTTAGCGCGCTGACGTGCACGGAGTATTTCGGCAAGGGAGTCTCCATCGGTGATGCGCAGCAGAGTCAGCTGATCTGCTAACTCGCGGTCATCAAGGGTCTCGATGAAGTGTTCGACATGCTCGCGCTTCACGGACGCCGGACCAGTCTTGATCTCCAACTTCGCACGCAGACCCAACACGGTGAGCCGGTGAAGGTACTCAAGAGGCTTCTCGTCCGATCGCTTCCTCGCGTGGTAATACTGCCTCGCGAGTGACACGCCCAGACCACAGTATTCAACTCGGAAGTCGCCAAGCAAATCGTTCCACTTGCTGCGGGTGGTTCTCCCCAGCTGCTGGTACCAATTTCGTGCGGGGCCGACTAGGAGGTTGCTGAAGACAATGCACTTCTCGCTGTCGGTTGCTTGATCACGAGCGAAGGCGGACTTCACTTTGCTCAGCCAGCTTCGGGCCTTCTCTTCGTCGAAGTCCTTGCCGGAGAACTCCTTCAGCTCGGAGATCGCGGAGATCCTGACTCGGGGAACTGCGGAGTTGCCAGCAGATGACGTGGCATCGGCGGACGACACAGCGTTGACGCGCGGGACCTCGATACTCAAGTCATCTGGATCGTATTCTTCTGGATGATCATGATGTGATCCGACCGACTCCATGTCGACGTCTTGAGTGCCGACATTCTTCGGGAGATCGGGTATGCGCGGCGTCCGAGCGACGGCAGCTTCTTGCTCCTTCTGGTAGCGTTCCATCGCGGCATTGAAGAACGATTGAAGGCTACCACTGGATGCTGCGGTCGACACCGGTGCCAGATCCGACTCTTTCTTCCTGGCTTCCAGCATGGCTGCTCCAGCCGGTCCAAGCGTCATCCTGCTCAGCTCGATCGAGCTATCGGATCCCGCCTCCGACACTCTCGCAGATGTCTTCGCAGACGCGAACGAGGAGTGGGGTGATCCGGACTGGCTCGAGTATGTCGTCGTCAGCCCCTGGTCGGCGGTCGAGATAACGGCGCCAACCAACGGTGTGAGCAGCTTCACCAAGTGTTTGGTGGATCCTTCAAGGGTGGCAAGATCAAGCTCGAGCAGTTCCTCGGCGTTGAAGTTCCCGGCCACGATACCCGCTTCCTTCAGTATGCGCATCAGAGCGCTGATCGCCGCCGCTTGATCTACCGGCTTGGCTGGCTTGATCACCGGGCCTTGAAGGTCGCCGATCAACTTCGGCTTCATCATCTTCATGACCGGGTCGTCGATCAAGAACGCGCGGAGTTTCTTCCGGTAGAGGACGACACGCAGCTCGTCTTCCGTCCAAGTCTTGGCATCACCACTCTCGTCCGCGTCGGGTGCTTTCAACTTCATCTTCGCGGGCTTCGGCGTCGCCTTCTTCGGCTTCTTCGAGGAGGGGAGCGGAGTGGGGGTGGTGGTTTTGGGTGAAGGTCCTTCCGTTTTCACGGATGGATCTTCATCCGGCGGATTACGACTCGCGTCGCGTTCCGCGGGGGGCCCCGAAGGGCCCAAGGGAGGAGGGTGAGGTTTTTCTTCAAGGTCCATCGCTGAACCTTCCTCCTTGACCCCGCCAGAGCTCCTCCCAGGGCTCTGACGTTCGGTGTACTCTTCACTCTTCAGATGCGACGACGGCGATACACCTTCCGTCGACGCGCCGATACTTCCTGGCTCAACCTTGATCTTGGCCTCTTCTTGACTGGACTCACGGTGATATCCAAGGTCACCAGAAGATCCGGGCACGCGCACCATTGTGGTGTAGTGGCTCGCGAAGAAATTCGACGCGAGGGGCACTCACACACAGGGGGCCGGACTGCCAACTGACGGAGGGGGTACTCCGATCGACCGTGGGGTCTGAAGATCTTCTCACCTTGTGTACCCGTTGACCTG
This sequence comes from Phytophthora capsici, assembly GCA_030324255.1. NCBI lineage: Eukaryota > Oomycota > Peronosporomycetes > Peronosporales > Peronosporaceae > Phytophthora > Phytophthora capsici. Next base: position 2,815,027 of record CM059360.1, on the reverse strand, counting down.
GCGGGGTTAGCGCTCTTCCTGGGTGACCTGGAAGGGGCCAAGCGGTGGTTTGTTCTTGGTTGAGCTGGAGTGTGGACGGCACTCAGGGGTAGTCGGTTGACGATCTTGTGGATACTTCTTCACTTGATCGTCCGTAGGGTAGAGTAGATCAGGCCTTGAATAAACTTGATCACTCTGGGGTGTCCTTCGGGCTTGTGTTGTTCCAAAGGGGCCAATGTATTTCCAATGTCGATGCTTGGGCCGCCTACTGTTAGCGGTGGGGTTGAGGGGGGTGGAGAGAGAAGCGTAGACCTGGCCAAGCTTTCCAGGTGTTGGTGCGTTTATTCTTCTTGAGCGTCTTGGGTTCCTTCGTCAAGGGGGGCCAATATACTTCCCAGCCTTGGAATTCTTCGGAAGACCACTTGCGTGCTACAAGGAAAATCTCTCTCTCTGTTAACCATCTTAAATCTTTCCTATCCAATCCCTTTCCTCCCATCCTCTGCTCATCCCCTCGCAGCTGACTGGCTACCTCGAACTTCGGCCGGTGTACCCATTAATCGGTACATGTGAATCTTGATCGGTGCTGATCGCGAAGTGTGCCGAAATGATTGCACCCTGTCGATCAGCATTCCTGATCGCTGAGGTGTACTCGAATGATTGCACCATGTCGATCAGTGTTCCTGATCGCTGAGGTGTACTCGGATGATTGCACCATGTCGATCAGCGTTCCTGATCGCTGAGGTGTACTCGAATGATTGCACCATGTCGATCAGGATTGTTGATCGCGACAGTGTGCCGAAATGACTGCACCCTGTCGATCAGCCCTTGATCACCTCTCGAATTTCGGTGTTCTTCCAGAATTGGTGTCGATCACTCGATCAGTACCAAAAAGTTGGTACACCGTCAGGATCGTCTCAGACTGATTCGACAGAATCAGATCTGGTCTGATCGCATACATCATCTGAGTCTTTCCCGATCACACTACGGCAGCTGGCCTCTTGATCGTGTCGCACTTCACCACAATTCAGTAGCGCTCGAGAAGCGTGCTGAAACAATTTCAGCCAATTCGGTGCACCGGACAAAATTCGCTTGGAGATGGGCCGAGCTGGTAGCGCAGGGTCAGTTGTGCCTTGTGGCCGAACGAGAGCCTCTGAATCGCAATATTGACGGAGATACAGACATGGAACATGGACACAAGATGAAACGCACACAGGCCGAATCAGACCGTACGATCTGGCACCACCATTCAGTAGCGCTCGAGAAGCGTGCTGAAACAATTTCAGCCAATTCGGTGCACCGGACAAAATTCGCTTGGAGATGGGCCGAGCTGGTAGCGCAGGGTCAGTTGTGCCTTGTGGCCGAACGAGAGCCTCTGAATCGCAATATTGACGGAGATACAGACATGGAACATGGACACAAGATGAAACGCACACAGGCCGAATCAGACCGTACGATCTGGCACCACCATTCAGTAGCGCTCGAGAAGCGTGCTGAAACAATTTCAGCCAATTCGGTGCACCGGACAAAATTCGCTTGGAGATGGGCCGAGCTGGTAGCGCAGGGTCAGTTGTGCCTTGTGGCCGAACGAGAGCCTCTGAATCGCAATATTGACGGAGATACAGACATGGAACATGGACACAAGATGAAACGCACACAGGCCGAATCAGACCGTACGATCTGGCACCACCATTCAGTAGCGCTCGAGAAGCGTGCTGAAACAATTTCAGCCAATTCGGTGCACCGGACAAAATTCGCGCCGAGCTGATAGCGCAGGGTCAGTTGTGCCTTGTGGCCGAACGAGAGCCTCTGAATCGCAATATTGACGGAGATACAGACATGGAACATGGACACAAGATGAAACCCACCCAGGCCGAATCAGGCCGTACAATTTGGCACCACCATTCAGTAGCGCTCGAGAAGCGTGCTGAAACAATTTCAGCCAATTCGGTGCACCGGACAAAATTCGCTTGGAGATGGGCCGAGCTGGTAGCGCAGGGTCAGTTGTGCCTTGTGGCCGAACGAGAGCCTCTGAATCGCAATATTGACGGAGATACAGACATGGAACATGGACACAAGATGAAACGCACACAGGCCGAATCAGACCGTACGATCTGGCACCACCATTCAGTAGCGCTCGAGAAGCGTGCTGAAACAATTTCAGCCAATTCGGTGCACCGGACAAAATTCGCTTGGAGATGGGCCGAGCTGGTAGCGCAGGGTCAGTTGTGCCTTGTGGCCGAACGAGAGCCTCTGAATCGCAATATTGACGGAGATACAGACATGGAACATGGACACAAGATGAAACCCACCCAGGCCGAATCAGGCCGTACAATTTGGCACCACCATTCAGTAGCGCTCGAGAAGCGTGCTGAAACAATTTCAGCCAATTCGGTGCACCGGACAAAATTCGCTTGGAGATGGGCCGAGCTGATAGCGCAGGGTCAGTTGTGCCTTGTGGCCGAACGAGAGCCTCTGAATCGCAATATTGACGGAGATACAGACATGGAACATGGACACAAGATGAAACGCACACAGGCCGAATCAGACCGTACGATCTGGCACCACCATTCAGTAGCGCTCGAGAAGCGTGCTGAAACAATTTCAGCCAATTCGGTGCACCGGACAAAATTCGCTTGGAGATGGGCCGAGCTGGTAGCGCAGGGTCAGTTGTGCCTTGTGGCCGAACGAGAGCCTCTGAATCGCAATATTGACGGAGATACAGACATGGAACATGGACACAAGATGAAACGCACACAGGCCGAATCAGACCGTACGATCTGGCACCACCATTCAGTAGCGCTCGAGAAGCGTGCTGAAACAATTTCAGCCAATTCGGTGCACCGGACAAAATTCGCGCCGAGCTGATAGCGCAGGGTCAGTTGTGCCTTGTGGCCGAACGAGAGCCTCTGAATCGCAATATTGATGGAGATACAGACATGGAACATGGACACAAGATGAAACCCACCCAGGCCGAATCAGGCCGTACAATTTGGCACCACCATTCAGTAGCGCTCGAGAAGCGTGCTGAAACAATTTCAGCCAATTCGGTGCACCGGACAAAATTCGCTTGGAGATGGGCCGAGCTGATAGCGCAGGGTCAGTTGTGCCTTGTGGCCGAACGAGAGCCTCTGAATCGCAATATTGACGGAGATACAGACATGGAACATGGACACAAGATGAAACGCACACAGGCCGAATCAGACCGTACGATCTGGCACCACCATTCAGTAGCGCTCGAGAAGCGTGCTGAAACAATTTCAGCCAATTCGGTGCACCGGACAAAATTCGCTTGGAGATGGGCCGAGCTGGTAGCGCAGGGTCAGTTGTGCCTTGTGGCCGAACGAGAGCCTCTGAATCGCAATATTGACGGAGATACAGACATGGAACATGGACACAAGATGAAACGCACACAGGCCGAATCAGACCGTACAATTTGGCACCACCATTCAGTAGCGCTCGAGAAGCGCGCTGAAACAATTTCAGCCAATTCGGTGCACCGGACAAAATTCGCTTGGAGATGGGCCGAGCTGGTAGCGCAGGGTCAGTTGTGCCTTGTGGCCGAACGAGAGCCTCTGAATCGCAATATTGACGGAGATACAGACATGGAACATGGACACAAGATGAAACGCACACAGGCCGAATCAGACCGTACGATCTGGCACCACCATTCAGTAGCGCTCGAGAAGCGTGCTGAAACAATTTCAGCCAATTCGGTGCACCGGACAAAATTCGCTTGGAGATGGGCCGAGCTGGTAGCGCAGGGTCAGTTGTGCCTTGTGGCCGAACGAGAGCCTCTGAATCGCAATATTGACGGAGATACAGACATGGAACATGGACACAAGATGAAACGCACACAGGCCGAATCAGACCGTACGATCTGGCACCACCATTCAGTAGCGCTCGAGAAGCGTGCTGAAACAATTTCAGCCAATTCGGTGCACCGGACAAAATTCGCTTGGAGATGGGCCGAGCTGATAGCGCAGGGTCAGTTGTGCCTTGTGGCCGAACGAGAGCCTCTGAATCGCAATATTGACGGAGATACAGACATGGAACATGGACACAAGATGAAACCCACCCAGGCCGAATCAGGCCGTACAATTTGGCACCACCATTCAGTAGCGCTCGAGAAGCGTGCTGAAACAATTTCAGCCAATTCGGTGCACCGGACAAAATTCGCTTGGAGATGGGCCGAGCTGGTAGCGCAGGGTCAGTTGTGCCTTGTGGCCGAACGAGAGCCTCTGAATCGCAATATTGACGGAGATACAGACATGGAACATGGACACAAGATGAAACGCACACAGGCCGAATCAGACCGTACAATTTGGCACCACCATTCAGTAGCGCTCGAGAAGCGCGCTGAAACAATTTCAGCCAATTCGGTGCACCGGACAAAATTCGCTTGGAGATGGGCCGAGCTGGTAGCGCAGGGTCAGTTGTGCCTTGTGGCCGAACGAGAGCCTCTGAATCGCAATATTGACGGAGATACAGACATGGAACATGGACACAAGATGAAACGCACACAGGCCGAATCAGACCGTACGATCTGGCACCACCATTCAGTAGCGCTCGAGAAGCGTGCTGAAACAATTTCAGCCAATTCGGTGCACCGGACAAAATTCGCTTGGAGATGGGCCGAGCTGGTAGCGCAGGGTCAGTTGTGCCTTGTGGCCGAACGAGAGCCTCTGAATCGCAATATTGACGGAGATACAGACATGGAACATGGACACAAGATGAAACGCACACAGGCCGAATCAGACCGTACGATCTGGCACCACCATTCAGTAGCGCTCGAGAAGCGTGCTGAAACAATTTCAGCCAATTCGGTGCACCGGACAAAATTCGCGCCGAGCTGATAGCGCAGGGTCAGTTGTGCCTTGTGGCCGAACGAGAGCCTCTGAATCGCAATATTGACGGAGATACAGACATGGAACATGGACACAAGATGAAACCCACCCAGGCCGAATCAGGCCGTACAATTTGGCACCACCATTCAGTAGCGCTCGAGAAGCGTGCTGAAACAATTTCAGCCAATTCGGTGCACCGGACAAAATTCGCTTGGAGATGGGCCGAGCTGGTAGCGCAGGGTCAGTTGTGCCTTGTGGCCGAACGAGAGCCTCTGAATCGCAATATTGACGGAGATACAGACATGGAACATGGACACAAGATGAAACGCACACAGGCCGAATCAGACCGTACAATTTGGCACCACCATTCAGTAGCGCTCGAGAAGCGCGCTGAAACAATTTCAGCCAATTCGGTGCACCGGACAAAATTCGCTTGGAGATGGGCCGAGCTGGTAGCGCAGGGTCAGTTGTGCCTTGTGGCCGAACGAGAGCCTCTGAATCGCAATATTGACGGAGATACAGACATGGAACATGGACACAAGATGAAACGCACACAGGCCGAATCAGACCGTACGATCTGGCACCACCATTCAGTAGCGCTCGAGAAGCGTGCTGAAACAATTTCAGCCAATTCGGTGCACCGGACAAAATTCGCTTGGAGATGGGCCGAGCTGATAGCGCAGGGTCAGTTGTGCCTTGTGGCCGAACGAGAGCCTCTGAATCGCAATATTGACGGAGATACAGACATGGAACATGGACACAAGATGAAACGCACACAGGCCGAATCAGGCCGTACAATTTGGCACCACCATTCAGTAGCGCTCGAGAAGCGTGCTGAAACAATTTCAGCCAATTCGGTGCACCGGACAAAATTCGCTTGGAGATGGGCCGAGCTGGTAGCGCAGGGTCAGTTGTGCCTTGTGGCCGAACGAGAGCCTCTGAATCGCAATATTGACGGAGATACAGACATGGAACATGGACACAAGATGAAACCCACCCAGGCCGAATCAGGCCGTACAATTTGGCACCACCATTCAGTAGCGCTCGAGAAGCGTGCTGAAACAATTTCAGCCAATTCGGTGCACCGGACAAAATTCGCTTGGAGATGGGCCGAGCTGGTAGCGCAGGGTCAGTTGTGCCTTGTGGCCGAACGAGAGCCTCTGAATCGCAATATTGACGGAGATACAGACATGGAACATGGACACAAGATGAAACGCACACAGGCCGAATCAGACCGTACGATCTGGCACCACCATTCAGTAGCGCTCGAGAAGCGTGCTGAAACAATTTCAGCCAATTCGGTGCACCGGACAAAATTCGCTTGGAGATGGGCCGAGCTGATAGCGCAGGGTCAGTTGTGCCTTGTGGCCGAACGAGAGCCTCTGAATCGCAATATTGATGGAGATACAGACATGGAACATGGACACAAGATGAAACGCACACAGGCCGAATCAGGCCGTACAATTTGGCACCACCATTCAGTAGCGCTCGAGAAGCGTGCTGAAACAATTTCAGCCAATTCGGTGCACCGGACAAAATTCGCTTGGAGATGGGCCGAGCTGGTAGCGCAGGGTCAGTTGTGCCTTGTGGCCGAACGAGAGCCTCTGAATCGCAATATTGACGGAGATACAGACATGGAACATGGACACAAGATGAAACGCACACAGGCCGAATCAGACCGTACGATCTGGCACCACCATTCAGTAGCGCTCGAGAAGCGTGCTGAAACAATTTCAGCCAATTCGGTGCACCGGACAAAATTCGCTTGGAGATGGGCCGAGCTGATAGCGCAGGGTCAGTTGTGCCTTGTGGCCGAACGAGAGCCTCTGAATCGCAATATTGATGGAGATACAGACATGGAACATGGACACAAGATGAAACCCACCCAGGCCGAATCAGGCCGTACAATTTGGCACCACCATTCAGTAGCGCTCGAGAAGCGTGCTGAAACAATTTCAGCCAATTCGGTGCACCGGACAAAATTCGCTTGGAGATGGGCCGAGCTGGTAGCGCAGGGTCAGTTGTGCCTTGTGGCCGAACGAGAGCCTCTGAATCGCAATATTGACGGAGATACAGACATGGAACATGGACACAAGATGAAACCCACCCAGGCCGAATCAGGCCGTACAATTTGGCACCACCATTCAGTAGCGCTCGAGAAGCGTGCTGAAACAATTTCAGCCAATTCGGTGCACCGGACAAAATTCGCTTGGAGATGGGCCGAGCTGATAGCGCAGGGTCAGTTGTGCCTTGTGGCCGAACGAGAGCCTCTGAATCGCAATATTGATGGAGATACAGACATGGAACATGGACACAAGATGAAACGCACACAGGCCGAATCAGACCGTACGATCTGGCACCACCATTCAGTAGCGCTCGAGAAGCGTGCTGAAACAATTTCAGCCAATTCGGTGCACCGGACAAAATTCGCTTGGAGATGGGCCGAGCTGATAGCGCAGGGTCAGTTGTGCCTTGTGGCCGAACGAGAGCCTCTGAATCGCAATATTGATGGAGATACAGACATGGAACATGGACACAAGATGAAACCCACCCAGGCCGAATCAGGCCGTACAATTTGGCACCACCATTCAGTAGCGCTCGAGAAGCGTGCTGAAACAATTTCAGCCAATTCGGTGCACCGGACAAAATTCGCTTGGAGATGGGCCGAGCTGGTAGCGCAGGGTCAGTTGTGCCTTGTGGCCGAACGAGAGCCTCTGAATCGCAATATTGACGGAGATACAGACATGGAACATGGACACAAGATGAAACCCACCCAGGCCGAATCAGGCCGTACAATTTGGCACCACCATTCAGTAGCGCTCGAGAAGCGTGCTGAAACAATTTCAGCCAATTCGGTGCACCGGACAAAATTCGCTTGGAGATGGGCCGAGCTGGTAGCGCAGGGTCAGTTGTGCCTTGTGGCCGAACGAGAGCCTCTGAATCGCAATATTGACGGAGATACAGACATGGAACATGGACACAAGATGAAACGCACACAGGCCGAATCAGACCGTACAATTTGGCACCACCATTCAGTAGCGCTCGAGAAGCGCGCTGAAACAATTTCAGCCAATTCGGTGCACCGGACAAAATTCGCTTGGAGATGGGCCGAGCTGATAGCGCAGGGTCAGTTGTGCCTTGTGGCCGAACGAGAGCCTCTGAATCGCAATATTGATGGAGATACAGACATGGAACATGGACACAAGATGAAACGCACACAGGCCGAATCAGACCGTACGATCTGGCACCACCATTCAGTAGCGCTCGAGAAGCGTGCTGAAACAATTTCAGCCAATTCGGTGCACCGGACAAAATTCGCTTGGAGATGGGCCGAGCTGATAGCGCAGGGTCAGTTGTGCCTTGTGGCCGAACGAGAGCCTCTGAATCGCAATATTGATGGAGATACAGACATGGAACATGGACACAAGATGAAACCCACCCAGGCCGAATCAGGCCGTACAATTTGGCACCACCATTCAGTAGCGCTCGAGAAGCGTGCTGAAACAATTTCAGCCAATTCGGTGCACCGGACAAAATTCGCTTGGAGATGGGCCGAGCTGGTAGCGCAGGGTCAGTTGTGCCTTGTGGCCGAACGAGAGCCTCTGAATCGCAATATTGACGGAGATACAGACATGGAACATGGACACAAGATGAAACGCACACAGGCCGAATCAGACCGTACGATCTGGCACCACCATTCAGTAGCGCTCGAGAAGCGTGCTGAAACAATTTCAGCCAATTCGGTGCACCGGACAAAATTCGCTTGGAGATGGGCCGAGCTGATAGCGCAGGGTCAGTTGTGCCTTGTGGCCGAACGAGAGCCTCTGAATCGCAATATTGATGGAGATACAGACATGGAACATGGACACAAGATGAAACGCACACAGGCCGAATCAGACCGTACGATCTGGCACCACCATTCAGTAGCGCTCGAGAAGCGTGCTGAAACAATTTCAGCCAATTCGGTGCACCGGACAAAATTCGCTTGGAGATGGGCCGAGCTGATAGCGCAGGGTCAGTTGTGCCTTGTGGCCGAACGAGAGCCTCTGAATCGCAATATTGATGGAGATACAGACATGGAACATGGACACAAGATGAAACCCACCCAGGCCGAATCAGGCCGTACAATTTGGCACCACCATTCAGTAGCGCTCGAGAAGCGTGCTGAAACAATTTCAGCCAATTCGGTGCACCGGACAAAATTCGCTTGGAGATGGGCCGAGCTGGTAGCGCAGGGTCAGTTGTGCCTTGTGGCCGAACGAGAGCCTCTGAATCGCAATATTGACGGAGATACAGACATGGAACATGGACACAAGATGAAACGCACACAGGCCGAATCAGACCGTACGATCTGGCACCACCATTCAGTAGCGCTCGAGAAGCGTGCTGAAACAATTTCAGCCAATTCGGTGCACCGGACAAAATTCGCTTGGAGATGGGCCGAGCTGGTAGCGCAGGGTCAGTTGTGCCTTGTGGCCGAACGAGAGCCTCTGAATCGCAATATTGACGGAGATACAGACATGGAACATGGACACAAGATGAAACGCACACAGGCCGAATCAGACCGTACGATCTGGCACCACCATTCAGTAGCGCTCGAGAAGCGTGCTGAAACAATTTCAGCCAATTCGGTGCACCGGACAAAATTCGCTTGGAGATGGGCCGAGCTGATAGCGCAGGGTCAGTTGTGCCTTGTGGCCGAACGAGAGCCTCTGAATCGCAATATTGACGGAGATACAGACATGGAACATGGACACAAGATGAAACCCACCCAGGCCGAATCAGGCCGTACAATTTGGCACCACCATTCAGTAGCGCTCGAGAAGCGTGCTGAAACAATTTCAGCCAATTCGGTGCACCGGACAAAATTCGCTTGGAGATGGGCCGAGCTGGTAGCGCAGGGTCAGTTGTGCCTTGTGGCCGAACGAGAGCCTCTGAATCGCAATATTGACGGAGATACAGACATGGAACATGGACACAAGATGAAACGCACACAGGCCGAATCAGACCGTACGATCTGGCACCACCATTCAGTAGCGCTCGAGAAGCGTGCTGAAACAATTTCAGCCAATTCGGTGCACCGGACAAAATTCGCTTGGAGATGGGCCGAGCTGATAGCGCAGGGTCAGTTGTGCCTTGTGGCCGAACGAGAGCCTCTGAATCGCAATATTGATGGAGATACAGACATGGAACATGGACACAAGATGAAACCCACCCAGGCCGAATCAGGCCGTACAATTTGGCACCACCATTCAGTAGCGCTCGAGAAGCGTGCTGAAACAATTTGAGCCAATTCGGTGCACCGGACAAAATTCGCTTGGAGATGGGCCGAGCTGGTAGCGCAGGGTCAGTTGTGCCTTGTGGCCGAACGAGAGCCTCTGAATCGCAATATTGACGGAGATACAGACATGGAACATGGACACAAGATGAAACCCACCCAGGCCGAATCAGGCCGTACAATTTGGCACCACCATTCAGTAGCGCTCGAGAAGCGTGCTGAAACAATTTCAGCCAATTCGGTGCACCGGACAAAATTCGCTTGGAGATGGGCCGAGCTGGTAGCGCAGGGTCAGTTGTGCCTTGTGGCCGAACGAGAGCCTCTGAATCGCAATATTGACGGAGATACAGACATGGAACATGGACACAAGATGAAACGCACACAGGCCGAATCAGACCGTACGATCTGGCACCACCATTCAGTAGCGCTCGAGAAGCGTGCTGAAACAATTTCAGCCAATTCGGTGCACCGGACAAAATTCGCTTGGAGATGGGCCGAGCTGATAGCGCAGGGTCAGTTGTGCCTTGTGGCCGAACGAGAGCCTCTGAATCGCAATATTGATGGAGATACAGACATGGAACATGGACACAAGATGAAACCCACCCAGGCCGAATCAGGCCGTACAATTTGGCACCACCATTCAGTAGCGCTCGAGAAGCGTGCTGAAACAATTTCAGCCAATTCGGTGCACCGGACAAAATTCGCTTGGAGATGGGCCGAGCTGGTAGCGCAGGGTCAGTTGTGCCTTGTGGCCGAACGAGAGCCTCTGAATCGCAATATTGACGGAGATACAGACATGGAACATGGACACAAGATGAAACCCACCCAGGCCGAATCAGGCCGTACAATTTGGCACCACCATTCAGTAGCGCTCGAGAAGCGTGCTGAAACAATTTCAGCCAATTCGGTGCACCGGACAAAATTCGCTTGGAGATGGGCCGAGCTGGTAGCGCAGGGTCAGTTGTGCCTTGTGGCCGAACGAGAGCCTCTGAATCGCAATATTGACGGAGATACAGACATGGAACATGGACACAAGATGAAACGCACACAGGCCGAATCAGACCGTACGATCTGGCACCACCATTCAGTAGCGCTCGAGAAGCGTGCTGAAACAATTTCAGCCAATTCGGTGCACCGGACAAAATTCGCTTGGAGATGGGCCGAGCTGATAGCGCAGGGTCAGTTGTGCCTTGTGGCCGAACGAGAGCCTCTGAATCGCAATATTGACGGAGATACAGACATGGAACATGGACACAAGATGAAACCCACCCAGGCCGAATCAGGCCGTACAATTTGGCACCACCATTCAGTAGCGCTCGAGAAGCGTGCTGAAACAATTTCAGCCAATTCGGTGCACCGGACAAAATTCGCTTGGAGATGGGCCGAGCTGGTAGCGCAGGGTCAGTTGTGCCTTGTGGCCGAACGAGAGCCTCTGAATCGCAATATTGACGGAGATACAGACATGGAACATGGACACAAGATGAAACGCACACAGGCCGAATCAGACCGTACGATCTGGCACCACCATTCAGTAGCGCTCGAGAAGCGTGCTGAAACAATTTCAGCCAATTCGGTGCACCGGACAAAATTCGCTTGGAGATGGGCCGAGCTGATAGCGCAGGGTCAGTTGTGCCTTGTGGCCGAACGAGAGCCTCTGAATCGCAATATTGACGGAGATACAGACATGGAACATGGACACAAGATGAAACCCACCCAGGCCGAATCAGGCCGTACAATTTGGCACCACCATTCAGTAGCGCTCGAGAAGCGTGCTGAAACAATTTCAGCCAATTCGGTGCACCGGACAAAATTCGCTTGGAGATGGGCCGAGCTGGTAGCGCAGGGTCAGTTGTGCCTTGTGGCCGAACGAGAGCCTCTGAATCGCAATATTGACGGAGATACAGACATGGAACATGGACACAAGATGAAACGCACACAGGCCGAATCAGACCGTACGATCTGGCACCACCATTCAGTAGCGCTCGAGAAGCGTGCTGAAACAATTTCAGCCAATTCGGTGCACCGGACAAAATTCGCTTGGAGATGGGCCGAGCTGATAGCGCAGGGTCAGTTGTGCCTTGTGGCCGAACGAGAGCCTCTGAATCGCAATATTGATGGAGATACAGACATGGAACATGGACACAAGATGAAACCCACCCAGGCCGAATCAGGCCGTACAATTTGGCACCACCATTCAGTAGCGCTCGAGAAGCGTGCTGAAACAATTTGAGCCAATTCGGTGCACCGGACAAAATTCGCTTGGAGATGGGCCGAGCTGGTAGCGCAGGGTCAGTTGTGCCTTGTGGCCGAACGAGAGCCTCTGAATCGCAATATTGACGGAGATACAGACATGGAACATGGACACAAGATGAAACCCACCCAGGCCGAATCAGGCCGTACAATTTGGCACCACCATTCAGTAGCGCTCGAGAAGCGTGCTGAAACAATTTCAGCCAATTCGGTGCACCGGACAAAATTCGCTTGGAGATGGGCCGAGCTGGTAGCGCAGGGTCAGTTGTGCCTTGTGGCCGAACGAGAGCCTCTGAATCGCAATATTGACGGAGATACAGACATGGAACATGGACACAAGATGAAACGCACACAGGCCGAATCAGACCGTACGATCTGGCACCACCATTCAGTAGCGCTCGAGAAGCGTGCTGAAACAATTTCAGCCAATTCGGTGCACCGGACAAAATTCGCTTGGAGATGGGCCGAGCTGATAGCGCAGGGTCAGTTGTGCCTTGTGGCCGAACGAGAGCCTCTGAATCGCAATATTGATGGAGATACAGACATGGAACATGGACACAAGATGAAACCCACCCAGGCCGAATCAGGCCGTACAATTTGGCACCACCATTCAGTAGCGCTCGAGAAGCGTGCTGAAACAATTTCAGCCAATTCGGTGCACCGGACAAAATTCGCTTGGAGATGGGCCGAGCTGATAGCGCAGGGTCAGTTGTGCCTTGTGGCCGAACGAGAGCCTCTGAATCGCAATATTGACGGAGATACAGACATGGAACATGGACACAAGATGAAACGCACCCAGGCCGAATCAGGCCGTACAATTTGGCACCACCATTCAGTAGCGCTCGAGAAGCGTGCTGAAACAATTTCAGCCAATTCGGTGCACCGGACAAAATTCGCTTGGAGATGGGCCGAGCTGGTAGCGCAGGGTCAGTTGTGCCTTGTGGCCGAACGAGAGCCTCTGAATCGCAATATTGACGGAGATACAGACATGGAACATGGACACAAGATGAAACGCACACAGGCCGAATCAGACCGTACGATCTGGCACCACCATTCAGTAGCGCTCGAGAAGCGTGCTGAAACAATTTCAGCCAATTCGGTGCACCGGACAAAATTCGCTTGGAGATGGGCCGAGCTGATAGCGCAGGGTCAGTTGTGCCTTGTGGCCGAACGAGAGCCTCTGAATCGCAATATTGACGGAGATACAGACATGGAACATGGACACAAGATGAAACGCACCCAGGCCGAATCAGGCCGTACAATTTGGCACCACCATTCAGTAGCGCTCGAGAAGCGTGCTGAAACAATTTCAGCCAATTCGGTGCACCGGACAAAATTCGCTTGGAGATGGGCCGAGCTGGTAGCGCAGGGTCAGTTGTGCCTTGTGGCCGAACGAGAGCCTCTGAATCGCAATATTGACGGAGATACAGACATGGAACATGGACACAAGATGAAACGCACACAGGCCGAATCAGACCGTACGATCTGGCACCACCATTCAGTAGCGCTCGAGAAGCGTGCTGAAACAATTTCAGCCAATTCGGTGCACCGGACAAAATTCGCTTGGAGATGGGCCGAGCTGATAGCGCAGGGTCAGTTGTGCCTTGTGGCCGAACGAGAGCCTCTGAATCGCAATATTGACGGAGATACAGACATGGAACATGGACACAAGATGAAACCCACACAGGCCGAATCAGGCCGTACAATTTGGCACCACCATTCAGTAGCGCTCGAGAAGCGTGCTGAAACAATTTCAGCCAATTCGGTGCACCGGACAAAATTCGCTTGGAGATGGGCCGAGCTGGTAGCGCAGGGTCAGTTGTGCCTTGTGGCCGAACGAGAGCCTCTGAATCGCAATATTGACGGAGATACAGACATGGAACATGGACACAAGATGAAACGCACACAGGCCGAATCAGACCGTACGATCTGGCACCACCATTCAGTAGCGCTCGAGAAGCGTGCTGAAACAATTTCAGCCAATTCGGTGCACCGGACAAAATTCGCTTGGAGATGGGCCGAGCTGGTAGCGCAGGGTCAGTTGTGCCTTGTGGCCGAACGAGAGCCTCTGAATCGCAATATTGACGGAGATACAGACATGGAACATGGACACAAGATGAAACCCACCCAGGCCGAATCAGGCCGTACAATTTGGCACCACCATTCAGTAGCGCTCGAGAAGCGTGCTGAAACAATTTCAGCCAATTCGGTGCACCGGACAAAATTCGCTTGGAGATGGGCCGAGCTGGTAGCGCAGGGTCAGTTGTGCCTTGTGGCCGAACGAGAGCCTCTGAATCGCAATATTGACGGAGATACAGACATGGAACATGGACACAAGATGAAACCCACACAGGCCGAATCAGACCGTACGATCTGGCACCACCATTCAGTAGCGCTCGAGAAGCGTGCTGAAACAATTTCAGCCAATTCGGTGCACCGGACAAAATTCGCTTGGAGATGGGCCGAGCTGGTAGCGCAGGGTCAGTTGTGCCTTGTGGCCGAACGAGAGCCTCTGAATCGCAATATTGACGGAGATACAGACATGGAACATGGACACAAGATGAAACGCACACAGGCCGAATCAGACCGTACGATCTGGCACCACCATTCAGTAGCGCTCGAGAAGCGTGCTGAAACAATTTCAGCCAATTCGGTGCACCGGACAAAATTCGCTTGGAGATGGGCCGAGCTGATAGCGCAGGGTCAGTTGTGCCTTGTGGCCGAACGAGAGCCTCTGAATCGCAATATTGACGGAGATACAGACATGGAACATGGACACAAGATGAAACCCACCCAGGCCGAATCAGACCGTACAATTTGGCACCACCATTCAGTAGCGCTCGAGAAGCGTGCTGAAACAATTTCAGCCAATTCGGTGCACCGGACAAAATTCGCTTGGAGATGGGCCGAGCTGGTAGCGCAGGGTCAGTTGTGCCTTGTGGCCGAACGAGAGCCTCTGAATCGCAATATTGACGGAGATACAGACATGGAACATGGACACAAGATGAAACGCACACAGGCCGAATCAGACCGTACGATCTGGCACCACCATTCAGTAGCGCTCGAGAAGCGTGCTGAAACAATTTCAGCCAATTCGGTGCACCGGACAAAATTCGCTTGGAGATGGGCCGAGCTGATAGCGCAGGGTCAGTTGTGCCTTGTGGCCGAACGAGAGCCTCTGAATCGCAATATTGACGGAGATACAGACATGGAACATGGACACAAGATGAAACCCACACAGGCCGAATCAGACCGTACAATTTGGCACCACCATTCAGTAGCGCTCGAGAAGCGTGCTGAAACAATTTCAGCCAATTCGGTGCACCGGACAAAATTCGCTTGGAGATGGGCCGAGCTGATAGCGCAGGGTCAGTTGTGCCTTGTGGCCGAACGAGAGCCTCTGAATCGCAATATTGACGGAGATACAGACATGGAACATGGACACAAGATGAAACCCACCCAGGCCGAATCAGGCCGTACAATTTGGCACCACCATTCAGTAGCGCTCGAGAAGCGTGCTGAAACAATTTCAGCCAATTCGGTGCACCGGACAAAATTCGCTTGGAGATGGGCCGAGCTGGTAGCGCAGGGTCAGTTGTGCCTTGTGGCCGAACGAGAGCCTCTGAATCGCAATATTGACGGAGATACAGACATGGAACATGGACACAAGATGAAACGCACACAGGCCGAATCAGACCGTACGATCTGGCACCACCATTCAGTAGCGCTCGAGAAGCGTGCTGAAACAATTTCAGCCAATTCGGTGCACCGGACAAAATTCGCTTGGAGATGGGCCGAGCTGATAGCGCAGGGTCAGTTGTGCCTTGTGGCCGAACGAGAGCCTCTGAATCGCAATATTGACGGAGATACAGACATGGAACATGGACACAAGATGAAACCCACCCAGGCCGAATCAGGCCGTACAATTTGGCACCACCATTCAGTAGCGCTCGAGAAGCGTGCTGAAACAATTTCAGCCAATTCGGTGCACCGGACAAAATTCGCTTGGAGATGGGCCGAGCTGGTAGCGCAGGGTCAGTTGTGCCTTGTGGCCGAACGAGAGCCTCTGAATCGCAATATTGACGGAGATACAGACATGGAACATGGACACAAGATGAAACGCACACAGGCCGAATCAGACCGTACGATCTGGCACCACCATTCAGTAGCGCTCGAGAAGCGTGCTGAAACAATTTCAGCCAATTCGGTGCACCGGACAAAATTCGCTTGGAGATGGGCCGAGCTGATAGCGCAGGGTCAGTTGTGCCTTGTGGCCGAACGAGAGCCTCTGAATCGCAATATTGACGGAGATACAGACATGGAACATGGACACAAGATGAAACCCACCCAGGCCGAATCAGGCCGTACAATTTGGCACCACCATTCAGTAGCGCTCGAGAAGCGTGCTGAAACAATTTCAGCCAATTCGGTGCACCGGACAAAATTCGCTTGGAGATGGGCCGAGCTGGTAGCGCAGGGTCAGTTGTGCCTTGTGGCCGAACGAGAGCCTCTGAATCGCAATATTGACGGAGATACAGACATGGAACATGGACACAAGATGAAACGCACACAGGCCGAATCAGACCGTACGATCTGGCACCACCATTCAGTAGCGCTCGAGAAGCGTGCTGAAACAATTTCAGCCAATTCGGTGCACCGGACAAAATTCGCTTGGAGATGGGCCGAGCTGATAGCGCAGGGTCAGTTGTGCCTTGTGGCCGAACGAGAGCCTCTGAATCGCAATATTGACGGAGATACAGACATGGAACATGGACACAAGATGAAACCCACACAGGCCGAATCAGACCGTACGATTTGGCACCACCATTCAGTAGCGCTCGAGAAGCGTGCTGAAACAATTTCAGCCAATTCGGTGCACCGGACAAAATTCGCTTGGAGATGGGCCGAGCTGATAGCGCAGGGTCAGTTGTGCCTTGTGGCCGAACGAGAGCCTCTGAATCGCAATATTGACGGAGATACAGACATGGAACATGGACACAAGATGAAACCCACCCAGGCCGAATCAGACCGTACAATTTGGCACCACCATTCAGTAGCGCTCGAGAAGCGTGCTGAAACAATTTCAGCCAATTCGGTGCACCGGACAAAATTCGCTTGGAGATGGGCCGAGCTGGTAGCGCAGGGTCAGTTGTGCCTTGTGGCCGAACGAGAGCCTCTGAATCGCAATATTGACGGAGATACAGACATGGAACATGGACACAAGATGAAACCCACACAGGCCGAATCAGACCGTACGATCTGGCACCACCATTCAGTAGCGCTCGAGAAGCGTGCTGAAACAATTTCAGCCAATTCGGTGCACCGGACAAAATTCGCTTGGAGATGGGCCGAGCTGATAGCGCAGGGTCAGTTGTGCCTTGTGGCCGAACGAGAGCCTCTGAATCGCAATATTGACGGAGATACAGACATGGAACATGGACACAAGATGAAACGCACACAGGCCGAATCAGACCGTACAATTTGGCACCACCATTCAGTAGCGCTCGAGAAGCGTGCTGAAACAATTTCAGCCAATTCGGTGCACCGGACAAAATTCGCTTGGAGATGGGCCGAGCTGGTAGCGCAGGGTCAGTTGTGCCTTGTGGCCGAACGAGAGCCTCTGAATCGCAATATTGACGGAGATACAGACATGGAACATGGACACAAGATGAAACGCACACAGGCCGAATCAGACCGTACGATCTGGCACCACCATTCAGTAGCGCTCGAGAAGCGTGCTGAAACAATTTCAGCCAATTCGGTGCACCGGACAAAATTCGCTTGGAGATGGGCCGAGCTGATAGCGCAGGGTCAGTTGTGCCTTGTGGCCGAACGAGAGCCTCTGAATCGCAATATTGACGGAGATACAGACATGGAACATGGACACAAGATGAAACCCACCCAGGCCGAATCAGACCGTACAATTTGGCACCACCATTCAGTAGCGCTCGAGAAGCGTGCTGAAACAATTTCAGCCAATTCGGTGCACCGGACAAAATTCGCTTGGAGATGGGCCGAGCTGGTAGCGCAGGGTCAGTTGTGCCTTGTGGCCGAACGAGAGCCTCTGAATCGCAATATTGACGGAGATACAGACATGGAACATGGACACAAGATGAAACCCACACAGGCCGAATCAGACCGTACGATCTGGCACCACCATTCAGTAGCGCTCGAGAAGCGTGCTGAAACAATTTCAGCCAATTCGGTGCACCGGACAAAATTCGCTTGGAGATGGGCCGAGCTGATAGCGCAGGGTCAGTTGTGCCTTGTGGCCGAACGAGAGCCTCTGAATCGCAATATTGACGGAGATACAGACATGGAACATGGACACAAGATGAAACCCACACAGGCCGAATCAGACCGTACAATTTGGCACCACCATTCAGTAGCGCTCGAGAAGCGTGCTGAAACAATTTCAGCCAATTCGGTGCACCGGACAAAATTCGCTTGGAGATGGGCCGAGCTGGTAGCGCAGGGTCAGTTGTGCCTTGTGGCCGAACGAGAGCCTCTGAATCGCAATATTGACGGAGATACAGACATGGAACATGGACACAAGATGAAACCCACACAGGCCGAATCAGACCGTACGATCTGGCACCACCATTCAGTAGCGCTCGAGAAGCGTGCTGAAACAATTTCAGCCAATTCGGTGCACCGGACAAAATTCGCTTGGAGATGGGCCGAGCTGATAGCGCAGGGTCAGTTGTGCCTTGTGGCCGAACGAGAGCCTCTGAATCGCAATATTGACGGAGATACAGACATGGAACATGGACACAAGATGAAACCCACACAGGCCGAATCAGACCGTACAATTTGGCACCACCATTCAGTAGCGCTCGAGAAGCGTGCTGAAACAATTTCAGCCAATTCGGTGCACCGGACAAAATTCGCTTGGAGATGGGCCGAGCTGATAGCGCAGGGTCAGTTGTGCCTTGTGGCCGAACGAGAGCCTCTGAATCGCAATATTGACGGAGATACAGACATGGAACATGGACACAAGATGAAACCCACACAGGCCGAATCAGACCGTACGATCTGGCACCACCATTCAGTAGCGCTCGAGAAGCGTGCTGAAACAATTTCAGCCAATTCGGTGCACCGGACAAAATTCGCTTGGAGATGGGCCGAGCTGATAGCGCAGGGTCAGTTGTGCCTTGTGGCCGAACGAGAGCCTCTGAATCGCAATATTGACGGAGATACAGACATGGAACATGGACACAAGATGAAACCCACACAGGCCGAATCAGACCGTACAATTTGGCACCACCATTCAGTAGCGCTCGAGAAGCGTGCTGAAACAATTTCAGCCAATTCGGTGCACCGGACAAAATTCGCTTGGAGATGGGCCGAGCTGATAGCGCAGGGTCAGTTGTGCCTTGTGGCCGAACGAGAGCCTCTGAATCGCAATATTGACGGAGATACAGACATGGAACATGGACACAAGATGAAACCCACACAGGCCGAATCAGACCGTACGATCTGGCACCACCATTCAGTAGCGCTCGAGAAGCGTGCTGAAACAATTTCAGCCAATTCGGTGCACCGGACAAAATTCGCTTGGAGATGGGCCGAGCTGATAGCGCAGGGTCAGTTGTGCCTTGTGGCCGAACGAGAGCCTCTGAATCGCAATATTGACGGAGATACAGACATGGAACATGGACACAAGATGAAACCCACACAGGCCGAATCAGACCGTACAATTTGGCACCACCATTCAGTAGCGCTCGAGAAGCGTGCTGAAACAATTTCAGCCAATTCGGTGCACCGGACAAAATTCGCTTGGAGATGGGCCGAGCTGATAGCGCAGGGTCAGTTGTGCCTTGTGGCCGAACGAGAGCCTCTGAATCGCAATATTGACGGAGATACAGACATGGAACATGGACACAAGATGAAACGCACACAGGCCGAATCAGACCGTACGATCTGGCACCACCATTCAGTAGCGCTCGAGAAGCGTGCTGAAACAATTTCAGCCAATTCGGTGCACCGGACAAAATTCGCTTGGAGATGGGCCGAGCTGATAGCGCAGGGTCAGTTGTGCCTTGTGGCCGAACGAGAGCCTCTGAATCGCAATATTGACGGAGATACAGACATGGAACATGGACACAAGATGAAACCCACACAGGCCGAATCAGACCGTACAATTTGGCACCACCATTCAGTAGCGCTCGAGAAGCGTGCTGAAACAATTTCAGCCAATTCGGTGCACCGGACAAAATTCGCTTGGAGATGGGCCGAGCTGATAGCGCAGGGTCAGTTGTGCCTTGTGGCCGAACGAGAGCCTCTGAATCGCAATATTGACGGAGATACAGACATGGAACATGGACACAAGATGAAACCCACACAGGCCGAATCAGACCGTACAATTTGGCACCACCATTCAGTAGCGCTCGAGAAGCGTGCTGAAACAATTTCAGCCAATTCGGTGCACCGGACAAAATTCGCTTGGAGATGGGCCGAGCTGATAGCGCAGGGTCAGTTGTGCCTTGTGGCCGAACGAGAGCCTCTGAATCGCAATATTGACGGAGATACAGACATGGAACATGGACACAAGATGAAACCCACCCAGGCCGAATCAGACCGTACAATTTGGCACCACCATTCAGTAGCGCTCGAGAAGCGTGCTGAAACAATTTCAGCCAATTCGGTGCACCGGACAAAATTCGCTTGGAGATGGGCCGAGCTGATAGCGCAGGGTCAGTTGTGCCTTGTGGCCGAACGAGAGCCTCTGAATCGCAATATTGACGGAGATACAGACATGGAACATGGACACAAGATGAAACACACACAGGCCGAATCAGACCGTACGATTTGGCACCACCATTCAGTAGCGCTCGAGAAGCGTGCTGAAACAATTTCAGCCAATTCGGTGCACCGGACAAAATTCGCTTGGAGATGGGCCGAGCTGATAGCGCAGGGTCAGTTGTGCCTTGTGGCCGAACGAGAGCCTCTGAATCGCAATATTGACGGAGATACAGACATGGAACATGGACACAAGATGAAACCCACCCAGGCCGAATCAGGCCGTACAATTTGGCACCACCATTCAGTAGCGCTCGAGAAGCGTGCTGAAACAATTTCAGCCAATTCGGTGCACCGGACAAAATTCGCTTGGAGATGGGCCGAGCTGGTAGCGCAGGGTCAGTTGTGCCTTGTGGCCGAACGAGAGCCTCTGAATCGCAATATTGACGGAGATACAGACATGGAACATGGACACAAGATGAAACACACACAGGCCGAATCAGACCGTACAATTTGGCACCACCATTCAGTAGCGCTCGAGAAGCGTGCTGAAACAATTTCAGCCAATTCGGTGCACCGGACAAAATTCGCTTGGAGATGGGCCGAGCTGGTAGCGCAGGGTCAGTTGTGCCTTGTGGCCGAACGAGAGCCTCTGAATCGCAATATTGACGGAGATACAGACATGGAACATGGACACAAGATGAAACCCACACAGGCCGAATCAGACCGTACAATTTGGCACCACCATTCAGTAGCGCTCGAGAAGCGTGCTGAAACAATTTCAGCCAATTCGGTGCACCGGACAAAATTCGCTTGGAGATGGGCCGAGCTGATAGCGCAGGGTCAGTTGTGCCTTGTGGCCGAACGAGAGCCTCTGAATCGCAATATTGACGGAGATACAGACATGGAACATGGACACAAGATGAAACCCACACAGGCCGAATCAGACCGTACGATCTGGCACCACCATTCAGTAGCGCTCGAGAAGCGTGCTGAAACAATTTCAGCCAATTCGGTGCACCGGACAAAATTCGCTTGGAGATGGGCCGAGCTGATAGCGCAGGGTCAGTTGTGCCTTGTGGCCGAACGAGAGCCTCTGAATCGCAATATTGACGGAGATACAGACATGGAACATGGACACAAGATGAAACCCACACAGGCCGAATCAGACCGTACAATTTGGCACCACCATTCAGTAGCGCTCGAGAAGCGTGCTGAAACAATTTCAGCCAATTCGGTGCACCGGACAAAATTCGCTTGGAGATGGGCCGAGCTGATAGCGCAGGGTCAGTTGTGCCTTGTGGCCGAACGAGAGCCTCTGAATCGCAATATTGACGGAGATACAGACATGGAACATGGACACAAGATGAAACCCACACAGGCCGAATCAGACCGTACAATTTGGCACCACCATTCAGTAGCGCTCGAGAAGCGTGCTGAAACAATTTCAGCCAATTCGGTGCACCGGACAAAATTCGCTTGGAGATGGGCCGAGCTGATAGCGCAGGGTCAGTTGTGCCTTGTGGCCGAACGAGAGCCTCTGAATCGCAATATTGACGGAGATACAGACATGGAACATGGACACAAGATGAAACCCACACAGGCCGAATCAGACCGTACAATTTGGCACCACCATTCAGTAGCGCTCGAGAAGCGTGCTGAAACAATTTCAGCCAATTCGGTGCACCGGACAAAATTCGCTTGGAGATGGGCCGAGCTGATAGCGCAGGGTCAGTTGTGCCTTGTGGCCGAACGAGAGCCTCTGAATCGCAATATTGACGGAGATACAGACATGGAACATGGACACAAGATGAAACCCACACAGGCCGAATCAGACCGTACAATTTGGCACCACCATTCAGTAGCGCTCGAGAAGCGTGCTGAAACAATTTCAGCCAATTCGGTGCACCGGACAAAATTCGCTTGGAGATGGGCCGAGCTGATAGCGCAGGGTCAGTTGTGCCTTGTGGCCGAACGAGAGCCTCTGAATCGCAATATTGACGGAGATACAGACATGGAACATGGACACAAGATGAAACCCACACAGGCCGAATCAGACCGTACAATTTGGCACCACCATTCAGTAGCGCTCGAGAAGCGTGCTGAAACAATTTCAGCCAATTCGGTGCACCGGACAAAATTCGCTTGGAGATGGGCCGAGCTGATAGCGCAGGGTCAGTTGTGCCTTGTGGCCGAACGAGAGCCTCTGAATCGCAATATTGACGGAGATACAGACATGGAACATGGACACAAGATGAAACGCACACAGGCCGAATCAGACCGTACAATTTGGCACCACCATTCAGTAGCGCTCGAGAAGCGTGCTGAAACAATTTCAGCCAATTCGGTGCACCGGACAAAATTCGCTTGGAGATGGGCCGAGCTGATAGCGCAGGGTCAGTTGTGCCTTGTGGCCGAACGAGAGCCTCTGAATCGCAATATTGACGGAGATACAGACATGGAACATGGACACAAGATGAAACCCACACAGGCCGAATCAGACCGTACAATTTGGCACCACCATTCAGTAGCGCTCGAGAAGCGTGCTGAAACAATTTCAGCCAATTCGGTGCACCGGACAAAATTCGCTTGGAGATGGGCCGAGCTGATAGCGCAGGGTCAGTTGTGCCTTGTGGCCGAACGAGAGCCTCTGAATCGCAATATTGACGGAGATACAGACATGGAACATGGACACAAGATGAAACCCACACAGGCCGAATCAGACCGTACAATTTGGCACCACCATTCAGTAGCGCTCGAGAAGCGTGCTGAAACAATTTCAGCCAATTCGGTGCACCGGACAAAATTCGCTTGGAGATGGGCCGAGCTGATAGCGCAGGGTCAGTTGTGCCTTGTGGCCGAACGAGAGCCTCTGAATCGCAATATTGACGGAGATACAGACATGGAACATGGACACAAGATGAAACCCACACAGGCCGAATCAGACCGTACAATTTGGCACCACCATTCAGTAGCGCTCGAGAAGCGTGCTGAAACAATTTCAGCCAATTCGGTGCACCGGACAAAATTCGCTTGGAGATGGGCCGAGCTGATAGCGCAGGGTCAGTTGTGCCTTGTGGCCGAACGAGAGCCTCTGAATCGCAATATTGACGGAGATACAGACATGGAACATGGACACAAGATGAAACGCACACAGGCCGAATCAGACCGTACAATTTGGCACCACCATTCAGTAGCGCTCGAGAAGCGTGCTGAAACAATTTCAGCCAATTCGGTGCACCGGACAAAATTCGCTTGGAGATGGGCCGAGCTGATAGCGCAGGGTCAGTTGTGCCTTGTGGCCGAACGAGAGCCTCTGAATCGCAATATTGACGGAGATACAGACATGGAACATGGACACAAGATGAAACCCACCCAGGCCGAATCAGACCGTACAATTTGGCACCACCATTCAGTAGCGCTCGAGAAGCGTGCTGAAACAATTTCAGCCGATTCGGTGCACCGGACAAAATTCGCTTGGAGATGGGCCGAGCTGATAGCGCAGGGTCAGTTGTGCCTTGTGGCCGAACGAGAGCCTCTGAATCGCAATATTGACGGAGATACAGACATGGAACATGGACACAAGATGAAACCCACACAGGCCGAATCAGACCGTACAATTTGGCACCACCATTCAGTAGCGCTCGAGAAGCGTGCTGAAACAATTTCAGCCGATTCGGTGCACCGGACAAAATTCGCTTGGAGATGGGCCGAGCTGATAGCGCAGGGTCAGTTGTGCCTTGTGGCCGAACGAGAGCCTCTGAATCGCAATATTGACGGAGATACAGACATGCAACATGGACACAAGATGAAACCCACACAGGCCGAATCAGACCGTACAATTTGGCACCACCATTCAGTAGCGCTCGAGAAGCGTGCTGTAGCCGTTTCGGTCGATTCGGTGCACCCGACAAAATTCGCTTGGAGATGGGCCGAGCTGATAGCGCAGGGTCAGTTGTGCCTTGTGGCCGAACGAGAGCCTCTGAATCGCAAAATTGACGGAGATACAGACATGCAACATGGACACAAGATGAAACCCACACAGGCCGAATCAGACCGTACAATTTGGCACCACCATTCAGTAGCGCTCGAGAAGCGTGCTGAAACAATTTCAGCCGATTCGGTGCACCGGACAAAATTCGCTTGGAGATGGGCCGAGCTGATAGCGCAGGGTCAGTTGTGCCTTGTGGCCGAACGAGAGCCTCTGAATCGCAATATTGACGGAGATACAGACATGCAACATGGACACAAGATGAAACCCACACAGGCCGAATCAGACCGTACAATTTGGCACCACCATTCAGTAGCGCTCGAGAAGCGTGCTGAAACAATTTCAGCCAATTCGGTGCACCGGACAAAATTCGCTTGGAGATGGGCCGAGCTGATAGCGCAGGGTCAGTTGTGCCTTGTGGCCGAACGAGAGCCTCTGAATCGCAATATTGACGGAGATACAGACATGCAACATGGACACAAGATGAAACCCACACAGGCCGAATCAGACCGTACAATTTGGCACCACCATTCAGTAGCGCTCGAGAAGCGTGCTGAAACAATTTCAGCCGATTCGGTGCACCGGACAAAATTCGCTTGGAGATGGGCCGAGCTGATAGCGCAGGGTCAGTTGTGCCTTGTGGCCGAACGAGAGCCTCTGAATCGCAATATTGACGGAGATACAGACATGCAACATGGACACAAGATGAAACCCACACAGGCCGAATCAGACCGTACAATTTGGCACCACCATTCAGTAGCGCTCGAGAAGCGTGCTGAAACAATTTCAGCCGATTCGGTGCACCCGACAAAATTCGCTTGGAGATGGGCCGAGCTGATAGCGCAGGGTCAGTTGTGCCTTGTGGCCGAACGAGAGCCTCTGAATCGCAATATTGACGGAGATACAGACATGCAACATGGACACAAGATGAAACCCACACAGGCCGAATCAGACCGTACAATTTGGCACCACCATTCAGTAGCGCTCGAGAAGCGTGCTGAAACAATTTCAGCCGATTCGGTGCACCGGACAAAATTCGCTTGGAGATGGGCCGAGCTGATAGCGCAGGGTCAGTTGTGCCTTGTGGCCGAACGAGAGCCTCTGAATCGCAATATTGACGGAGATACAGACATGCAACATGGACACAAGATGAAACCCACACAGGCCGAATCAGACCGTACAATTTGGCACCACCATTCAGTAGCGCTCGAGAAGCGTGCTGAAACAATTTCAGTCGATTCGGTGCACCGGACAAAATTCGCTTGGAGATGGGCCGAGCTGATAGCGCAGGGTCAGTTGTGCCTTGTGGCCGAACGAGAGCCTCTGAATCGCAATATTGACGGAGATACAGACATGCAACATGGACACAAGATGAAACCCACACAGGCCGAATCAGACCGTACAATTTGGCACCACCATTCAGTAGCGCTCGAGAAGCGTGCTGAAACAATTTCAGCCGATTCGGTGCACCGGACAAAATTCGCTTGGAGATGGGCCGAGCTGATAGCGCAGGGTCAGTTGTGCCTTGTGGCCGAACGAGAGCCTCTGAATCGCAATATTGACGGAGATACAGACATGGAACATGGACACAAGATGAAACCCACACAGGCCGAATCAGACCGTACAATTTGGCACCACCATTCAGTAGCGCTCGAGAAGCGTGCTGAAACAATTTCAGCCTATTCGGTGCACCGGACAAAATTCGCTTGGAGATGGGCCGAGCTGATAGCGCAGGGTCAGTTGTGCCTTGTGGCCGAACGAGAGCCTCTGAATCGCAATATTGACGGAGATACAGACATGCAACATGGACACAAGATGAAACCCACACAGGCCGAATCAGACCGTACAATTTGGCACCACCATTCAGTAGCGCTCGAGAAGCGTGCTGAAACAATTTCGGTCGATTCGGTGCACCGGACAAAATTCGCTTGGAGATGGGCCGAGCTGATAGCGCAGGGTCAGTTGTGCCTTGTGGCCGAACGAGAGCCTCTGAATCGCAATATTGACGGAGATACAGACATGCAACATGGACACAAGATGAAACCCACACAGGCCGAATCAGACCGTACAATTTGGCACCACCATTCAGTAGCGCTCGAGAAGCGTGCTGAAACAATTTCGGTCGATTCGGTGCACCGGACAAAATTCGCTTGGAGATGGGCCGAGCTGATAGCGCAGGGTCAGTTGTGCCTTGTGGCCGAACGAGAGCCTCTGAATCGCAATATTGACGGAGATACAGACATGCAACATGGACACAAGATGAAACCCACACAGGCCGAATCAGACCGTACAATTTGGCACCACCATTCAGTAGCGCTCGAGAAGCGTGCTGAAACAATTTCAGCCGATTCGGTGCACCCGACAAAATTCGCTTGGAGATGGGCCGAGCTGATAGCGCAGGGTCAGTTGTGCCTTGTGGCCGAACGAGAGCCTCTGAATCGCAATATTGACGGAGATACAGACATGCAACATGGACACAAGATGAAACCCACACAGGCCGAATCAGACCGTACAATTTGGCACCACCATTCAGTAGCGCTCGAGAAGCGTGCTGAAACAATTTCAGCCGATTCGGTGCACCGGACAAAATTCGCTTGGAGATGGGCCGAGCTGATAGCGCAGGGTCAGTTGTGCCTTGTGGCCGAACGAGAGCCTCTGAATCGCAATATTGACGGAGATACAGACATGCAACATGGACACAAGATGAAACCCACACAGGCCGAATCAGACCGTACAATTTGGCACCAACATTCAGTAGCGCTCGAGAAGCGTGCTGAAACAATTTCAGCCGATTCGGTGCACCGGACAAAATTCGCTTGGAGATGGGCCGAGCTGATAGCGCAGGGTCAGTTGTGCCTTGTGGCCGAACGAGAGCCTCTGAATCGCAATATTGACGGAGATACAGACATGCAACATGGACACAAGATGAAACCCACACAGGCCGAATCAGACCGTACAATTTGGCACCAACATTCAGTAGCGCTCGATAAGCGTACTGAAACAATTTCGGTCGATTCGGTGCACCGGACAAAATTCGCTTGGAGATGGGCCGAGCTGATAGCGCAGGGTCAGTTGTGCCTTGTGGCCGAACGAGAGCCTCTGAATCGCAATATTGACGGAGATACAGACATGCAACATGGACACAAGATGAAACCCACACAGGCCGAATCAGACCGTACAATTTGGCACCACCATTCAGTAGCGCTCGAGAAGCGTGCTGAAACAATTTCAGCCGATTCGGTGCACCGGACAAAATTCGCTTGGAGATGGGCCGAGCTGATAGCGCAGGGTCAGTTGTGCCTTGTGGCCGAACGAGAGCCTCTGAATCGCAATATTGACGGAGATACAGACATGGAACATGGACACAAGATGAAACCCACACAGGCCGAATCAGACCGTACAATTTGGCACCACCATTCAGTAGCGCTCGAGAAGCGTGCTGAAACAATTTCAGCCGATTCGGTGCACCGGACAAAATTCGCTTGGAGATGGGCCGAGCTGATAGCGCAGGGTCAGTTGTGCCTTGTGGCCGAACGAGAGCCTCTGAATCGCAATATTGACGGAGATACAGACATGGAACATGGACACAAGATGAAACCCACACAGGCCGAATCAGACCGTACAATTTGGCACCACCATTCAGTAGCGCTCGAGAAGCGTGCTGAAACAATTTCAGCCGATTCGGTGCACCGGACAAAATTCGCTTGGAGATGGGCCGAGCTGATAGCGCAGGGTCAGTTGTGCCTTGTGGCCGAACGAGAGCCTCTGAATCGCAATATTGACGGAGATACAGACATGGAACATGGACACAAGATGAAACCCACACAGGCCGAATCAGACCGTACAATTTGGCACCAACATTCAGTAGCGCTCGAGAAGCGTGCTGAAACAATTTCAGCCAATTCGGAGCACCCGACAAAATTCGCTTGGAGATGGGCCGAGCTGATAGCGCAGGGTCAGTTGTGCCTTGTGGCCGAACGAGAGCCTCTGAATCGCAATATTGACGGAGATACAGACATGCAACATGGACACAAGATGAAACCCACACAGGCCGAATCAGACCGTACAATTTGGCACCACCATTCAGTAGCGCTCGAGAAGCGTGCTGAAACAATTTCAGCCAATTCGGTGCACCGGACAAAATTCGCTTGGAGATGGGCCGAGCTGATAGCGCAGGGTCAGTTGTGCCTTGTGGCCGAACGAGAGCCTCTGAATCGCAATATTGACGGAGATACAGACATGGAACATGGACACAAGATGAAACCCACACAGGCCGAATCAGACCGTACAATTTGGCACCACCATTCAGTAGCGCTCGAGAAGCGTGCTGAAACAATTTCAGCCGATTCGGTGCACCGGACAAAATTCGCTTGGAGATGGGCCGAGCTGATAGCGCAGGGTCAGTTGTGCCTTGTGGCCGAACGAGAGCCTCTGAATCGCAATATTGACGGAGATACAGACATGGAACATGGACACAAGATGAAACCCACACAGGCCGAATCAGACCGTACAATCTGGCACCACCATTCAGTAGCGCTCGAGAAGCGTGCTGAAACAATTTCAGCCAATTCGGTGCACCGGACAAAATTCGCTTGGAGATGGGCCGAGCTGATAGCGCAGGGTCAGTTGTGCCTTGTGGCCGAACGAGAGCCTCTGAATCGCAATATTGACGGAGATACAGACATGGAACATGGACACAAGATGAAACCCACACAGGCCGAATCAGACCGTACAATTTGGCACCACCATTCAGTAGCGCTCGAGAAGCGTGCTGAAACAATTTCAGCCAATTCGGTGCACCGGACAAAATTCGCTTGGAGATGGGCCGAGCTGATAGCGCAGGGTCAGTTGTGCCTTGTGGCCGAACGAGAGCCTCTGAATCGCAATATTGACGGAGATACAGACATGGAACATGGACACAAGATGAAACCCACACAGGCCGAATCAGACCGTACAATTTGGCACCACCATTCAGTAGCGCTCGAGAAGCGTGCTGAAACAATTTCAGCCAATTCGGTGCACCGGACAAAATTCGCTTGGAGATGGGCCGAGCTGATAGCGCAGGGTCAGTTGTGCCTTGTGGCCGAACGAGAGCCTCTGAATCGCAATATTGACGGAGATACAGACATGGAACATGGACACAAGATGAAACCCACACAGGCCGAATCAGACCGTACAATTTGGCACCACCATTCAGTAGCGCTCGAGAAGCGTGCTGAAACAATTTCAGCCAATTCGGTGCACCGGACAAAATTCGCTTGGAGATGGGCCGAGCTGATAGCGCAGGGTCAGTTGTGCCTTGTGGCCGAACGAGAGCCTCTGAATCGCAATATTGACGGAGATACAGACATGGAACATGGACACAAGATGAAACCCACACAGGCCGAATCAGACCGTAC
This sequence comes from Phytophthora capsici, assembly GCA_030324255.1. Classification (NCBI taxonomy): domain Eukaryota; phylum Oomycota; class Peronosporomycetes; order Peronosporales; family Peronosporaceae; genus Phytophthora; species Phytophthora capsici. The sequence goes on along the minus strand of CM059360.1, from coordinate 2,784,544 downwards.
AATTTGGCACCACCATTCAGTAGCGCTCGAGAAGCGTGCTGAAACAATTTCAGCCAATTCGGTGCACCGGACAAAATTCGCTTGGAGATGGGCCGAGCTGATAGCGCAGGGTCAGTTGTGCCTTGTGGCCGAACGAGAGCCTCTGAATCGCAATATTGACGGAGATACAGACATGGAACATGGACACAAGATGAAACCCACACAGGCCGAATCAGACCGTACAATTTGGCACCACCATTCAGTAGCGCTCGAGAAGCGTGCTGAAACAATTTCAGCCAATTCGGTGCACCGGACAAAATTCGCTTGGAGATGGGCCGAGCTGATAGCGCAGGGTCAGTTGTGCCTTGTGGCCGAACGAGAGCCTCTGAATCGCAATATTGACGGAGATACAGACATGGAACATGGACACAAGATGAAACCCACACAGGCCGAATCAGACCGTACGATCTGGCACCACCATTCAGTAGCGCTCGAGAAGCGTGCTGAAACAATTTCAGCCAATTCGGTGCACCGGACAAAATTCGCTTGGAGATGGGCCGAGCTGATAGCGCAGGGTCAGTTGTGCCTTGTGGCCGAACGAGAGCCTCTGAATCGCAATATTGACGGAGATACAGACATGGAACATGGACACAAGATGAAACCCACACAGGCCGAATCAGACCGTACAATTTGGCACCACCATTCAGTAGCGCTCGAGAAGCGTGCTGAAACAATTTCAGCCAATTCGGTGCACCGGACAAAATTCGCTTGGAGATGGGCCGAGCTGATAGCGCAGGGTCAGTTGTGCCTTGTGGCCGAACGAGAGCCTCTGAATCGCAATATTGACGGAGATACAGACATGGAACATGGACACAAGATGAAACCCACACAGGCCGAATCAGACCGTACAATTTGGCACCACCATTCAGTAGCGCTCGAGAAGCGTGCTGAAACAATTTCAGCCAATTCGGTGCACCGGACAAAATTCGCTTGGAGATGGGCCGAGCTGATAGCGCAGGGTCAGTTGTGCCTTGTGGCCGAACGAGAGCCTCTGAATCGCAATATTGACGGAGATACAGACATGGAACATGGACACAAGATGAAACCCACACAGGCCGAATCAGACCGTACAATTTGGCACCACCATTCAGTAGCGCTCGAGAAGCGTGCTGAAACAATTTCAGCCAATTCGGTGCACCGGACAAAATTCGCTTGGAGATGGGCCGAGCTGATAGCGCAGGGTCAGTTGTGCCTTGTGGCCGAACGAGAGCCTCTGAATCGCAATATTGACGGAGATACAGACATGGAACATGGACACAAGATGAAACCCACCCAGGCCGAATCAGGCCGTACAATTTGGCACCACCATTCAGTAGCGCTCGAGAAGCGTGCTGAAACAATTTCAGCCAATTCGGTGCACCGGACAAAATTCGCTTGGAGATGGGCCGAGCTGATAGCGCAGGGTCAGTTGTGCCTTGTGGCCGAACGAGAGCCTCTGAATCGCAATATTGACGGAGATACAGACATGGAACATGGACACAAGATGAAACGCACACAGGCCGAATCAGACCGTACAATTTGGCACCACCATTCAGTAGCGCTCGAGAAGCGTGCTGAAACAATTTCAGCCAATTCGGTGCACCGGACAAAATTCGCTTGGAGATGGGCCGAGCTGATAGCGCAGGGTCAGTTGTGCCTTGTGGCCGAACGAGAGCCTCTGAATCGCAATATTGACGGAGATACAGACATGGAACATGGACACAAGATGAAACGCACACAGGCCGAATCAGACCGTACAATTTGGCACCACCATTCAGTAGCGCTCGAGAAGCGTGCTGAAACAATTTCAGCCAATTCGGTGCACCGGACAAAATTCGCTTGGAGATGGGCCGAGCTGATAGCGCAGGGTCAGTTGTGCCTTGTGGCCGAACGAGAGCCTCTGAATCGCAATATTGACGGAGATACAGACATGGAACATGGACACAAGATGAAACCCACACAGGCCGAATCAGACCGTACAATATGGCACCACCATTCAGTAGCGCTCGAGAAGCGTGCTGAAACAATTTCAGCCAATTCGGTGCACCGGACAAAATTCGCTTGGAGATGGGCCGAGCTGATAGCGCAGGGTCAGTTGTGCCTTGTGGCCGAACGAGAGCCTCTGAATCGCAATATTGACGGAGATACAGACATGGAACATGGACACAAGATGAAACGCACACAGGCCGAATCAGACCGTACAATTTGGCACCACCATTCAGTAGCGCTCGAGAAGCGTGCTGAAACAATTTCAGCCAATTCGGTGCACCGGACAAAATTCGCTTGGAGATGGGCCGAGCTGATAGCGCAGGGTCAGTTGTGCCTTGTGGCCGAACGAGAGCCTCTGAATCGCAATATTGACGGAGATACAGACATGGAACATGGACACAAGATGAAACGCACACAGGCCGAATCAGACCGTACAATTTGGCACCACCATTCAGTAGCGCTCGAGAAGCGTGCTGAAACAATTTCAGCCAATTCGGTGCACCGGACAAAATTCGCTTGGAGATGGGCCGAGCTGATAGCGCAGGGTCAGTTGTGCCTTGTGGCCGAACGAGAGCCTCTGAATCGCAATATTGACGGAGATACAGACATGGAACATGGACACAAGATGAAACACACACAGGCCGAATCAGACCGTACAATTTGGCACCACCATTCAGTAGCGCTCGAGAAGCGTGCTGAAACAATTTCAGCCAATTCGGTGCACCGGACAAAATTCGCTTGGAGATGGGCCGAGCTGATAGCGCAGGGTCAGTTGTGCCTTGTGGCCGAACGAGAGCCTCTGAATCGCAATATTGACGGAGATACAGACATGGAACATGGACACAAGATGAAACCCACCCAGGCCGAATCAGACCGTACGATCTGGCACCACCATTCAGTAGCGCTCGAGAAGCGTGCTGAAACAATTTCAGCCAATTCGGTGCACCGGACAAAATTCGCTTGGAGATGGGCCGAGCTGATAGCGCAGGGTCAGTTGTGCCTTGTGGCCGAACGAGAGCCTCTGAATCGCAATATTGACGGAGATACAGACATGCAACATGGACACAAGATGAAACCCACACAGGCCGAATCAGACCGTACAATTTGGCACCACCATTCAGCATCGCTCGAGAAGCGTGGTGAAACAATTTCAGCCAATTCGGTGCACCGGACAAAATTCGCTTGGAGATGGGCCGAGCTGATAGCGCAGGGTCAGTTGTGCCTTGTGGCCGAACGAGAGCCTCTGAATCGCAATATTGACGGAGATACAGACATGCAACATGGACACAAGATGAAACCCACACAGGCCGAATCAGACCGTACAATTTGGCACCACCATTCAGTAGCGCTCGAGAAGCGTGCTGAAACAATTTCAGCCAATTCGGTGCACCCGACAAAATTCGCTTGGAGATGGGCCGAGCTGATAGCGCAGGGTCAGTTGTGCCTTGTGGCCGAACGAGAGCCTCTGAATCGCAATATTGACGGAGATACAGACATGCAACATGGACACAAGATGAAACCCACACAGGCCGAATCAGACCGTACAATTTGGCACCACCATTCAGTAGCGCTCGAGAAGCGTGCTGAAACAATTTCAGCCAATTCGGTGCACCCGACAAAATTCGCTTGGAGATGGGCCGAGCTGATAGCGCAGGGTCAGTTGTGCCTTGTGGCCGAACGAGAGCCTCTGAATCGCAATATTGACGGAGATACAGACATGGAACATGGACACAAGATGAAACGCACACAGGCCGAATCAGACCGTACAATTTGGCACCACCATTCAGTAGCGCTCGAGAAGCGTGCTGAAACAATTTCAGCCAATTCGGTGCACCGGACAAAATTCGCTTGGAGATGGGCCGAGCTGATAGCGCAGGGTCAGTTGTGCCTTGTGGCCGAACGAGAGCCTCTGAATCGCAATATTGACGGAGATACAGACATGGAACATGGACACAAGATGAAACCCACACAGGCCGAATCAGACCGTACAATTTGGCACCACCATTCAGTAGCGCTCGAGAAGCGTGCTGAAACAATTTCAGCCAATTCGGTGCACCGGACAAAATTCGCTTGGAGATGGGCCGAGCTGATAGCGCAGGGTCAGTTGTGCCTTGTGGCCGAACGAGAGCCTCTGAATCGCAATATTGACGGAGATACAGACATGCAACATGGACACAAGATGAAACCCACACAGGCCGAATCAGACCGTACAATTTGGCACCACCATTCAGTAGCGCTCGAGAAGCGTGCTGAAACAATTTCAGCCAATTCGATGCACCCGACAAAATTCGCTTGGAGATGGGCCGAGCTGATAGCGCAGGGTCAGTTGTGCCTTGTGGCCGAACGAGAGCCTCTGAATCGCAATATTGACGGAGATACAGACATGCAACATGGACACAAGATGAAACCCACACAGGCCGAATCAGACCGTACAATTTGGCACCACCATTCAGTAGCGCTCGAGAAGCGTGCTGAAACAATTTCAGCCAATTCGGTGCACCCGACAAAATTCGCTTGGAGATGGGCCGAGCTGATAGCGCAGGGTCAGTTGTGCCTTGTGGCCGAACGAGAGCCTCTGAATCGCAATATTGACGGAGATACAGACATGGAACATGGACACAAGATGAAACGCACACAGGCCGAATCAGACCGTACAATTTGGCACCACCATTCAGTAGCGCTCGAGAAGCGTGCTGAAACAATTTCAGCCAATTCGGTGCACCGGACAAAATTCGCTTGGAGATGGGCCGAGCTGATAGCGCAGGGTCAGTTGTGCCTTGTGGCCGAACGAGAGCCTCTGAATCGCAATATTGACGGAGATACAGACATGGAACATGGACACAAGATGAAACCCACCCAGGCCGAATCAGACCGTACGATCTGGCACCACCATTCAGTAGCGCTCGAGAAGCGTGCTGAAACAATTTCAGCCAATTCGGTGCACCGGACAAAATTCGCTTGGAGATGGGCCGAGCTGATAGCGCAGGGTCAGTTGTGCCTTGTGGCCGAACGAGAGCCTCTGAATCGCAATATTGACGGAGATACAGACATGCAACATGGACACAAGATGAAACGCACACAGGCCGAATCAGACCGTACAATTTGGCACCACCATTCAGTAGCGCTCGAGAAGCGTGCTGAAACAATTTCAGCCAATTCGGTGCACCGGACAAAATTCGCTTGGAGATGGGCCGAGCTGATAGCGCAGGGTCAGTTGTGCCTTGTGGCCGAACGAGAGCCTCTGAATCGCAATATTGACGGAGATACAGACATGGAACATGGACACAAGATGAAACACACACAGGCCGAATCAGACCGTACGATTTGGCACCACCATTCAGTAGCGCTCGAGAAGCGTGCTGAAACAATTTCAGCCAATTCGGTGCACCGGACAAAATTCGCTTGGAGATGGGCCGAGCTGATAGCGCAGGGTCAGTTGTGCCTTGTGGCCGAACGAGAGCCTCTGAATCGCAATATTGACGGAGATACAGACATGGAACATGGACACAAGATGAAACCCACACAGGCCGAATCAGACCGTACAATTTGGCACCACCATTCAGTAGCGCTCGAGAAGCGTGCTGAAACAATTTCAGCCAATTCGGTGCACCGGACAAAATTCGCTTGGAGATGGGCCGAGCTGATAGCGCAGGGTCAGTTGTGCCTTGTGGCCGAACGAGAGCCTCTGAATCGCAATATTGACGGAGATACAGACATGGAACATGGACACAAGATGAAACACACACAGGCCGAATCAGACCGTACGATTTGGCACCACCATTCAGTAGCGCTCGAGAAGCGTGCTGAAACAATTTCAGCCAATTCGGTGCACCGGACAAAATTCGCTTGGAGATGGGCCGAGCTGATAGCGCAGGGTCAGTTGTGCCTTGTGGCCGAACGAGAGCCTCTGAATCGCAATATTGACGGAGATACAGACATGGAACATGGACACAAGATGAAACGCACACAGGCCGAATCAGACCGTACAATTTGGCACCACCATTCAGTAGCGCTCGAGAAGCGTGCTGAAACAATTTCAGCCAATTCGGTGCACCGGACAAAATTCGCTTGGAGATGGGCCGAGCTGATAGCGCAGGGTCAGTTGTGCCTTGTGGCCGAACGAGAGCCTCTGAATCGCAATATTGACGGAGATACAGACATGGAACATGGACACAAGATGAAACCCACCCAGGCCGAATCAGACCGTACGATCTGGCACCACCATTCAGTAGCGCTCGAGAAGCGTGCTGAAACAATTTCAGCCAATTCGGTGCACCGGACAAAATTCGCTTGGAGATGGGCCGAGCTGATAGCGCAGGGTCAGTTGTGCCTTGTGGCCGAACGAGAGCCTCTGAATCGCAATATTGACGGAGATACAGACATGGAACATGGACACAAGATGAAACGCACACAGGCCGAATCAGACCGTACAATTTGGCACCACCATTCAGTAGCGCTCGAGAAGCGTGCTGAAACAATTTCAGCCAATTCGGTGCACCGGACAAAATTCGCTTGGAGATGGGCCGAGCTGATAGCGCAGGGTCAGTTGTGCCTTGTGGCCGAACGAGAGCCTCTGAATCGCAATATTGACGGAGATACAGACATGGAACATGGACACAAGATGAAACCCACACAGGCCGAATCAGACCGTACAATTTGGCACCACCATTCAGTAGCGCTCGAGAAGCGTGCTGAAACAATTTCAGCCAATTCGGTGCACCGGACAAAATTCGCTTGGAGATGGGCCGAGCTGATAGCGCAGGGTCAGTTGTGCCTTGTGGCCGAACGAGAGCCTCTGAATCGCAATATTGACGGAGATACAGACATGCAACATGGACACAAGATGAAACCCACACAGGCCGAATCAGACCGTACAATTTGGCACCACCATTCAGTAGCGCTCGAGAAGCGTGCTGAAACAATTTCAGCCAATTCGGTGCACCGGACAAAATTCGCTTGGAGATGGGCCGAGCTGATAGCGCAGGGTCAGTTGTGCCTTGTGGCCGAACGAGAGCCTCTGAATCGCAATATTGACGGAGATACAGACATGGAACATGGACACAAGATGAAACCCACACAGGCCGAATCAGACCGTACAATTTGGCACCACCATTCAGTAGCGCTCGAGAAGCGTGCTGAAACAATTTCAGCCAATTCGGTGCACCGGACAAAATTCGCTTGGAGATGGGCCGAGCTGATAGCGCAGGGTCAGTTGTGCCTTGTGGCCGAACGAGAGCCTCTGAATCGCAATATTGACGGAGATACAGACATGGAACATGGACACAAGATGAAACGCACACAGGCCGAATCAGACCGTACAATTTGGCACCACCATTCAGTAGCGCTCGAGAAGCGTGCTGAAACAATTTCAGCCAATTCGGTGCACCGGACAAAATTCGCTTGGAGATGGGCCGAGCTGATAGCGCAGGGTCAGTTGTGCCTTGTGGCCGAACGAGAGCCTCTGAATCGCAATATTGACGGAGATACAGACATGGAACATGGACACAAGATGAAACCCACACAGGCCGAATCAGACCGTACAATTTGGCACCACCATTCAGTAGCGCTCGAGAAGCGTGCTGAAACAATTTCAGCCAATTCGGTGCACCGGACAAAATTCGCTTGGAGATGGGCCGAGCTGATAGCGCAGGGTCAGTTGTGCCTTGTGGCCGAACGAGAGCCTCTGAATCGCAATATTGACGGAGATACAGACATGGAACATGGACACAAGATGAAACCCACACAGGCCGAATCAGACCGTACAATTTGGCACCACCATTCAGTAGCGCTCGAGAAGCGTGCTGAAACAATTTCAGCCAATTCGGTGCACCGGACAAAATTCGCTTGGAGATGGGCCGAGCTGATAGCGCAGGGTCAGTTGTGCCTTGTGGCCGAACGAGAGCCTCTGAATCGCAATATTGACGGAGATACAGACATCCAACATGGACACAAGATGAAACGCACACAGGCCGAATCAGACCGTACAATTTGGCACCACCATTCAGTAGCGCTCGAGAAGCGTGCTGAAACAATTTCAGCCAATTCGGTGCACCGGACAAAATTCGCTTGGAGATGGGCCGAGCTGATAGCGCAGGGTCAGTTGTGCCTTGTGGCCGAACGAGAGCCTCTGAATCGCAATATTGACGGAGATACAGACATGGAACATGGACACAAGATGAAACCCACACAGGCCGAATCAGACCGTACAATTTGGCACCACCATTCAGTAGCGCTCGAGAAGCGTGCTGAAGCAATTTCAGCCAATTCGGTGCACCGGACAAAATTCGCTTGGAGATGGGCCGAGCTGATAGCGCAGGGTCAGTTGTGCCTTGTGGCCGAACGAGAGCCTCTGAATCGCAATATTGACGGAGATACAGACATGGAACATGGACACAAGATGAAACACACACAGGCCGAATCAGACCGTACAATTTGGCACCACCATTCAGTAGCGCTCGAGAAGCGTGCTGAAACAATTTCAGCCAATTCGGTGCACCGGACAAAATTCGCTTGGAGATGGGCCGAGCTGATAGCGCAGGGTCAGTTGTGCCTTGTGGCCGAACGAGAGCCTCTGAATCGCAATATTGACGGAGATACAGACATGGAACATGGACACAAGATGAAACCCACACAGGCCGAATCAGACCGTACAATTTGGCACCAACATTCAGTAGCGCTCGAGAAGCGTGCTGTAGCCGTTTCGGTCGATTCGGTGCACCCGACAAAATTCGCTTGGAGATGGGCCGAGCTGATAGCGCAGGGTCAGTTGTGCCTTGTGGCCGAACGAGAGCCTCTGAATCGCAATATTGACGGAGATACAGACATGCAACATGGACACAAGATGAAACCCACACAGGCCGAATCAGACCGTACAATTTGGCACCACCATTCAGTAGCGCTCGAGAAGCGTGCTGAAACAATTTCAGCCAATTCGGTGCACCGGACAAAATTCGCTTGGAGATGGGCCGAGCTGATAGCGCAGGGTCAGTTGTGCCTTGTGGCCGAACGAGAGCCTCTGAATCGCAATATTGACGGAGATACAGACATGCAACATGGACACAAGATGAAACACACACAGGCCGAATCAGACCGTACAATTTGGCACCACCATTCAGTAGCGCTCGAGAAGCGTGCTGAAACAATTTCAGCCAATTCGGTGCACCGGACAAAATTCGCTTGGAGATGGGCCGAGCTGATAGCGCAGGGTCAGTTGTGCCTTGTGGCCGAACGAGAGCCTCTGAATCGCAATATTGACGGAGATACAGACATGGAACATGGACACAAGATGAAACCCACACAGGCCGAATCAGACCGTACAATTTGGCACCACCATTCAGTAGCGCTCGAGAAGCGTGCTGAAGCAATTTCAGCCAATTCGGTGCACCGGACAAAATTCGCTTGGAGATGGGCCGAGCTGATAGCGCAGGGTCAGTTGTGCCTTGTGGCCGAACGAGAGCCTCTGAATCGCAATATTGACGGAGATACAGACATGCAACATGGACACAAGATGAAACCCACACAGGCCGAATCAGACCGTACAATTTGGCACCACCATTCAGTAGCGCTCGAGAAGCGTGCTGAAACAATTTCAGCCAATTCGGTGCACCGGACAAAATTCGCTTGGAGATGGGCCGAGCTGATAGCGCAGGGTCAGTTGTGCCTTGTGGCCGAACGAGAGCCTCTGAATCGCAATATTGACGGAGATACAGACATGCAACATGGACACAAGATGAAACCCACACAGGCCGAATCAGACCGTACAATTTGGCACCACCATTCAGTAGCGCTCGAGAAGCGTGCTGAAACAATTTCAGCCAATTCGGTGCACCCGACAAAATTCGCTTGGAGATGGGCCGAGCTGATAGCGCAGGGTCAGTTGTGCCTTGTGGCCGAACGAGAGCCTCTGAATCGCAATATTGACGGAGATACAGACATGCAACATGGACACAAGATGAAACACACACAGGCCGAATCAGACCGTACAATTTGGCACCACCATTCAGTAGCGCTCGAGAAGCGTGCTGAAACAATTTCAGCCAATTCGGAGCACCGGACAAAATTCGCTTGGAGATGGGCCGAGCTGATAGCGCAGGGTCAGTTGTGCCTTGTGGCCGAACGAGAGCCTCTGAATCGCAATATTGACGGAGATACAGACATGCAACATGGACACAAGATGAAACCCACACAGGCCGAATCAGACCGTACAATTTGGCACCACCATTCAGTAGCGCTCGAGAAGCGTGCTGAAGCAATTTCAGCCAATTCGGTGCACCCGACAAAATTCGCTTGGAGATGGGCCGAGCTGATAGCGCAGGGTCAGTTGTGCCTTGTGGCCGAACGAGAGCCTCTGAATCGCAATATTGACGGAGATACAGACATGCAACATGGACACAAGATGAAACGCACACAGGCCGAATCAGACCGTACAATTTGGCACCACCATTCAGTAGCGCTCGAGAAGCGCGCTGAAACAATTTCAGCCAATTCGGTGCACCGGACAAAATTCGCTTGGAGATGGGCCGAGCTGATAGCGCAGGGTCAGTTGTGCCTTGTGGCCGAACGAGAGCCTCTGAATCGCAATATTGACGGAGATACAGACATGCAACATGGACACAAGATGAAACCCACACAGGCCGAATCAGACCGTACAATTTGGCACCACCATTCAGTAGCGCTCGAGAAGCGTGCTGAAGCAATTTCAGCCAATTCGGTGCACCGGACAACATTCGCTTGGAGATGGGCCGAGCTGATAGCGCAGGGTCAGTTGTGCCTTGTGGCCGAACGAGAGCCTCTGAATCGCAATATTGACGGAGATACAGACATGCAACATGGACACAAGATGAAACGCACACAGGCCGAATCAGACCGTACAATTTGGCACCACCATTCAGTAGCGCTCGAGAAGCGTGCTGAAACAATTTCAGCCAATTCGGTGCACCGGACAAAATTCGCTTGGAGATGGGCCGAGCTGATAGCGCAGGGTCAGTTGTGCCTTGTGGCCGAACGAGAGCCTCTGAATCGCAATATTGACGGAGATACAGACATGCAACATGGACACAAGATGAAACCCACACAGGCCGAATCAGACCGTACAATTTGGCACCACCATTCAGTAGCGCTCGAGAAGCGTGCTGAAGCAATTTCAGCCAATTCGGTGCACCGGACAAAATTCGCTTGGAGATGGGCCGAGCTGATAGCGCAGGGTCAGTTGTGCCTTGTGGCCGAACGAGAGCCTCTGAATCGCAATATTGACGGAGATACAGACATGCAACATGGACACAAGATGAAACCCACACAGGCCGAATCAGACCGTACAATTTGGCACCACCATTCAGTAGCGCTCGAGAAGCGTGCTGAAACAATTTCAGCCAATTCGGTGCACCCGACAAAATTCGCTTGGAGATGGGCCGAGCTGATAGCGCAGGGTCAGTTGTGCCTTGTGGCCGAACGAGAGCCTCTGAATCGCAATATTGACGGAGATACAGACATGCAACATGGACACAAGATGAAACCCACACAGGCCGAATCAGACCGTACAATTTGGCACCACCATTCAGTAGCGCTCGAGAAGCGTGCTGAAACAATTTCAGCCAATTCGGTGCACCGGACAAAATTCGCTTGGAGATGGGCCGAGCTGATAGCGCAGGGTCAGTTGTGCCTTGTGGCCGAACGAGAGCCTCTGAATCGCAATATTGACGGAGATACAGACATGCAACATGGACACAAGATGAAACCCACACAGGCCGAATCAGACCGTACAATTTGGCACCACCATTCAGTAGCGCTCGAGAAGCGTGCTGAAACAATTTCAGCCAATTCGGTGCACCCGACAAAATTCGCTTGGAGATGGGCCGAGCTGATAGCGCAGGGTCAGTTGTGCCTTGTGGCCGAACGAGAGCCTCTGAATCGCAATATTGACGGAGATACAGACATGCAACATGGACACAAGATGAAACGCACACAGGCCGAATCAGACCGTACAATTTGGCACCACCATTCAGTAGCGCTCGAGAAGCGTGCTAAAACAATTTCAGCCAATTCGGTGCACCCGACAAAATTCGCTTGGAGATGGGCCGAGCTGATAGCGCAGGGTCAGTTGTGCCTTGTGGCCGAACGAGAGCCTCTGAATCGCAATATTGACGGAGATACAGACATGCAACATGGACACAAGATGAAACCCACACAGGCCGAATCAGACCGTACAATCTGGCACCACCATTCAGTAGCGCTCGAGAAGCGTGCTGAAACAATTTCAGCCAATTCGGTGCACCGGACAAAATTCGCTTGGAGATGGGCCGAGCTGATAGCGCAGGGTCAGTTGTGCCTTGTGGCCGAACGAGAGCCTCTGAATCGCAATATTGACGGAGATACAGACATGCAACATGGACACAAGATGAAACCCACACAGGCCGAATCAGACCGTACAATTTGGCACCACCATTCAGTAGCGCTCGAGAAGCGTGCTGAAACAATTTCAGCCAATTCGGTGCACCGGACAAAATTCGCTTGGAGATGGGCCGAGCTGATAGCGCAGGGTCAGTTGTGCCTTGTGGCCGAACGAGAGCCTCTGAATCGCAATATTGACGGAGATACAGACATGGAACATGGACACAAGATGAAACCCACACAGGCCGAATCAGACCGTACGATCTGGCACCACCATTCAGTAGCGCTCGAGAAGCGTGCTGAAACAATTTCAGCCAATTCGGTGCACCGGACAAAATTCGCTTGGAGATGGGCCGAGCTGATAGCGCAGGGTCAGTTGTGCCTTGTGGCCGAACGAGAGCCTCTGAATCGCAATATTGACGGAGATACAGACATGCAACATGGACACAAGATGAAACCCACACAGGCCGAATCAGACCGTACGATCTGGCACCACCATTCAGTAGCGCTCGAGAAGCGTGCTGAAACAATTTCAGCCAATTCGGTGCACCGGACAAAATTCGCTTGGAGATGGGCCGAGCTGATAGCGCAGGGTCAGTTGTGCCTTGTGGCCGAACGAGAGCCTCTGAATCGCAATATTGACGGAGATACAGACATGGAACATGGACACAAGATGAAACGCACACAGGCCGAATCAGACCGTACAATTTGGCACCACCATTCAGTAGCGCTCGAGAAGCGTGCTAAAACAATTTCAGCCAATTCGGTGCACCGGACAAAATTCGCTTGGAGATGGGCCGAGCTGATAGCGCAGGGTCAGTTGTGCCTTGTGGCCGAACGAGAGCCTCTGAATCGCAATATTGACGGAGATACAGACATGGAACATGGACACAAGATGAAACCCACCCAGGCCGAATCAGACCGTACGATCTGGCACCACCATTCAGTAGCGCTCGAGAAGCGTGGTGAAACAATTTCAGCCAATTCTATGCACCGGACAAAATTCGCTTGGAGATGGGCCGAGCTGATAGCGCAGGGTCAGTTGTGCCTTGTGGCCGAACGAGAGCCTCTGAATCGCAATATTGACGGAGATACAGACATGGAACATGGACACAAGATGAAACGCACACAGGCCGAATCAGACCGTACGATCTGGCACCACCATTCAGTAGCGCTCGAGAAGCGTGCTGAAACAATTTCAGCCAATTCTATGCACCCGACAAAATTCGCTTGGAGATGGGCCGAGCTGATAGCGCAGGGTCAGTTGTGCCTTGTGGCCGAACGAGAGCCTCTGAATCGCAATATTGACGGAGATACAGACATGGAACATGGACACAAGATGAAACCCACCCAGGCCGAATCAGACCGTACGATCTGGCACCACCATTCAGCATCGCTCGAGAAGCGTGCTGAAACAATTTCAGCCAATTCGGTGCACCCGACAAAATTCGCTTGGAGATGGGCCGAGCTGGTAGCGCAGGGTCAGTTGTGTTTTGTGGCCGAACGAGAACCTCTGAATCGCAATATTGACGGAGATACAGACATGAAGCACGGACACAAGATGGAACCCACACAGGCCGAATCAGACCGTCCGATTTGGCACCACCATTCAGTAGCGCTCGAGAAGCGTGGTGAAACAATTTCAGCCAATTCGGTGCACCCGACAAAATTCGCTTGGAGATGGGCCGAGCTGATAGCGCAGGGTCAGTTGTGCCTTGTGGCCGAACGAGAGCCTCTGAATCGCAATATTGACGGAGATACAGACATGGAGCACGGACACAAGATGGAACCCACACAGGCCGAATCAGACCGCACGATTTGGCACCACCATTCAGTAGCGCTCGAGAAGCGTGCTGAAACAATTTCAGCCAATTCGGTGCACCCGACAAAATTCGCTTGGAGATGGGCCGAGCTGATAGCGCAGGGTCAGTTGTGTTTTGTGGCCGAACGAGAGCCTCTGAATCGCAATATTGACGGAGATACAGACATGGAGCACGGACACAAGATGGAACCCACACAGGCCGAATCAGACCGTCCGATTTGGCACCACCATTCAGTAGCGCTCGAGAAGCGTGGTGAAACAATTTCAGCCAATTCGATGCACCCGACAAAATTCGCTTGGAGATGGGCCGAGCTGATAGCGCAGGGTCAGTTGTGCCTTGTGGCCGAACGAGAGCCTCTGAATCGCAATATTGACGGAGATACAGACATGGAGCACGGACACAAGATGGAACCCACACAGGCCGAATCAGACCGTCCGATTTGGCACCACCATTCAGTAGCGCTCGAGAAGCGTGCTGAAACAATTTCAGCCAATTCGATGCACCCGACAAAATTCGCTTGGAGATGGGCCGAGCTGATAGCGCAGGGTCAGTTGTGCCTTGTGGCCGAACGAGAGCCTCTGAATCGCAATATTGACGGAGATACAGACATGGAGCACGGACACAAGATGGAACCCACACAGGCCGAATCAGACCGTCCGATTTGGCACCACCATTCAGCATCGCTCGAGAAGCGTGCTGAAACAATTTCAGCCAATTCGGTGCACCCGACAAAATTCGCTTGGAGATGGGCCGAGCTGATAGCGCAGGGTCAGTTGTGTTTTGTGGCCGAACGAGAGCCTCTGAATCGCAATATTGACGGAGATACAGACATGAAGCACGGACACAAGATGGAACCCACACAGGCCGAATCAGACCGCACGATTTGGCACCACCATTCAGTAGCGCTCGAGAAGCGTGGTGAAACAATTTCAGCCAATTCGATGCACCCGACAAAATTCGCTTGGAGATGGGCCGAGCTGATAGCGCAGGGTCAGTTGTGCCTTGTGGCCGAACGAGAGCCTCTGAATCGCAATATTGACGGAGATACAGACATGGAGCACGGACACAAGATGGAACCCACCCAGGCCGAATCAGACCGTACGATCTGGCACCACCATTCAGTAGCGCTCGAGGAGCGTGCTGAAACAATTTCAGCCAATTCGGTGCACCCGACAAAATTCGCTTGGAGATGGGCCGAGCTGATAGCGCAGGGTCAGTTGTGTTTTGTGGCCGAACGAGAGCCTCTGAATCGCAATATTGACGGAGATACAGACATGGAGCACGGACACAAGATGGAACCCACACAGGCCGAATCAGACCGTCCGATTTGGCACCACCATTCAGCATCGCTCGAGAAGCGTGCTGAAACAATTTCAGCCAATTCTATGCACCCGACAAAATTCGCTTGGAGATGGGCCGAGCTGATAGCGCAGGGTCAGTTGTGCCTTGTGGCCGAACGAGAGCCTCTGAATCGCAATATTGACGGAGATACTGACATGGAGCACGGACACAAGATGGAACCCACACAGGCCGAATCAGACCGTCCGATTTGGCACCACCATTCAGCATCGCTCGAGAAGCGTGGTGAAACAATTTCAGCCAATTCGGTGCACCCGACAAAATGCGCTTGGAGATGGGCCGAGCTGATAGTGCAGGGTCAGTTGTGCCTTGTGGCCGAACGAGAGCCTCTGAATCGCAATATTGACGGAGATACTGACATGGAGCACGGACACAAGATGGAACCCACACAGGCCGAATCAGACCGTCCGATTTGGCACCACCATTCAGCATCGCTCGAGAAGCGTGCTGAAACAATTTCAGCCAATTCGGTGCACCCGACATAATTCGCTTGGAGATGGGCCGAGCTGATAGCGCAGGGTCAGTTGTGCCTTGTGGCCGAACGAGAGCCTCTGAATCGCAATATTGACGGAGATACAGACATGGAGCACGGACACAAGATGGAACCCACACAGGCCGAATCAGACCGCACGATTTGGCACCACCATTCAGTAGCGCTCGAGAAGCGTGCTGAAACAATTTCAGCCAATTCGATGCACCCGACAAAATTCGCTTGGAGATGGGCCGAGCTGATAGCGCAGGGTCAGTTGTGCCTTGTGGCCGAACGAGAGCCTCTGAATCGCAATATTGACGGAGATACTGACATGGAGCACGGACACAAGATGGAACCCACACAGGCCGAATCAGACCGTCCGATTTGGCACCACCATTCAGCATCGCTCGAGAAGCGTGCTGAAACAATTTCAGCCAATTCGGTGCACCCGACAAAATTCGCTTGGAGATGGGCCGAGCTGATAGCGCAGGGTCAGTTGTGCCTTGTGGCCGAACGAGAGCCTCTGAATCGCAATATTGACGGAGATACTGACATGGAGCACGGACACAAGATGGAACCCACACAGGCCGAATCAGACCGCACGATTTGGCACCACCATTCAGCATCGCTCGAGAAGCGTGCTGAAACAATTTCAGCCAATTCGATGCACCCGACAAAATGCGCTTGGAGATGGGCCGAGCTGATAGCGCAGGGTCAGTTGTGCCTTGTGGCCGAACGAGAGCCTCTGAATCGCAATATTGACGGAGATACAGACATGGAGCACGGACACAAGATGGAACCCACACAGGCCGAATCAGACCGTCCGATTTGGCACCACCATTCAGTAGCGCTCGAGAAGCGTGGTGAAACAATTTCAGCCAATTCTATGCACCCGACAAAATTCGCTTGGAGATGGGCCGAGCTGATAGCGCAGGGTCAGTTGTGCCTTGTGGCCGAACGAGAGCCTCTGAATCGCAATATTGACGGAGATACTGACATGGAGCACGGACACAAGATGGAACCCACACAGGCCGAATCAGACCGTCCGATTTGGCACCACCATTCGGCATCGCTCGAGAAGCGTGCTGAAACAATTTCAGCCAATTCGATGCACCCGACAAAATTCGCTTGGAGATGGGCCGAGCTGATAGCGCAGGGTCTGTTGTGCCTTGTGGCCGAACGAGAGCCTCTGAATCGCAATATTGACGGAGATACTGACATGGAGCACGGACACAAGATGGAACCCACACAGGCCGAATCAGACCGTCCGATTTGGCACCACCATTCAGTAGCGCTCGAGAAGCGTGCTGAAACAATTTCAGCCAATTCTATGCACCCGACAAAATTCGCTTGGAGATGGGCCGAGCTGATAGCGCAGGGTCAGTTGTGCCTTGTGGCCGAACGAGAGCCTCTGAATCGCAATATTGACGGAGATACTGACATGGAGCACGGACACAAGATGGAACCCACACAGGCCGAATCAGACCGCACGATTTGGCACCACCATTCAGTAGCGCTCGAGAAGCGTGCTGAAACAATTTCAGCCAATTCGATGCACCCGACAAAATGCGCTTGGAGATGGGCCGAGCTGATAGCGCAGGGTCAGTTGTGCCTTGTGGCCGAACGAGAGCCTCTGAATCGCAATATTGACGGAGATACAGACATGGAGCACGGACACAAGATGGAACCCACACAGGCCGAATCAGACCGCACGATTTGGCACCACCATTCAGTAGCGCTCGAGAAGCGTGGTGAAACAATTTCAGCCAATTCTATGCACCCGACAAAATTCGCTTGGAGATGGGCCGAGCTGATAGCGCAGGGTCAGTTGTGCCTTGTGGCCGAACGAGAGCCTCTGAATCGCAATATTGACGGAGATACTGACATGGAGCACGGACACAAGATGGAACCCACACAGGCCGAATCAGACCGTCCGATTTGGCACCACCATTCGGCATCGCTCGAGAAGCGTGCTGAAACAATTTCAGCCAATTCGATGCACCCGACAAAATTCGCTTGGAGATGGGCCGAGCTGATAGCGCAGGGTCTGTTGTGCCTTGTGGCCGAACGAGAGCCTCTGAATCGCAATATTGACGGAGATACTGACATGGAGCACGGACACAAGATGGAACCCACACAGGCCGAATCAGACCGTCCGATTTGGCACCACCATTCAGTAGCGCTCGAGAAGCGTGCTGAAACAATTTCAGCCAATTCTATGCACCCGACAAAATTCGCTTGGAGATGGGCCGAGCTGATAGCGCAGGGTCAGTTGTGCCTTGTGGCCGAACGAGAGCCTCTGAATCGCAATATTGACGGAGATACTGACATGGAGCACGGACACAAGATGGAACCCACACAGGCCGAATCAGACCGTCCGATTTGGCACCACCATTCAGCATCGCTCGAGAAGCGTGCTGAAACAATTTCAGCCAATTCGATGCACCCGACAAAATTCGCTTGGAGATGGGCCGAGCTGATAGCGCAGGGTCAGTTGTGCCTTGTGGCCGAACGAGAGCCTCTGAATCGCAATATTGACGGAGATACAGACATGGAGCACGGACACAAGATGGAACCCACACAGGCCGAATCAGACCGTCCGATTTGGCACCAACCTTCAGCATCGCTCGAGAAGCATGCTGAAACAATTTCAGCCTATTCGGTGCACCTGACAAAATTCGCTTGGAGATGGGCCGAGCTGATAGCGCAGGGTCAGTTGTGCCTTGTGGCCGAACGAGAGCCTCTGAATCGCAATATTGACGGAGATACAGACATGGAGCACGGACACAAGATGGAACCAACACAGGCCGAATCAGACCGTCCGATTTGGCACCACCATTCAGCATCGCTCGAGAAGCGTGCTGAAACAATTTCAGCCAATTCGATGCACCCGACAAAATTCGCTTGGAGATGGGCCGAGCTGATAGCGCAGGGTCAGTTGTGCCTTGTGGCCGAACGAGAGCCTCTGAATCGCAATATTGACGGAGATACAGACATGGAGCACGGACACAAGATGGAACCCACACAGGCCGAATCAGACCGTCCGATTTGGCACCACCATTCAGCATCGCTCGAGAAGCGTGCTGAAACAATTTCAGCCAATTCGGTGCACCTGACAAAATTCGCTTGGAGATGGGCCGAGCTGATAGCGCAGGGTCAGTTGTGCCTTGTGGCCGAACGAGAGCCTCTGAATCGCAATATTGACGGAGATACAGACATGGAGCACGGACACAAGATGGAACCCACACAGGCCGAATCAGACCGTCCGATTTGGCACCACCATTCAGCATCGCTCGAGAAGCGTGCTGAAACAATTTCAGCCAATTCGGTGCACCCGACAAAATTCGCTTGGAGATGGGCCGAGCTGATAGCGCAGGGTCAGTTGTGCCTTGTGGCCGAACGAGAGCCTCTGAATCGCAATATTGACGGAGATACTGACATGGAGCACGGACACAAGATGGAACCCACACAGGCCGAATCAGACCGTCCGATTTGGCACCACCATTCAGCATCGCTCGAGAAGCGTGCTGAAACAATTTCAGCCAATTCGATGCACCCGACAAAATTCGCTTGGAGATGGGCCGAGCTGATAGCGCAGGGTCAGTTGTGCCTTGTGGCCGAACGAGAGCCTCTGAATCGCAATATTGACGGAGATACAGACATGGAGCACGGACACAAGATGGAACTCACACAGGCCGAATCAGACCGTCCGATTTGGCACCACCATTCAGCATCGCTCGAGAAGCGTGCTGAAACAATTTCAGCCAATTCGATGCACCCGACAAAATTCGCTTGGAGATGGGCCGAGCTGATAGCGCAGGGTCAGTTGTGCCTTGTGGCCGAACGAGAGCCTCTGAATCGCAATATTGACGGAGATACTGACATGGAGCACGGACACAAGATGGAACCCACACAGGCCGAATCAGACCGTCCGATTTGGCACCACCATTCAGCATCGCTCGAGAAGCGTGCTGAAACAATTTCAGCCAATTCGATGCACCCGACAAAATTCGCTTGGAGATGGGCCGAGCTGATAGCGCAGGGTCAGTTGTGCCTTGTGGCCGAACGAGAGCCTCTGAATCGCAATATTGACGGAGATACTGACATGGAGCACGGACACAAGATGGAACCCACACAGGCCGAATCAGACCGTCCGATTTGGCACCACCATTCAGCATCGCTCGAGAAGCGTGCTGAAACAATTTCAGCCAATTCGGTGCACCCGACAAAATTCGCTTGGAGATGGGCCGAGCTGATAGCGCAGGGTCAGTTGTGCCTTGTGGCCGAACGAGAGCCTCTGAATCGCAATATTGACGGAGATACAGACATGGAGCACGGACACAAGATGGAACTCACACAGGCCGAATCAGACCGTCCGATTTGGCACCACCATTCAGCATCGCTCGAGAAGCGTGCTGAAACAATTTCAGCCAATTCGATGCACCCGACAAAATTCGCTTGGAGATGGGCCGAGCTGATAGCGCAGGGTCAGTTGTGCCTTGTGGCCGAACGAGAGCCTCTGAATCGCAATATTGACGGAGATACTGACATGGAGCACGGACACAAGATGGAACCCACACAGGCCGAATCAGACCGTCCGATTTGGCACCACCATTCAGCATCGCTCGAGAAGCGTGCTGAAACAATTTCAGCCAATTCGATGCACCCGACAAAATTCGCTTGGAGATGGGCCGAGCTGATAGCGCAGGGTCAGTTGTGCCTTGTGGCCGAACGAGAGCCTCTGAATCGCAATATTGACGGAGATACTGACATGGAGCACGGACACAAGATGGAACCCACACAGGCCGAATCAGACCGTCCGATTTGGCACCACCATTCAGCATCGCTCGAGAAGCGTGCTGAAACAATTTCAGCCAATTCGGTGCACCCGACAAAATTCGCTTGGAGATGGGCCGAGCTGATAGCGCAGGGTCAGTTGTGCCTTGTGGCCGAACGAGAGCCTCTGAATCGCAATATTGACGGAGATACAGACATGGAGCACGGACACAAGATGGAACCCACACAGGCCGAATCAGACCGTCCGATTTGGCACCACCATTCAGCATCGCTCGAGAAGCGTGCTGAAACAATTTCAGCCAATTCTATGCACCCGACAAAATTCGCTTGGAGATGGGCCGAGCTGATAGCGCAGGGTCAGTTGTGCCTTGTGGCCGAACGAGAGCCTCTGAATCGCAATATTGACGGAGATACTGACATGGAGCACGGACACAAGATGGAACCCACACAGGCCGAATCAGACCGTCCGATTTGGCACCACCATTCAGCATCGCTCGAGAAGCGTGCTGAAACAATTTCAGCCAATTCGGTGCACCCGACAAAATTCGCTTGGAGATGGGCCGAGCTGATAGCGCAGGGTCAGTTGTGCCTTGTGGCCGAACGAGAGCCTCTGAATCGCAATATTGACGGAGATACTGACATGGAGCACGGACACAAGATGGAACCCACACAGGCCGAATCAGACCGTCCGATTTGGCACCACCATTCAGCATCGCTCGAGAAGCGTGCTGAAACAATTTCAGCCAATTCGATGCACCCGACAAAATTCGCTTGGAGATGGGCCGAGCTGATAGCGCAGGGTCAGTTGTGCCTTGTGGCCGAACGAGAGCCTCTGAATCGCAATATTGACGGAGATACAGACATGGAGCACGGACACAAGATGGAACCCACACAGGCCGAATCAGACCGTCCGATTTGGCACCACCATTCAGCATCGCTCGAGAAGCGTGCTGAAACAATTTCAGCCAATTCGATGCACCCGACAAAATTCGCTTGGAGATGGGCCGAGCTGATAGCGCAGGGTCAGTTGTGCCTTGTGGCCGAACGAGAGCCTCTGAATCGCAATATTGACGGAGATACAGACATGGAGCACGGACACAAGATGGAACCCACACAGGCCGAATCAGACCGTCCGATTTGGCACCACCATTCAGCATCGCTCGAGAAGCGTGCTGAAACAATTTCAGCCAATTCGGTGCACCCGACAAAATTCGCTTGGAGATGGGCCGAGCTGATAGCGCAGGGTCAGTTGTGCCTTGTGGCCGAACGAGAGCCTCTGAATCGCAATATTGACGGAGATACAGACATGGAGCACGGACACAAGATGGAACCCACACAGGCCGAATCAGACCGTCCGATTTGGCACCACCATTCAGCATCGCTCGAGAAGCGTGCTGAAACAATTTCAGCCAATTCGATGCACCCGACAAAATTCGCTTGGAGATGGGCCGAGCTGATAGCGCAGGGTCAGTTGTGCCTTGTGGCCGAACGAGAGCCTCTGAATCGCAATATTGACGGAGATACTGACATGGAGCACGGACACAAGATGGAACCCACACAGGCCGAATCAGACCGCACGATTTGGCACCACCATTCAGCATCGCTCGAGAAGCGTGCTGAAACAATTTCAGCCAATTCGATGCACCCGACAAAATTCGCTTGGAGATGGGCCGAGCTGATAGCGCAGGGTCAGTTGTGCCTTGTGGCCGAACGAGAGCCTCTGAATCGCAATATTGACGGAGATACTGACATGGAGCACGGACACAAGATGGAACCCACACAGGCCGAATCAGACCGTCCGATTTGGCACCACCATTCAGCATCGCTCGAGAAGCGTGCTGAAACAATTTCAGCCAATTCGATGCACCCGACAAAATTCGCTTGGAGATGGGCCGAGCTGATAGCGCAGGGTCAGTTGTGCCTTGTGGCCGAACGAGAGCCTCTGAATCGCAATATTGACGGAGATACAGACATGCAACATGGACACAAGATGAAACCCACACAGGCCGAATCAGACCGTCCGATTTGGCACCACCATTCAGCATCGCTCGAGAAGCGTGCTGAAACAATTTCAGCCAATTCGGTGCACCCGACAAAATTCGCTTGGAGATGGGCCGAGCTGATAGCGCAGGGTCAGTTGTGCCTTGTGGCCGAACGAGAGCCTCTGAATCGCAATATTGACGGAGATACAGACATGCAACATGGACACAAGATGAAACCCACACAGGCCGAATCAGACCGTACGATTTGGCACCACCATTCAGCATCGCTCGAGAAGCGTGCTGAAACAATTTCAGCCAATTCGGTGCACCCGACAAAATTCGCTTGGAGATGGGCCGAGCTGATAGCGCAGGGTCAGTTGTGCCTTGTGGCCGAACGAGAGCCTCTGAATCGCAATATTGACGGAGATACAGACATGCAACATGGACACAAGATGAAACCCACACAGGCCGAATCAGACCGTACAATTTGGCACCACCATTCAGCATCGCTCGAGAAGCGTGCTGAAACAATTTCAGCCAATTCGGTGCACCCGACAAAATTCGCTTGGAGATGGGCCGAGCTGATAGCGCAGGGTCAGTTGTGCCTTGTGGCCGAACGAGAGCCTCTGAATCGCAATATTGACGGAGATACAGACATGCAACATGGACACAAGATGAAACCCACACAGGCCGAATCAGACCGTACAATTTGGCACCACCATTCAGCATCGCTCGAGAAGCGTGCTGAAACAATTTCAGCCAATTCGGTGCACCCGACAAAATTCGCTTGGAGATGGGCCGAGCTGATAGCGCAGGGTCAGTTGTGCCTTGTGGCCGAACGAGAGCCTCTGAATCGCAATATTGACGGAGATACAGACATGCAACATGGACACAAGATGAAACCCACACAGGCCGAATCAGACCGTACAATTTGGCACCACCATTCAGCATCGCTCGAGAAGCGTGCTGAAACAATTTCAGCCAATTCGGTGCACCCGACAAAATTCGCTTGGAGATGGGCCGAGCTGATAGCGCAGGGTCAGTTGTGCCTTGTGGCCGAACGAGAGCCTCTGAATCGCAATATTGACGGAGATACAGACATGCAACATGGACACAAGATGAAACCCACACAGGCCGAATCAGACCGTACAATTTGGCACCACCATTCAGCATCGCTCGAGAAGCGTGCTGAAACAATTTCAGCCAATTCGGTGCACCCGACAACATTCGCTTGGAGATGGGCCGAGCTGATAGCGCAGGGTCAGTTGTGCCTTGTGGCCGAACGAGAGCCTCTGAATCGCAATATTGACGGAGATACAGACATGCAACATGGACACAAGATGAAACCCACACAGGCCGAATCAGACCGTACAATTTGGCACCACCATTCAGCATCGCTCGAGAAGCGTGCTGAAACAATTTCAGCCAATTCGGTGCACCCGACAACATTCGCTTGGAGATGGGCCTAGCTGATAGCGCAGGGTCAGTTGTGCCTTGTGGCCGAACGAGAGCCTCTGAATCGCAATATTGACGGAGATACAGACATGCAACATGGACACAAGATGAAACTCACACAGGCCGAATCAGACCGTACAATTTGGCACCACCATTCAGCATCGCTCGAGAAGCGTGCTGAAACAATTTCAGCCAATTCGGTGCACCCGACAAAATTCGCTTGGAGATGGGCCGAGCTGATAGCGCAGGGTCAGTTGTGCCTTGTGGCCGAACGAGAGCCTCTGAATCGCAATATTGACGGAGATACAGACATGCAACATGGACACAAGATGAAACTCACACAGGCCGAATCAGACCGTACAATTTGGCACCACCATTCAGCATCGCTCGAGAAGCGTGCTGAAACAATTTCAGCCAATTCGGTGCACCCGACAACATTCGCTTGGAGATGGGCCTAGCTGATAGCGCAGGGTCAGTTGTGCCTTGTGGCCGAACGAGAGCCTCTGAATCGCAATATTGACGGAGATACAGACATGCAACATGGACACAAGATGAAACTCACACAGGCCGAATCAGACCGTACAATTTGGCACCACCATTCAGCATCGCTCGAGAAGCGTGCTGAAACAATTTCAGCCAATTCGGTGCACCCGACAACATTCGCTTGGAGATGGGCCTAGCTGATAGCGCAGGGTCAGTTGTGCCTTGTGGCCGAACGAGAGCCTCTGAATCGCAATATTGACGGAGATACAGACATGCAACATGGACACAAGATGAAACTCACACAGGCCGAATCAGACCGTACAATTTGGCACCACCATTCAGCATCGCTCGAGAAGCGTGCTGAAACAATTTCAGCCAATTCGGTGCACCCGACAACATTCGCTTGGAGATGGGCCTAGCTGATAGCGCAGGGTCAGTTGTGCCTTGTGGCCGAACGAGAGCCTCTGAATCGCAATATTGACGGAGATACAGACATGCAACATGGACACAAGATGAAACTCACACAGGCCGAATCAGACCGTACAATTTGGCACCACCATTCAGCATCGCTCGAGAAGCGTGCTGAAACAATTTCAGCCAATTCGGTGCACCCGACAACATTCGCTTGGAGATGGGCCTAGCTGATAGCGCAGGGTCAGTTGTGCCTTGTGGCCGAACGAGAGCCTCTGAATCGCAATATTGACGGAGATACAGACATGCAACATGGACACAAGATGAAACTCACACAGGCCGAATCAGACCGTACAATTTGGCACCACCATTCAGCATCGCTCGAGAAGCGTGCTGAAACAATTTCAGCCAATTCGGTGCACCCGACAACATTCGCTTGGAGATGGGCCGAGCTGATAGCGCAGGGTCAGTTGTGCCTTGTGGCCGAACGAGAGCCTCTGAATCGCAATATTGACGGAGATACAGACATGCAACATGGACACAAGATGAAACGCACACAGGCCGAATCAGACCGTACAATTTGGCACCACCATTCAGCATCGCTCGAGAAGCGTGCTGAAACAATTTCAGCCAATTCGGTGCACCCGACAACATTCGCTTGGAGATGGGCCGAGCTGATAGCGCAGGGTCAGTTGTGCCTTGTGGCCGAACGAGAGCCTCTGAATCGCAATATTGACGGAGATACAGACATGCAACATGGACACAAGATGAAACTCACACAGGCCGAATCAGACCGTACAATTCGGCACCACCATTCAGCATCGCTCGAGAAGCGTGCTGAAACAATTTCAGCCAATTCGGTGCACCCGACAACATTCGCTTGGAGATGGGCCGAGCTGATAGCGCAGGGTCAGTTGTGCCTTGTGGCCGAACGAGAGCCTCTGAATCGCAATATTGACGGAGATACAGACATGCAACATGGACACAAGATGAAACTCACACAGGCCGAATCAGACCGTACAATTCGGCACCACCATTCAGCATCGCTCGAGAAGCGTGCTGAAACAATTTCAGCCAATTCGGTGCACCCGACAACATTCGCTTGGAGATGGGCCTAGCTGATAGCGCAGGGTCAGTTGTGCCTTGTGGCCGAACGAGAGCCTCTGAATCGCAATATTGACGGAGATACAGACATGCAACATGGACACAAGATGAAACTCACACAGGCCGAATCAGACCGTACAATTTGGCACCACCATTCAGCATCGCTCGAGAAGCGTGCTGAAACAATTTCAGCCAATTCGGTGCACCCGACAACATTCGCTTGGAGATGGGCCTAGCTGATAGCGCAGGGTCAGTTGTGCCTTGTGGCCGAACGAGAGCCTCTGAATCGCAATATTGACGGAGATACAGACATGCAACATGGACACAAGATGAAACTCACACAGGCCGAATCAGACCGTACAATTTGGCACCACCATTCAGCATCGCTCGAGAAGCGTGCTGAAACAATTTCAGCCAATTCGGTGCACCCGACAACATTCGCTTGGAGATGGGCCTAGCTGATAGCGCAGGGTCAGTTGTGCCTTGTGGCCGAACGAGAGCCTCTGAATCGCAATATTGACGGAGATACAGACATGCAACATGGACACAAGATGAAACTCACACAGGCCGAATCAGACCGTACAATTTGGCACCACCATTCAGCATCGCTCGAGAAGCGTGCTGAAACAATTTCAGCCAATTCGGTGCACCCGACAACATTCGCTTGGAGATGGGCCTAGCTGATAGCGCAGGGTCAGTTGTGCCTTGTGGCCGAACGAGAGCCTCTGAATCGCAATATTGACGGAGATACAGACATGCAACATGGACACAAGATGAAACTCACACAGGCCGAATCAGACCGTACAATTTGGCACCACCATTCAGCATCGCTCGAGAAGCGTGCTGAAACAATTTCAGCCAATTCGGTGCACCCGACAACATTCGCTTGGAGATGGGCCTAGCTGATAGCGCAGGGTCAGTTGTGCCTTGTGGCCGAACGAGAGCCTCTGAATCGCAATATTGACGGAGATACAGACATGCAACATGGACACAAGATGAAACTCACACAGGCCGAATCAGACCGTACAATTCGGCACCACCATTCAGCATCGCTCGAGAAGCGTGCTGAAACAATTTCAGCCAATTCGGTGCACCCGACAACATTCGCTTGGAGATGGGCCTAGCTGATAGCGCAGGGTCAGTTGTGCCTTGTGGCCGAACGAGAGCCTCTGAATCGCAATATTGACGGAGATACAGACATGCAACATGGACACAAGATGAAACTCACACAGGCCGAATCAGACCGTACAATTCGGCACCACCATTCAGCATCGCTCGAGAAGCGTGCTGAAACAATTTCAGCCAATTCGGTGCACCCGACAACATTCGCTTGGAGATGGGCCTAGCTGATAGCGCAGGGTCAGTTGTGCCTTGTGGCCGAACGAGAGCCTCTGAATCGCAATATTGACGGAGATACAGACATGCAACATGGACACAAGATGAAACTCACACAGGCCGAATCAGACCGTACAATTCGGCACCACCATTCAGCATCGCTCGAGAAGCGTGCTGAAACAATTTCAGCCAATTCGGTGCACCCGACAACATTCGCTTGGAGATGGGCCTAGCTGATAGCGCAGGGTCAGTTGTGCCTTGTGGCCGAACGAGAGCCTCTGAATCGCAATATTGACGGAGATACAGACATGCAACATGGACACAAGATGAAACTCACACAGGCCGAATCAGACCGTACAATTTGGCACCACCATTCAGCATCGCTCGAGAAGCGTGCTGAAACAATTTCAGCCAATTCGGTGCACCCGACAACATTCGCTTGGAGATGGGCCTAGCTGATAGCGCAGGGTCAGTTGTGCCTTGTGGCCGAACGAGAGCCTCTGAATCGCAATATTGACGGAGATACAGACATGCAACATGGACACAAGATGAAACTCACACAGGCCGAATCAGACCGTACAATTCGGCACCACCATTCAGCATCGCTCGAGAAGCGTGCTGAAACAATTTCAGCCAATTCGGTGCACCCGACAACATTCGCTTGGAGATGGGCCTAGCTGATAGCGCAGGGTCAGTTGTGCCTTGTGGCCGAACGAGAGCCTCTGAATCGCAATATTGACGGAGATACAGACATGCAACATGGACACAAGATGAAACTCACACAGGCCGAATCAGACCGTACAATTTGGCACCACCATTCAGCATCGCTCGAGAAGCGTGCTGAAACAATTTCAGCCAATTCGGTGCACCCGACAACATTCGCTTGGAGATGGGCCTAGCTGATAGCGCAGGGTCAGTTGTGCCTTGTGGCCGAACGAGAGCCTCTGAATCGCAATATTGACGGAGATACAGACATGCAACATGGACACAAGATGAAACGCACACAGGCCGAATCAGACCGTACAATTTGGCACCACCATTCAGCATCGCTCGAGAAGCGTGCTGAAACAATTTCAGCCAATTCGGTGCACCCGACAACATTCGCTTGGAGATGGGCCGAGCTGATAGCGCAGGGTCAGTTGTGCCTTGTGGCCGAACGAGAGCCTCTGAATCGCAATATTGACGGAGATACAGACATGCAACATGGACACAAGATGAAACTCACACAGGCCGAATCAGACCGTACAATTTGGCACCACCATTCAGCATCGCTCGAGAAGCGTGCTGAAACAATTTCAGCCAATTCGGTGCACCCGACAACATTCGCTTGGAGATGGGCCGAGCTGATAGCGCAGGGTCAGTTGTGCCTTGTGGCCGAACGAGAGCCTCTGAATCGCAATATTGACGGAGATACAGACATGCAACATGGACACAAGATGAAACTCACACAGGCCGAATCAGACCGTACAATTTGGCACCACCATTCAGCATCGCTCGAGAAGCGTGCTGAAACAATTTCAGCCAATTCGGTGCACCCGACAACATTCGCTTGGAGATGGGCCGAGCTGATAGCGCAGGGTCAGTTGTGCCTTGTGGCCGAACGAGAGCCTCTGAATCGCAATATTGACGGAGATACAGACATGCAACATGGACACAAGATGAAACTCACACAGGCCGAATCAGACCGTACAATTTGGCACCACCATTCAGCATCGCTCGAGAAGCGTGCTGAAACAATTTCAGCCAATTCGGTGCACCCGACAACATTCGCTTGGAGATGGGTCGAGCTGATAGCGCAGGGTCAGTTGTGCCTTGTGGCCGAACGAGAGCCTCTGAATCGCAATATTGACGGAGATACAGACATGCAACATGGACACAAGATGAAACTCACACAGGCCGAATCAGACCGTACAATTTGGCACCACCATTCAGCATCGCTCGAGAAGCGTGCTGAAACAATTTCAGCCAATTCGGTGCACCCGACAACATTCGCTTGGAGATGGGCCTAGCTGATAGCGCAGGGTCAGTTGTGCCTTGTGGCCGAACGAGAGCCTCTGAATCGCAATATTGACGGAGATACAGACATGCAACATGGACACAAGATGAAACTCACACAGGCCGAATCAGACCGTACAATTTGGCACCACCATTCAGCATCGCTCGAGAAGCGTGCTGAAACAATTTCAGCCAATTCGGTGCACCCGACAACATTCGCTTGGAGATGGGCCTAGCTGATAGCGCAGGGTCAGTTGTGCCTTGTGGCCGAACGAGAGCCTCTGAATCGCAATATTGACGGAGATACAGACATGCAACATGGACACAAGATGAAACTCACACAGGCCGAATCAGACCGTACAATTTGGCACCACCATTCAGCATCGCTCGAGAAGCGTGCTGAAACAATTTCAGCCAATTCGGTGCACCCGACAACATTCGCTTGGAGATGGGCCTAGCTGATAGCGCAGGGTCAGTTGTGCCTTGTGGCCGAACGAGAGCCTCTGAATCGCAATATTGACGGAGATACAGACATGCAACATGGACACAAGATGAAACTCACACAGGCCGAATCAGACCGTACAATTTGGCACCACCATTCAGCATCGCTCGAGAAGCGTGCTGAAACAATTTCAGCCAATTCGGTGCACCCGACAACATTCGCTTGGAGATGGGTCGAGCTGATAGCGCAGGGTCAGTTGTGCCTTGTGGCCGAACGAGAGCCTCTGAATCGCAATATTGACGGAGATACAGACATGCAACATGGACACAAGATGAAACTCACACAGGCCGAATCAGACCGTACAATTTGGCACCACCATTCAGCATCGCTCGAGAAGCGTGCTGAAACAATTTCAGCCAATTCGGTGCACCCGACAACATTCGCTTGGAGATGGGCCTAGCTGATAGCGCAGGGTCAGTTGTGCCTTGTGGCCGAACGAGAGCCTCTGAATCGCAATATTGACGGAGATACAGACATGCAACATGGACACAAGATGAAACTCACACAGGCCGAATCAGACCGTACAATTTGGCACCACCATTCAGCATCGCTCGAGAAGCGTGCTGAAACAATTTCAGCCAATTCGGTGCACCCGACAACATTCGCTTGGAGATGGGCCTAGCTGATAGCGCAGGGTCAGTTGTGCCTTGTGGCCGAACGAGAGCCTCTGAATCGCAATATTGACGGAGATACAGACATGCAACATGGACACAAGATGAAACTCACACAAGCCGAATCAGACCGTACAATTTGGCACCACCATTCAGCATCGCTCGAGAAGCGTGCTGAAACAATTTCAGCCAATTCGGTGCACCCGACAACATTCGCTTGGAGATGGGCCTAGCTGATAGCGCAGGGTCAGTTGTGCCTTGTGGCCGAACGAGAGCCTCTGAATCGCAATATTGACGGAGATACAGACATGCAACATGGACACAAGATGAAACTCACACAGGCCGAATCAGACCGTACAATTTGGCACCACCATTCAGCATCGCTCGAGAAGCGTGCTGAAACAATTTCAGCCAATTCGGTGCACCCGACAACATTCGCTTGGAGATGGGTCGAGCTGATAGCGCAGGGTCAGTTGTGCCTTGTGGCCGAACGAGAGCCTCTGAATCGCAATATTGACGGAGATACAGACATGCAACATGGACACAAGATGAAACTCACACAGGCCGAATCAGACCGTACAATTTGGCACCACCATTCAGCATCGCTCGAGAAGCGTGCTGAAACAATTTCAGCCAATTCGGTGCACCCGACAACATTCGCTTGGAGATGGGCCTAGCTGATAGCGCAGGGTCAGTTGTGCCTTGTGGCCGAACGAGAGCCTCTGAATCGCAATATTGACGGAGATACAGACATGCAACATGGACACAAGATGAAACTCACACAGGCCGAATCAGACCGTACAATTTGGCACCACCATTCAGCATCGCTCGAGAAGCGTGCTGAAACAATTTCAGCCAATTCGGTGCACCCGACAACATTCGCTTGGAGATGGGCCTAGCTGATAGCGCAGGGTCAGTTGTGCCTTGTGGCCGAACGAGAGCCTCTGAATCGCAATATTGACGGAGATACAGACATGCAACATGGACACAAGATGAAACTCACACAGGCCGAATCAGACCGTACAATTTGGCACCACCATTCAGCATCGCTCGAGAAGCGTGCTGAAACAATTTCAGCCAATTCGGTGCACCCGACAACATTCGCTTGGAGATGGGTCGAGCTGATAGCGCAGGGTCAGTTGTGCCTTGTGGCCGAACGAGAGCCTCTGAATCGCAATATTGACGGAGATACAGACATGCAACATGGACACAAGATGAAACTCACACAGGCCGAATCAGACCGTACAATTTGGCACCACCATTCAGCATCGCTCGAGAAGCGTGCTGAAACAATTTCAGCCAATTCGGTGCACCCGACAACATTCGCTTGGAGATGGGCCTAGCTGATAGCGCAGGGTCAGTTGTGCCTTGTGGCCGAACGAGAGCCTCTGAATCGCAATATTGACGGAGATACAGACATGCAACATGGACACAAGATGAAACTCACACAGGCCGAATCAGACCGTACAATTTGGCACCACCATTCAGCATCGCTCGAGAAGCGTGCTGAAACAATTTCAGCCAATTCGGTGCACCCGACAACATTCGCTTGGAGATGGGCCTAGCTGATAGCGCAGGGTCAGTTGTGCCTTGTGGCCGAACGAGAGCCTCTGAATCGCAATATTGACGGAGATACAGACATGCAACATGGACACAAGATGAAACTCACACAGGCCGAATCAGACCGTACAATTTGGCACCACCATTCAGCATCGCTCGAGAAGCGTGCTGAAACAATTTCAGCCAATTCGGTGCACCCGACAACATTCGCTTGGAGATGGGCCTAGCTGATAGCGCAGGGTCAGTTGTGCCTTGTGGCCGAACGAGAGCCTCTGAATCGCAATATTGACGGAGATACAGACATGCAACATGGACACAAGATGAAACTCACACAGGCCGAATCAGACCGTACAATTCGGCACCACCATTCAGCATCGCTCGAGAAGCGTGCTGAAACAATTTCAGCCAATTCGGTGCACCCGACAACATTCGCTTGGAGATGGGCCTAGCTGATAGCGCAGGGTCAGTTGTGCCTTGTGGCCGAACGAGAGCCTCTGAATCGCAATATTGACGGAGATACAGACATGCAACATGGACACAAGATGAAACTCACACAGGCCGAATCAGACCGTACAATTTGGCACCACCATTCAGCATCGCTCGAGAAGCGTGCTGAAACAATTTCAGCCAATTCGGTGCACCCGACAACATTCGCTTGGAGATGGGCCTAGCTGATAGCGCAGGGTCAGTTGTGCCTTGTGGCCGAACGAGAGCCTCTGAATCGCAATATTGACGGAGATACAGACATGCAACATGGACACAAGATGAAACTCACACAGGCCGAATCAGACCGTACAATTTGGCACCACCATTCAGCATCGCTCGAGAAGCGTGCTGAAACAATTTCAGCCAATTCGGTGCACCCGACAACATTCGCTTGGAGATGGGCCTAGCTGATAGCGCAGGGTCAGTTGTGCCTTGTGGCCGAACGAGAGCCTCTGAATCGCAATATTGACGGAGATACAGACATGCAACATGGACACAAGATGAAACTCACACAGGCCGAATCAGACCGTACAATTCGGCACCACCATTCAGCATCGCTCGAGAAGCGTGCTGAAACAATTTCAGCCAATTCGGTGCACCCGACAACATTCGCTTGGAGATGGGCCTAGCTGATAGCGCAGGGTCAGTTGTGCCTTGTGGCCGAACGAGAGCCTCTGAATCGCAATATTGACGGAGATACAGACATGCAACATGGACACAAGATGAAACCCACACAGGCCGAATCAGACCGTACAATTTGGCACCACCATTCAGCATCGCTCGAGAAGCGTGCTGAAACAATTTCAGCCAATTCGGTGCA
This sequence comes from Phytophthora capsici, assembly GCA_030324255.1. Classification (NCBI taxonomy): domain Eukaryota; phylum Oomycota; class Peronosporomycetes; order Peronosporales; family Peronosporaceae; genus Phytophthora; species Phytophthora capsici. Next base: position 2,750,956 of record CM059360.1, on the reverse strand, counting down.
CCCGACAACATTCGCTTGGAGATGGGCCTAGCTGATAGCGCAGGGTCAGTTGTGCCTTGTGGCCGAACGAGAGCCTCTGAATCGCAATATTGACGGAGATACAGACATGCAACATGGACACAAGATGAAACTCACACAGGCCGAATCAGACCGTACAATTCGGCACCACCATTCAGCATCGCTCGAGAAGCGTGCTGAAACAATTTCAGCCAATTCGGTGCACCCGACAACATTCGCTTGGAGATGGGCCTAGCTGATAGCGCAGGGTCAGTTGTGCCTTGTGGCCGAACGAGAGCCTCTGAATCGCAATATTGACGGAGATACAGACATGCAACATGGACACAAGATGAAACTCACACAGGCCGAATCAGACCGTACAATTTGGCACCACCATTCAGCATCGCTCGAGAAGCGTGCTGAAACAATTTCAGCCAATTCGGTGCACCCGACAACATTCGCTTGGAGATGGGCCTAGCTGATAGCGCAGGGTCAGTTGTGCCTTGTGGCCGAACGAGAGCCTCTGAATCGCAATATTGACGGAGATACAGACATGCAACATGGACACAAGATGAAACTCACACAGGCCGAATCAGACCGTACAATTCGGCACCACCATTCAGCATCGCTCGAGAAGCGTGCTGAAACAATTTCAGCCAATTCGGTGCACCCGACAACATTCGCTTGGAGATGGGCCTAGCTGATAGCGCAGGGTCAGTTGTGCCTTGTGGCCGAACGAGAGCCTCTGAATCGCAATATTGACGGAGATACAGACATGCAACATGGACACAAGATGAAACTCACACAGGCCGAATCAGACCGTACAATTTGGCACCACCATTCAGCATCGCTCGAGAAGCGTGCTGAAACAATTTCAGCCAATTCGGTGCACCCGACAACATTCGCTTGGAGATGGGCCTAGCTGATAGCGCAGGGTCAGTTGTGCCTTGTGGCCGAACGAGAGCCTCTGAATCGCAATATTGACGGAGATACAGACATGCAACATGGACACAAGATGAAACTCACACAGGCCGAATCAGACCGTACAATTTGGCACCACCATTCAGCATCGCTCGAGAAGCGTGCTGAAACAATTTCAGCCAATTCGGTGCACCCGACAACATTCGCTTGGAGATGGGCCTAGCTGATAGCGCAGGGTCAGTTGTGCCTTGTGGCCGAACGAGAGCCTCTGAATCGCAATATTGACGGAGATACAGACATGCAACATGGACACAAGATGAAACTCACACAGGCCGAATCAGACCGTACAATTTGGCACCACCATTCAGCATCGCTCGAGAAGCGTGCTGAAACAATTTCAGCCAATTCGGTGCACCCGACAACATTCGCTTGGAGATGGGCCTAGCTGATAGCGCAGGGTCAGTTGTGCCTTGTGGCCGAACGAGAGCCTCTGAATCGCAATATTGACGGAGATACAGACATGCAACATGGACACAAGATGAAACCCACACAGGCCGAATCAGACCGTACAATTTGGCACCACCATTCAGCATCGCTCGAGAAGCGTGCTGAAACAATTTCAGCCAATTCGGTGCACCCGACAACATTCGCTTGGAGATGGGCCTAGCTGATAGCGCAGGGTCAGTTGTGCCTTGTGGCCGAACGAGAGCCTCTGAATCGCAATATTGACGGAGATACAGACATGCAACATGGACACAAGATGAAACTCACACAGGCCGAATCAGACCGTACAATTCGGCACCACCATTCAGCATCGCTCGAGAAGCGTGCTGAAACAATTTCAGCCAATTCGGTGCACCCGACAACATTCGCTTGGAGATGGGCCTAGCTGATAGCGCAGGGTCAGTTGTGCCTTGTGGCCGAACGAGAGCCTCTGAATCGCAATATTGACGGAGATACAGACATGCAACATGGACACAAGATGAAACTCACACAGGCCGAATCAGACCGTACAATTTGGCACCACCATTCAGCATCGCTCGAGAAGCGTGCTGAAACAATTTCAGCCAATTCGGTGCACCCGACAACATTCGCTTGGAGATGGGCCTAGCTGATAGCGCAGGGTCAGTTGTGCCTTGTGGCCGAACGAGAGCCTCTGAATCGCAATATTGACGGAGATACAGACATGCAACATGGACACAAGATGAAACTCACACAGGCCGAATCAGACCGTACAATTTGGCACCACCATTCAGCATCGCTCGAGAAGCGTGCTGAAACAATTTCAGCCAATTCGGTGCACCCGACAACATTCGCTTGGAGATGGGCCTAGCTGATAGCGCAGGGTCAGTTGTGCCTTGTGGCCGAACGAGAGCCTCTGAATCGCAATATTGACGGAGATACAGACATGCAACATGGACACAAGATGAAACTCACACAGGCCGAATCAGACCGTACAATTTGGCACCACCATTCAGCATCGCTCGAGAAGCGTGCTGAAACAATTTCAGCCAATTCGGTGCACCCGACAACATTCGCTTGGAGATGGGCCGAGCTGATAGCGCAGGGTCAGTTGTGCCTTGTGGCCGAACGAGAGCCTCTGAATCGCAATATTGACGGAGATACAGACATGCAACATGGACACAAGATGAAACCCACACAGGCCGAATCAGACCGTACAATTTGGCACCACCATTCAGCATCGCTCGAGAAGCGTGCTGAAACAATTTCAGCCAATTCGATGCACCCGACAACATTCGCTTGGAGATGGGCCGAGCTGATAGCGCAGGGTCAGTTGTGCCTTGTGGCCGAACGAGAGCCTCTGAATCGCAATATTGACGGAGATACAGACATGCAACATGGACACAAGATGAAACCCACACAGGCCGAATCAGACCGTACAATTTGGCACCACCATTCAGCATCGCTCGAGAAGCGTGCTGAAACAATTTCAGCCAATTCGGTGAACCCGACAACATTCGCTTGGAGATGGGCCGAGCTGATAGCGCAGGGTCAGTTGTGCCTTGTGGCCGAACGAGAGCCTCTGAATCGCAATATTGACGGAGATACAGACATGCAACATGGACACAAGATGAAACCCACACAGGCCGAATCAGACCGTCCGATTTGGCACCACCATTCAGCATCGCTCGAGAAGCGTGCTGAAACAATTTCAGCCAATTCGATGCACCCGACAAAATTCGCTTGGAGATGGGCCGAGCTGATAGCGCAGGGTCAGTTGTGCCTTGTGGCCGAACGAGAGCCTCTGAATCGCAATATTGACGGAGATACTGACATGCAACATGGACACAAGATGAAACACACACAGGCCGAATCAGACCGTCCGATTTGGCACCACCATACGGCATCGCTCGAGAAGCGTGCTGAAACAATTTCAGCCAATTCGGAGCACCCGACAAAATTCGCTTGGAGATGGGCCGAGCTGATAGCGCAGGGTCAGTTGTGCCTTGTGGCCGAACGAGAGCCTCTGAATCGCAATATTGACGGAGATACTGACATGGAGCACGGACACAAGATGGAACCCACACAGGCCGAATCAGACCGTCCGATTTGGCACCACCATTCAGCATCGCTCGAGAAGCGTGGTGAAACAATTTCAGCCAATTCGGTGCACCCGACAAAATTCGCTTGGAGATGGGCCGAGCTGATAGCGCAGGGTCAGTTGTGCCTTGTGGCCGAACGAGAGCCTCTGAATCGCAATATTGACGGAGATACAGAAATGGAGCACGGACACAAGATGGAACTCACACAGGCCGAATCAGACCGTCCGATTTGGCACCACCATTCAGCATCGCTCGAGAAGCGTGGTGAAACAATTTCAGCCAATTCGGTGCACCCGACAAAATTCGCTTGGAGATGGGCCGAGCCGATAGCGCAGGGTCAGTTATGCCTTGTGGCCGAACGAGAGCCTCTGAATCGCAATATTGACGGAGATACAGACATGGAGCACGGACACAAGATGGAACCCACACAGGCCGAATCAGACCGTCCGATTTGGCACCACCATTCAGCATCGCTCGAGAAGCGTGGTGAAACAATTTCAGCCAATTCGGTGCACCCGACAAAATTCGCTTGGAGATGGGCCGAGCCGATAGCGCAGGGTCAGTTGTGCCTTGTGGCCGAACGAGAGCCTCTGAATCGCAATATTGACGGAGATACTGACATGGAGCACGGACACAAGATGGAACCCACACAGGCCGAATCAGACCGTCCGATTTGGCACCACCATTCAGCATCGCTCGAGAAGCGTGCTGAAACAATTTCAGCCAATTCGGTGCACCCGACAAAATTCGCTTGGAGATGGGCCGAGCTTATAGCGCAGGGTCAGTTGTGCCTTGTGGCCGAACGAGAGCCTCTGAATCGCAATATTGACGGAGATACAGACATGGAGCACGGACACAAGATGGAACTCACACAGGCCGAATCAGACCGTCCGATTTGGCACCACCATTCAGCATCGCTCGAGAAGCGTGCTGAAACAATTTCAGCCAATTCGGTGCACCCGACAAAATTCGCTTGGAGATGGGCCGAGCCGATAGCGCAGGGTCAGTTGTGCCTTGTGGCCGAACGAGAGCCTCTGAATCGCAATATTGACGGAGATACAGACATGGAGCACGGACACAAGATGGAACCCACACAGGCCGAATCAGACCGTCCGATTTGGCACCACCATTCAGCATCGCTCGAGAAGCGTGCTGAAACAATTTCAGCCAATTCGGTGCACCCGACAAAATTCGCTTGGAGATGGGCCGAGCTGATAGCGCAGGGTCAGTTGTGCCTTGTGGCCGAACGAGAGCCTCTGAATCGCAATATTGACGGAGATACTGACATGGAGCACGGACACAAGATGGAACCCACACAGGCCGAATCAGACCGTCCGATTTGGCACCACCATTCAGCATCGCTCGAGAAGCGTGCTGAAACAATTTCAGCCAATTCGGTGCACCCGACAAAATTCGCTTGGAGATGGGCCGAGCTGATAGCGCAGGGTCAGTTGTGCCTTGTGGCCGAACGAGAGCCTCTGAATCGCAATATTGACGGAGATACTGACATGGAGCACGGACACAAGATGGAACCCACACAGGCCGAATCAGACCGTCCGATTTGGCACCACCATTCAGCATCGCTCGAGAAGCGTGGTGAAACAATTTCAGCCAATTCGGTGCTCCCGACAAAATTCGCTTTAAAATGGGCGCAGCTGATAGCGCAGGGTCAGTTGTGCCTTGTGGCCGAACGAGAGCCTCTGAATCGCAATATTGACGGAGATACAGACATGGAGCACGGACACAAGATGGAACCCACACAGGCCGAATCAGACCGTCCGATTTGGCACCACCATTCAGTAGCGCTCGAGAAGCGTGGTGAAACAATTTCAGCCAATTCGGTGCTCCCGACAAAATTCGCTTGGAGATGGGCCGAGCTGATAGCGCAGGGTCCGTTGTGCCTTGTGGCCGAACGAGAGCCTCTGAATCGCAATATTGACGGAGATACAGACATCGAGCACGGACACAAGATGGAACCCACACAGGCCGAATCAGACCGTCCGATTTGGCACCACCATTCAGTAGCGCTCGAGAAGCGTGGTGAAACAATTTCAGCCAATTCGATGCACCCGACAAAATTCGCTTGGAGATGGGCCGAGCTGATAGCGCAGGGTCAGTTGTGCCTTGTGGCCGAACGAGAGCCTCTGAATCGCAATATTGACGGAGATACAGACATGAAGCACGGACACAAGATGGAACCCACACAGGCCGAATCAGACCGTCCGATTTGGCACCACCATTCAGTAGCGCTCGAGAAGCGTGGTGAAACAATTTCAGCCAATTCGATGCACCCGACAAAATTCGCTTGGAGATGGGCCGAGCTGATAGCGCAGGGTCAGTTGTGTCTTGTGGCCGAACGAGAGCCTCTGAATCGCAATATTGACGGAGATACTGACATGGAGCACGGACACAAGATGGAACCCACACAGGCCGAATCAGACCGTCCGATTTGGCACCACCATTCAGCATCGCTCGAGAAGCGTGGTGAAACAATTTCAGCCAATTCGGTGCTCCCGACAAAATTCGCTTGGAGATGGGCGCAGCTGATAGCGCAGGGTCAGTTGTGCCTTGTGGCCGAACGAGAGCCTCTGAATCGCAATATTGACGGAGATACAGACATGGAGCACGGACACAAGATGGAACCCACACAGGCCGAATCAGACCGTCCGATTTGGCACCACCATTCAGTAGCGCTCGAGAAGCGTGGTGAAACAATTTCAGCCAATTCGGTGCACCCGACAAAATTCGCTTGGAGATGGGCCGAGCTGATAGCGCAGGGTCAGTTGTGCCTTGTGGCCGAACGAGAGCCTCTGAATCGCAATATTGACGGAGATACAGACATGGAGCACGGACACAAGATGGAACCCACACAGGCCGAATCAGACCGTCCGATTTGGCACCACCATTCAGTAGCGCTCGAGAAGCGTGGTGAAACAATTTCAGCCAATTCGATGCACCCGACAAAATTCGCTTGGAGATGGGCCGAGCTGATAGCGCAGGGTCAGTTGTGCCTTGTGGCCGAACGAGAGCCTCTGAATCGCAATATTGACGGAGATACAGACATGGAGCACGGACACAAGATGGAACCCACACAGGCCGAATCAGACCGTCCGATTTGGCACCACCATTCAGTAGCGCTCGAGAAGCGTGGTGAAACAATTTCAGCCAATTCGATGCACCCGACAAAATTCGCTTGGAGATGGGCCGAGCTGATAGCGCAGGGTCAGTTGTGCCTTGTGGCCGAACGAGAGCCTCTGAATCGCAATATTGACGGAGATACAGACATCGAGAACGGACACAAGATGGAACCCACACAGGCCGAATCAGACCGTCCGATTGGCACCACCATTCAGTAGCGCTCGAGAAGCGTGCTGAAACAATTTCAGCCAATTCGATGCACCCGACAAAATTCGCTTGGAGATGGGCCGAGCTGATAGCGTAGGGTCAGTTGTGCCTTGTGGCCGAACGAGAGCCTCTGAATCGCAATATTGACGGAGATACAGACATGGAGCACGGACACAAGATGGAACCCACACAGGCCGAATCAGACCGTCCGATTTGGCACCACCATTCAGTAGCGCTCGAGAAGCGTGCTGAAACAATTTCAGCCAATTCGATGCACCCGACAAAATTCGCTTGGAGATGGGCCGAGCTGATAGCGCAGGGTCAGTTGTGCCTTGTGGCCGAACGAGAGCCTCTGAATCGCAATATTGACGGAGATACTGACATGGAGCACGGACACAAGATGGAACCCACACAGGCCGAATCAGACCGTCCGATTTGGCACCACCATTCAGTAGCGCTCGAGAAGCGTGGTGAAACAATTTCAGCCAATTCGGTGCACCCGACAAAATTCGCTTGGAGATGGGCCGAGCTGATAGCGCAGGGTCAGTTGTGCCTTGTGGCCGAACGAGAGCCTCTGAATCGCAATATTGACGGAGATACAGACATGGAGCACGGACACAAGATGGAACCCACACAGGCCGAATCAGACCGTCCGATTTGGCACCACCATTCAGTAGCGCTCGAGAAGCGTGGTGAAACAATTTCAGCCAATTCGATGCACCCGACAAAATTCGCTTGGAGATGGGCCGAGCTGATAGCGCAGGGTCAGTTGTGCCTTGTGGCCGAACGAGAGCCTCTGAATCGCAATATTGACGGAGATACAGACATGGAGCACGGACACAAGATGGAACCCACACAGGCCGAATCAGACCGTCCGATTTGGCACCACCATTCAGTAGCGCTCGAGAAGCGTGGTGAAACAATTTCAGCCAATTCGATGCACCCGACAAAATTCGCTTGGAGATGGGCCGAGCTGATAGCGCAGGGTCAGTTGTGCCTTGTGGCCGAACGAGAGCCTCTGAATCGCAATATTGACGGAGATACAGACATGGAGCACGGACACAAGATGGAACCCACACAGGCCGAATCAGACCGTCCGATTTGGCACCACCATTCAGTAGCGCTCGAGAAGCGTGGTGAAACAATTTCAGCCAATTCGATGCACCCGACAAAATTCGCTTGGAGATGGGCCGAGCTGATAGCGCAGGGTCAGTTGTGCCTTGTGGCCGAACGAGAGCCTCTGAATCGCAATATTGACGGAGATACAGACATGGAGCACGGACACAAGATGGAACCCACACAGGCCGAATCAGACCGTCCGATTTGGCACCACCATTCAGTAGCGCTCGAGAAGCGTGGTGAAACAATTTCAGCCAATTCGATGCACCCGACAAAATTCGCTTGGAGATGGGCCGAGCTGATAGCGCAGGGTCAGTTGTGCCTTGTGGCCGAACGAGAGCCTCTGAATCGCAATATTGACGGAGATACAGACATGGAGCACGGACACAAGATGGAACCCACACAGGCCGAATCAGACCGTCCGATTGGCACCACCATTCAGCATCGCTCGAGAAGCGTGGTGAAACAATTTCAGCCAATTCGATGCACCCGACAAAATTCGCTTGGAGATGGGCCGAGCTGATAGCGCAGGGTCAGTTGTGCCTTGTGGCCGAACGAGAGCCTCTGAATCGCAATATTGACGGAGATACAGACATGGAGCACGGACACAAGATGGAACCCACACAGGCCGAATCAGACCGTCCGATTTGGCACCACCATTCAGTAGCGCTCGAGAAGCGTGGTGAAACAATTTCAGCCAATTCGATGCACCCGACAAAATTCGCTTGGAGATGGGCCGAGCTGATAGCGCAGGGTCAGTTGTGCCTTGTGGCCGAACGAGAGCCTCTGAATCGCAATATTGACGGAGATACAGACATGGAGCACGGACACAAGATGGAACCCACACAGGCCGAATCAGACCGTCCGATTTGGCACCACCATTCAGTAGCGCTCGAGAAGCGTGGTGAAACAATTTCAGCCAATTCGATGCACCCGACAAAATTCGCTTGGAGATGGGCCGAGCTGATAGCGCAGGGTCAGTTGTGCCTTGTGGCCGAACGAGAGCCTCTGAATCGCAATATTGACGGAGATACAGACATGGAGCACGGACACAAGATGGAACCCACACAGGCCGAATCAGACCGTCCGATTTGGCACCACCATTCAGTAGCGCTCGAGAAGCGTGGTGAAACAATTTCAGCCAATTCGATGCACCCGACAAAATTCGCTTGGAGATGGGCCGAGCTGATAGCGCAGGGTCAGTTGTGCCTTGTGGCCGAACGAGAGCCTCTGAATCGCAATATTGACGGAGATACAGACATCGAGCACGGACACAAGATGGAACCCACACAGGCCGAATCAGACCGTCCGATTGGCACCACCATTCAGTAGCGCTCGAGAAGCGTGGTGAAACAATTTCAGCCAATTCGATGCACCCGACAAAATTCGCTTGGAGATGGGCCGAGCTGATAGCGCAGGGTCAGTTGTGCCTTGTGGCCGAACGAGAGCCTCTGAATCGCAATATTGACGGAGATACAGACATCGAGAACGGACACAAGATGGAACCCACACAGGCCGAATCAGACCGTCCGATTTGGCACCACCATTCAGTAGCGCTCGAGAAGCGTGGTGAAACAATTTCAGCCAATTCGATGCACCCGACAAAATTCGCTTGGAGATGGGCCGAGCTGATAGCGCAGGGTCAGTTGTGCCTTGTGGCCGAACGAGAGCCTCTGAATCGCAATATTGACGGAGATACAGACATGGAGCACGGACACAAGATGGAACCCACACAGGCCGAATCAGACCGTCCGATTTGGCACCACCATTCAGTAGCGCTCGAGAAGCGTGGTGAAACTATTTCAGCCAATTCGGTGCTCCCGACAAAATTCGCTTGGAGATGGGCCGAGCTGATAGCGCAGGGTCCGTTGTGCCTTGTGGCCGAACGAGAGCCTCTGAATCGCAATATTGACGGAGATACAGACATCGAGCACGGACACAAGATGGAACCCACACAGGCCGAATCAGACCGTCCGATTTGGCACCACCATTCAGTAGCGCTCGAGAAGCGTGGTGAAACAATTTCAGCCAATTCGGTGCTCCCGACAAAATTCGCTTGGAGATGGGCCGAGCTGATAGCGCAGGGTCAGTTGTGCCTTGTGGCCGAACGAGAGCCTCTGAATCGCAATATTGACGGAGATACAGACATCGAGCACGGACACAAGATGGAACCCACACAGGCCGAATCAGACCGTCCGATTTGGCACCACCATTCAGTAGCGCTCGAGAAGCGTGGTGAAACAATTTCAGCCAATTCGGTGCTCCCGACAAAATTCGCTTGGAGATGGGCCGAGCTGATAGCGCAGGGTCCGTTGTGCCTTGTGGCCGAACGAGAGCCTCTGAATCGCAATATTGACGGAGATACAGACATCGAGCACGGACACAAGATGGAACCCACACAGGCCGAATCAGACCGTCCGATTTGGCACCACCATTCAGTAGCGCTCGAGAAGCGTGGTGAAACAATTTCAGCCAATTCGGTGCTCCCGACAAAATTCGCTTGGCGATGGGCCGAGCTGATAGCGCAGGGTCAGTTGTGCCTTGTGGCCGAACGAGAGCCTCTGAATCGCAATATTGACGGAGATACAGACATGGAGCACGGACACAAGATGGAACCCACACAGGCCGAATCAGACCGTCCGATTGGCACCACCATTCAGTAGCGCTCGAGAAGCGTGGTGAAACAATTTCAGCCAATTCGGAGCTCCCGACAAAATTCGCTTGGAGATGGGCCGAGCTGATAGCGCAGGGTCCGTTGTGCCTTGTGGCCGAACGAGAGCCTCTGAATCGCAATATTGACGGAGATACAGACATGGAGCACGGACACAAGATGGAACCCACACAGGCCGAATCAGACCGTCCGATTTGGCACCACCATTCAGTAGCGCTCGAGAAGCGTGGTGAAACAATTTCAGCCAATTCGGTGCTCCCGACAAAATTCGCTTGGAGATGGGCCGAGCTGATAGCGCAGGGTCAGTTGTGCCTTGTGGCCGAACGAGAGCCTCTGAATCGCAATATTGACGGAGATACAGACATGGAGCACGGACACAAGATGGAACCCACACAGGCCGAATCAGACCGTCCGATTGGCACCACCATTCCGTAGCGCTCGAGAAGCGTGGTGAAACAATTTCAGCCAATTCGATGCTCCCGACAAAATTCGCTTGGAGATGGGCCGAGCTGATAGCGCAGGGTCAGTTGTGCCTTGTGGCCGAACGAGAGCCTCTGAATCGCAATATTGACGGAGATACAGACATGGAGCACGGACACAAGATGGAACCCACACAGGCCGAATCAGACCGTCCGATTGGCACCACCATTCAGTAGCGCTCGAGAAGCGTGGTGAAACAATTTCAGCCAATTCGGAGCTCCCGACAAAATTCGCTTGGAGATGGGCCGAGCTGATAGCGCAGGGTCCGTTGTGCCTTGTGGCCGAACGAGAGCCTCTGAATCGCAATATTGACGGAGATACAGACATGGAGCACGGACACAAGATGGAACCCACACAGGCCGAATCAGACCGTCCGATTTGGCACCACCATTCAGTAGCGCTCGAGAAGCGTGGTGAAACAATTTCAGCCAATTCGGTGCTCCCGACAAAATTCGCTTGGAGATGGGCCGAGCTGATAGCGCAGGGTCCGTTGTGCCTTGTGGCCGAACGAGAGCCTCTGAATCGCAATATTGACGGAGATACAGACATCGAGCACGGACACAAGATGGAACCCACACAGGCCGAATCAGACCGTCCGATTTGGCACCACCATTCAGTAGCGCTCGAGAAGCGTGGTGAAACAATTTCAGCCAATTCGGTGCACCCGACAAAATTCGCTTGGAGATGGGCCGAGCTGATAGCGCAGGGTCAGTTGTGCCTTGTGGCCGAACGAGAGCCTCTGAATCGCAATATTGACGGAGATACAGACATCGAGCACGGACACAAGATGGAACCCACACAGGCCGAATCAGACCGTCCGATTGGCACCACCATTCAGTAGCGCTCGAGAAGCGTGGTGAAACAATTTCAGCCAATTCGATGCACCCGACAAAATTCGCTTGGAGATGGGCCGAGCTGATAGCGCAGGGTCCGTTGTGCCTTGTGGCCGAACGAGAGCCTCTGAATCGCAATATTGACGGAGATACAGACATCGAGCACGGACACAAGATGGAACCCACACAGGCCGAATCAGACCGTCCGATTTGGCACCACCATTCAGTAGCGCTCGAGAAGCGTGGTGAAACAATTTCAGCCAATTCGGAGCTCCCGACAAAATTCGCTTGGAGATGGGCCGAGCTGATAGCGCAGGGTCCGTTGTGCCTTGTGGCCGAACGAGAGCCTCTGAATCGCAATATTGACGGAGATACAGACATGGAGCACGGACACAAGATGGAACCCACACAGGCCGAATCAGACCGTCCGATTTGGCACCACCATTCAGTAGCGCTCGAGAAGCGTGGTGAAACAATTTCAGCCAATTCGGTGCTCCCGACAAAATTCGCTTGGAGATGGGCCGAGCTGATAGCGCAGGGTCCGTTGTGCCTTGTGGCCGAACGAGAGCCTCTGAATCGCAATATTGACGGAGATACAGACATCGAGCACGGACACAAGATGGAACCCACACAGGCCGAATCAGACCGTCCGATTGGCACCACCATTCAGTAGCGCTCGAGAAGCGTGGTGAAACAATTTCAGCCAATTCGATGCACCCGACAAAATTCGCTTGGAGATGGGCCGAGCTGATAGCGCAGGGTCAGTTGTGCCTTGTGGCCGAACGAGAGCCTCTGAATCGCAATATTGACGGAGATACAGACACGGAGCACGGACACAAGATGGAACCCACACAGGCCGAATCAGACCGTCCGATTGGCACCACCATTCAGTAGCGCTCGAGAAGCGTGGTGAAACAATTTCAGCCAATTCGGAGCTCCCGACAAAATTCGCTTGGAGATGGGCCGAGCTGATAGCGCAGGGTCCGTTGTGCCTTGTGGCCGAACGAGAGCCTCTGAATCGCAATATTGACGGAGATACAGACATGGAGCACGGACACAAGATGGAACCCACACAGGCCGAATCAGACCGTCCGATTTGGCACCACCATTCAGTAGCGCTCGAGAAGCGTGGTGAAACAATTTCAGCCAATTCGGTGCTCCCGACAAAATTCGCTTGGAGATGGGCCGAGCTGATAGCGCAGGGTCCGTTGTGCCTTGTGGCCGAACGAGAGCCTCTGAATCGCAATATTGACGGAGATACAGACATCGAGCACGGACACAAGATGGAACCCACACAGGCCGAATCAGACCGTCCGATTGGCACCACCATTCAGTAGCGCTCGAGAAGCGTGGTGAAACAATTTCAGCCAATTCGATGCACCCGACAAAATTCGCTTGGAGATGGGCCGAGCTGATAGCGCAGGGTCAGTTGTGCCTTGTGGCCGAACGAGAGCCTCTGAATCGCAATATTGACGGAGATACAGACACGGAGCACGGACACAAGATGGAACCCACACAGGCCGAATCAGACCGTCCGATTGGCACCACCATTCAGTAGCGCTCGAGAAGCGTGGTGAAACAATTTCAGCCAATTCGGAGCTCCCGACAAAATTCGCTTGGAGATGGGCCGAGCTGATAGCGCAGGGTCCGTTGTGCCTTGTGGCCGAACGAGAGCCTCTGAATCGCAATATTGACGGAGATACAGACATGGAGCACGGACACAAGATGGAACCCACACAGGCCGAATCAGACCGTCCGATTTGGCACCACCATTCAGTAGCGCTCGAGAAGCGTGGTGAAACAATTTCAGCCAATTCGGTGCTCCCGACAAAATTCGCTTGGAGATGGGTCTTGCTGATAGCGCAGGGTCAGTTGTGCCTTGTGGCCGAACGAGAGCCTCTGAATCGCAATATTGACGGAGATACAGACATGGAGCACGGACACAAGATGGAACCCACACAGGCCGAATCAGACCGTCCGATTTGGCACCACCATTCAGTAGCGCTCGAGAAGCGTGCTGAAACAATTTCAGCCAATTCGGTGCTCCCGACAAAATTCGCTTGGAGATGGGCCGAGCTGATAGCGCAGGGTCAGTTGTGCCTTGTGGCCGGCAAAATCTCGCCCTGGAAGCCACGGTGGAGATCCAGTCGTCCGGCCCCGAGATCCTTGATGGCTCGGCCGAGCCGGCGGTAGATCGTCCTGAGTATGTCACCCCACGTGCGATCTTGAAAAGAGACCAGAGTCGGCAGTGTGGCGATCGACCGGAACCTGGCCATCCAGTGACTTTCGACGGGAGCCCCAGCCGGAACTCCCGGCACAGCTCGGAGCTTGGGGCCTGCCCTTCAACTGCATCGGAATCCGATTCGGATCGCTCTGATCCGGATCCCCAAGATCGAGATGGGAGGCATGTATCCACCATATGTTTTCCGAGAACTGATATGGAAGATGGGCAGGATGATGGGCACAGCGATCGGCGGCACCAACACCCCGAAGGCCGTGGAGACTCCCCATTCACCCAGTCGAGCGTTGCGCTTATAACGAATGCTGGGAACGCGATCGAGGAAACCCCAAGCCTCTCTACTGCGCCGCGGAATGCGGCCGCCACGGATCAGGTGGTCCTGGTTTCGACTCAAGTGGCCCCAACCCCGGATCGGACAACCCAGAACGGTGCCGAGGCATACGAGGTCAACTAGCCCGAGGCCCAAATCAGCGAGACCCAAGGCAAGGAGGTTGACGCCAACGCGGGTGCGGCCACAGACGATCCCGTCATCAATGATGTGTGGACGAAAGCCAGAATATCCAGTGCGACATATGATGACGGCACGGGCGACACGGACGTAATCAGTGATGTGCGGCAAGAAATCAAGGTATCCAGTATAGCCAAGGGGGATGGAACATCCGATCAGGATGCAAGGTGGGATGCGCACCACCCAGGCGGTCCCGAAGATCTGGCGGATCCCGATCTGAGATCCCCGGATCCAGACACTCGGGATCCAGATCTGGCGGATCCAGACACTCAGGATCCAGATCTGGCGGATCCCAATCTGCCGGACCCCGATCTGAGATCCCCGGATCCAGACACTCGGGATCCAGATCTGGCGGATCCCGATCTGCCGGATCCCGATCTAAGATCCACGGATCCAGACACTCAGGATCCAGATCTGGCGGATCCCTATCTGAGATCCACGGATCCAGACACTCAGGATCCAGATCTGGCGGATCCCAATCTGCCGGATCCCGAAGACCTGCCGGATCCCGATCTGAGATCCCCGGATCCAGACACTCGGGATCCAGATTGGGCGGATCCCGATCTGCATCGCCTAGATCCCGATGGCGAAGATCCGGATCCGGCTGATTCTCCGGATGGTGATGGGATGCATCACGATATGACCAAGAATCACGTAAACGGAGATGGGCCAAATGACATCCGTGGTACCTCAAGCGACTTGTTACGCCAACATGATATGAGCAGAGACATGCGAAATTCAAATTCGACCGACTTGAATGAAGGGAAGCCAGATCATGTGTGGGAACTCCGAGATGGCGCCGATTTAGATAGCCACAAGTATCACCACACGAATGGGGATCTCGCGGCCGAAGATCTCGACGGCAACCTCGCAGCGGTGCCTGAGATCCAGATCTCAACGACCGACGAGGTGAAAATCGAAGATATCCAAGTCGGGGATCCGGGATCTACTACCCCGGAAGGGATCGATAGATTCCGGCAGATCTTCTGGAAGAGGCGGCATCTACTGATTGGTAAGGGTAACGCTCTACCGCCAGCAGCTCGAGGAGTCGTGTGTGATATCGATGTGAGAGATGCGAAGCCGATCGCGCAGCGCGTACGAAAGGTGGCCCCCCAGTTCCGGGAGAAGGTGTCGGATCTGATCAAGGGACTGCTATCGGCCAAGATCATCAGATATTCAACCTCCCCATGGGCCTCTCCGATCGTAGTGATCATTAAGAAAAACGGAGTAGACATTCGACTCTGTATTGATTACAGCCTAGTGAACGGGCTTACTCGCCTCATGATCTATCCGATGCCGCTGATCAACGATCTCCTCGAAGATCTAGACCGAGTTCTCTGGTATTGTTCGTTGGATATGGCTAGCGGATTTTGGGTTGTCTCCATGACAGACCGAGCTCGTGCAATATCGGCGTTTATCACCCCTTTCGGTCTGTTCGAGTGGAATCGTATGCCGTTTGGACTCAAGAATGCTCCCCAGATCTACCAACGCCTAATTGATAATGCATTGTATGGATTCCTGAAGATCTCGGGATCCAGCGGGCCCAAGGATCTGACGACCTCCGAAGACCCAGAATTCGACGGATCTAGAGGTTCTGCGGATCTATTCGAGACCGGAGACCCAGCGGATCCGGGCTCTCAATCGGCGCTGGGTCGCAGATCTTACATCGATGATATTCTAGAGACGGCCGGATCCTGGGATCAGTTATGCGACCGGGTCCAAGATCTATTGGATGTGTGTGACGAATGGAATTTGTCGATCAGTGTTGCAAAAAGTTTTTGGGACTACGCAAAGTGGATTATTTGGGTCATCGGGTGTCTAATGACGGATTGGAGGCGAACCCCAAGGATCTAACTGCTCTGGCCGACCTGCCATTCCCGGGATCCCTAAGATCCATGCAGTCTTTCCTTGGGAGCTTGAATTATTATAGTCGATTTATCGAAGACCATGCGATCTACGCTGCCGTCTTATACGAACTACGGGAGGTCGAGTTTGTCGAGTTGAGGAAATCTACAGATCTTCGTCGCGTGCTGGACCGACTCGATCTGGGTACCCGGGGTCCAGAGAAGATCCAGGCCCCAGATCTGCCAGATCCAACCGAGCTGAACACGCCGAAGCTGAACGAGGACGGCCCTGTAGACAAAAGGTGGATCCGGGCTCATCGAGCGTTCACGCAGTTGAAGATCAAAATCAGCTCGACGCCGATCCTTCGCCACTTTGATCCCACCCGGTTGCCGGTTGTGATTGTCTATGGGAGGGAGTGGGCGATATCCGCCTCGTTAGTACAAGACCACGATGGATCTACCATCCAGTTGCTTTCGCTAGCAGGACGCTGAAGCCGAACGAGTTGAACTACAACGTGGTGGAGAGCATTGCTCCGGATCCTGGATCTTTATTATATCCTGCTAGTTGGGCGCAAGATCCGGATCCTGACGAGGCACTCCACCTTCGCGTGGCTGTTCAAGTCACCCGGTCTTCAAGGCCTCCTCGGACAGTGGGCTGCTCTCTTATCGCCTTGGGATCTGGAGATTGTCAAGTGTACTCGCGGAGAAGACGAGATCCTGGGGGCGCTGGCAGCCAGTATTACGCCAAGATCTCAAGTAGACGAAGCCCTGATAGCGATTGCGCCTCGAAAGGAGCCCCGACGTCGGATCCAGACGCATGTACCCACAGTACGCGAGGATGAAGATCTATGGGTAGTGAGCTTTGACGGATCCGCGCGAGTCAAGCGTGGAGGAGGCGCGTTCAGCGCGATCGTATGGAAGCTGTAAGGATGGAGAGTGATAAAAGCCAGATCCAGCTACGCAGAAGGCATGACCGTCAATAAAGCTGAGTATAATGGTCTGCTATTGGGGTTAGATCTGTTAGAGGGCTTAGATCCCGCCCGTGTCGTGATCTGTGGGGATTCGAATCTCGTGATCCGGCAAGTCAGAGGAGAAATCGACTGCAAAGCGCCAGGATTGACCCTGTTGAAACAGAGGACTTTGGATCGCCTGCGGTCCTGGCCGGGCCACGATCTGGTACATGTGAAGCGCGACTGGAACGGAAGCGCCGACCGCCTGGCAAGCGCAGCACTTCAGAGACAAGGAGGTGTGGACGTGACATCTCCAGGATCTGGTCACTCTGAATCGCTTGGATGAGATCTTGGTGGCTGGACCCGAGGATACGAAGATCCGGATTGCCGCCGTGGCGACTCGATCTGGTACTAGACGTAGATCCGATCCAAACGTGATGCAGGAGGAAGTCGTCAGAGAGATGAGGATCGATCGGATCCGCAGGGCTGAGGACGAGGAGGCGTGGATCGCTGGATTAAAAAAATATTTGGTCGGTCAAGTGGGGGATCTAGATCGAGAAGAGGCCAGATCTTACAGTAATATCGCGATGAATTACGAGATCAATGATCAAGACCTCCTCTTCTACTGCCCGCCAGCCAAGGGATCCGAGGCAGATCGCGATCAGCTGATGAGACTGGTGATCCCCGAAGCCCTGCAGCAGGATGTCTTACACCACTACCATAAAAGCTTGGAGGGAGGACACCAAGGGATCGGGCGCACGTATGATCGGATCCGGGGACATTTCCACTGGAGAGGCATGTTCCGTAGTGTCCAACGGTATGTTGGGGAATGCGTAGACTGCGAGACCGGTAAAGGGAGGCCCACGATCCGAGGGGAGTCGCCAGGGAACATCCAGGCCACATATCCGTTCCAGATCATTACGATGGACCATATACCGTCACTTCCGAAATCCTACAAAGGGAATACGGGGCTGCTGATCTGGGTGGATCTCTTCACCGGATTCGTGATCGCGAAGGCAAGCGCGTCCAGAACCGCTCAGACGATCGCAGAATCCTACGAAGAGTGTGTGTTTCGGCGGTTCGGAGCCAGTGAAGTGATCCGCCACGACCGCGAGCCAGGATTCATTTCAGACTTCTTTCGAGCCGTCAATAGGATCGTCGGACAACGACAATCGGCGACGATGGCGTACAGACCGCAGGCTAACGGTAGGTACAGACTGCCACCAGGGCGTTGAAGATGTACGTGAAAGATCTGGATCAGCGAGATTGGGACGAGTATGCGGAGCGACTGACCTTTGCGATCAACACGGCCCACGATAGGATCCGGGATGATACTCCCTTTTTCTTGGTGCATGGCTGGGATCCGAGATCCACATTGGAAGCAACGATACCAATCGGTAGCACCCGACGTCAAGATCGCGATCCGCGTCGGTGGAGAAACCAGATCCAACGCTATTACCAGCAGGCCCGAGAGCAGGTGAACGACCGATTACGGGAGGCGATCTCGGATCGGGCCGCGCGACATAATGAAGAGTTGCGCCCGTATCAGATCGAGCCCGGATCCCAAGTGTGGCTGTACCTGGATCGAGTGAAGGAAGGTTACGCCCGCAAGCTAGCGCACCTGTGGCATGGTCCCTTCCGAGTAGCCGAGAAGATCAACGAATACGCGGTGAGATTGGAAACGAACGGTACGGGCTACCGGTTGCTCCCGGTGGTACATGTTTCCAAGCTGAAGTTGGTGAAGCACTTCCCCGATCGACCCCAGATCCAATTGGCGGATGCAGATCAGGATCGGGTAGACTTCGAGGAAGAACTCCTCCCGGAGGATAGCTGGGTCCCAGATCTAGATCTGGACGAGTACGAGGTAGTGAGGATCTCGGACATGCGATCTGGTCGACGGACAATATATGGGCGGATCTTCCGCGAATTTCTGGTGCATTGGAAGGGGTATGAAGATCCCACTTGGGTCGACGAGTCAGATCTTAACTATGGGACGATACTGCATGAGTTCTTACGGAATCATGTAGACCGCAACCGATTCAACGTGATGCAGTCCCACGAAGAGTGAGGGAATATGAGCCTGTTGTTGCGGACGAGTAACGTGACAGGAGGAACAGATCTACGAGCAGTCGTGGATCAGAAGAGGAAATTTTATTCATTTGCATATCTACGAATAAGACAAGGTGAAGATCCGGGTTGAACGATCATCCCGATCCTAAACGGGTGATATTGGAAGTGCAGATCTCGACCCAGGAGCCCCAGATCTGGAGCATGCAGATCCCGATTGAGGACGACCAGATTTTCGGAGCCGAGATTTTGGAGCATGCAGATCCCGATTGAGGACGACCAGATCTTTGGAGCCGAGACCTTGATCCGGAAGGTGGTAATCTGGGATCTACGATTGACAAATACGGAAGGAAAACGATGGGAAATTCATGAGAATGGAAGGATTGAATTGGTTACGAGTAAATCAAGAATGAACGAGCAGAAGTGGATCCGGCGATTACGGGCGTGACAATCGGAGATCCAGATCACAAAGTGACCGTCTGCTCCGACTTGGTCAATTTTCCGGAAGATCTCGCTTTCACGTGGAGGAACTTCTTGTGCAAGCGCGGGATCTGGTGGGCAGGGTGGTCAGAGATAGAGTCGCGAAAGTGATTTCGCCACGGATCGTCGGCGTTACATTCGTCGAGAGCTTCCAGTAGATCCGTGGTATCCGGACGATCCAGACTGGGATCTGCCTGCCGAGCCTTACGAGCCTCGAGGCCCGGGTACCAGGCGACTTTATCGCTTCGCTTGGGGAAGTGGAGGAAGGGCAGATCCAGCAGGAGGTCCAGATCGCACCATCCGTTCAGCATCTCCGGGATCAGCGCCATCAGGACTTGCTTCCAGCTGTTACCTGCGTGGCTACGCCTGTTGGCCCGCTGTTTCCGATAAGCTAGGAGTTCCAGATCTTGCGAACCTTCGATAGGGAGGCTGTGGGTGGCCTCTCAGTATGCCTGAAGGTGCTTGTTCTCGTGCGCGCGATACAGATCTAGGAAGTGCCCAAGACCCCCACCGATCTGGGGATCGAAACTGAGCTGGGGAACCCCGATCTGCAGGACCTCCCAGGGACTGGTGTCCAGCAGCGCTTTAACGTTCTCGGCGGTCACGAGATCCCTACAATAGTCCGAAGGAGCTGGCGCCTTGCCAGAGCAAGGAAACATCCATCCAGGCTGAGTCGGGAACACTGGGAAAAGGTCCCCGATCACCAGGCTCGCGATGCTGACGTTATTCATCTTCGTGACGATCCAGGGCTCCATCTCTGCCGATCCAAGAGTACGGATGCGGAAACGGCCCGGAATAAAAGCATGATCAGGCCCGAAAGGTGCAGCCGGGGGAGGAAGTTCCAGCTCGGGATCAGAAGAAGATCCAGCCTTGGCTGCTGACCCCGACTTGGAGGCGGATCCGGACGACTTTGCGGGTCCAGATCCCGATTTGGGATCTTTGGATCCCGCTTTGGACGAAGATCCTGCCTTGGCCGTGGACCCCGACTTGGAGGCGGATCCGGACGACTTTGCGGATCCAGATCCCGATTTGGGATCTTTGGATCCCGCCTTGGACGAAGATCCCGCCTTGGCCGTGGACCCCGACTTGGAGGCGGATCCGGACGACTTTGCGGATCCAGATCCCGATTTGGGATCTCTGGATCCCGCCTTGGACGAAGATCCCGCCTTGGCCGGGGACCCCGACTTGGAGGCGGACCCGGATGACTTTGCAGATCCAAACCCCGCCTTGGCCGCTGACCCCGACTGGGAAGCAGGTACAGACGGCTTCGCAGGTCCAGATCCCGATTTGGAGGTGGATCCCGACTGGTAAGCAGGTACAGACGGCTTCGCAGGTCCAGATCCCGATTTGGAAGTGGATCTAGACGGCTTCGCAGATCCAGATCCCGCCTTGGACGAAGATCCGGTCTTTACCGTGGATCCCGACTGGAAAGCGGATCCAGACGGCTTCGCAGATCCAGGCTTCGATGTGGAATCTTTAGATCCCGCCTTAGACACAGATCCGGACCCAGATTTGGAACCCTTCGGTCCACCGGACTTGGAACCACCAGAGTGAGTCGAAGATCCAGATTTGGGCTCGGTGGCCTGGGAAGTCGCGGGCTTTACAGGAGATGGAGGTTCCGGACCGGAGCCAGATCTGGAGGTCGATCCAGATCCGACGGAAGCCGCGGGAACTCGTGTGGGCGATGCGTGGCGGCGACGCCGATCAGCCGCTCGTGACATGGACAAAGCCCGGAGAGTATCCTGCTCCAAGGCGTCGTCATTAATCTCCGCGTCTTCAGGGTCTTCACTCGACTCGCCCTCGCTGGGCAGATCCGATTTGACCGAGTCGGAGTCCGATCCATCGGAAGACTCCTCCTCGCTGTCCGTAAGACCCGTTCGCTGCCGTGGGCGCTGTGGCCGGATCGGAGATCCATGGTCGGAATCGGGACTGGGCGGAGGAGTGTCACCGTGACCGGATCCCGGGCTTGGAGCGGTGTGCCACCAGCAGGTTTACTGGGAGGCGGTGTGCCACCAGCAGGTTTACCTGGGGCCACAACGGGAGGATTCTGTCGCTGTCGCTTACTTGACAGATCCAGTGCCGGATCGTGGTTCGGCGACGGATCCCGCGAACGCTTGGGTCCTGACGCCGAGGTAGCAGCGGATCCCGAGGTTAGATCCACGGTGTTGGCCGGATTCGGCGTGGCAATCGGAACCGGATTGGGAGGCGGGGGTTTGGATCCCGCCGTGGAGCCTTGCATGGCGGCGGCGATGATCGCAAGTCGGCCGAGTGCATCATCACGCTCTACGCGCACCTCGTCGCGAGCACGCACGGTAGAGGCCAGATCGCGAACTAGGTCGTCCTGGCGGCGATTTAGATCCGAAGCTTGGTCTTGAAGACTGGCGACGGCACGCTCAGCGTCTCCTAGCCTAGCCCTGTGGATACGACAGGCGTGAGGTCAGCCATCCGAAAACCTGACAACGGAGAACAATACGTACTGAGATCGTGGTTCTTAGTCTCAGCGAGAGTCAGACCCTGCGCGACGCGATCCAGATCTTCAATGGCGGTGTCCCGCTGGCGAAGAGTGGAGTCATGATCTGAGCGAGCAGCTGTAAGTTCCCGTAAGACCTTAGCGTGCTCCGCCCGAACTGCGTCCAGCTCCGATCTAAGCGCGGCCAGCTCGTGGGAAGACTTGTCCAGTGCTGCACGTGCCTCGTCACGCTCAGATCGAGCAGACTCCCGTTCCGCACGAACTTGACCCAGAAGACTGGTGTCGGGCTGATGTCCAGCGGTGGCGGATCCAGAATGCCCAGGATCTACAGAGCGCTGTGCGTACGCCAAACCGCCCTCGGTGAGACGGAGAGTATATTGCAGCTCTGTGGTGAAGTGGGAATCTTGTTTGACGGAAAGGACCGGATCGGGATCACTGTGCCACTTTGGTGGTACACCGTCTCCGTGATCACGGTACCGTTTATATGGTACGGTCCGACAGGATCACGAACATGATCGTGGCCTAATCATTCCATCACAAGTCGAACGCGATCATCGGGGTCCGGTACAATCATTTCGATACACCAGGGTGATCTCAAGGTCGAAGATCGCAGTGATCTCAAGGTCGAGATCGCGGTGATCCCCAGGGAATGGTGCAGTCATTCGAGTACACCAAGCGCGATCCCCAGGGAAGATCAAGGTACCATAATCATGGTACATGCTGTGGTGATCGCGGTGTGTGGTGATCGCGGTGTGATCAAGGCATCGTCAAGGCTAAGTACGATTGTGGAGCCAGTTTGGCAACGTGTGGCAAAGAGGCGTCGAGGCTTGGGGGAGAGGTTTAGGGAATTGCATATCAGTGTCGAATTTACTTTCTAGGGAATAAGTGCCTTCTAGAGAACAAGTGAGTTAACGCTCAACAAGAGAGGGAGTTCTTCTTATATATCAAGCGTCCTACCTATTCCGGAGCTGGGAAGTATATTGGCCCCCTCTGACGACCAAGGACTGCAGCGATCTACAAGAAGAAGCGCAAGAACGCCTGGATAGCTTGCCCAGGTCGCCCACGCTCCCTTCTCACCCCCCTCAAGATCCCTGCCAGAAGGAGGCAGTCAAGCATCGTATTGGAATTATTGGTCTTTGGTGAACACACCCTAGGACCCCCCGTGGATCTACGCTACCCCGTGATCTACACCCTAACCGACGGCAAGTGAAGAGTTGCCACAAGCCGTCAAGCCGAAACCCAAGTGCCGTCCACACCCACTCAACCCAGATCAAGCCCGGCATCTCTTCCGAGTCATCAAGAAGAGCGTAATCGTCCAACCCGACGGGTACACAAGGTGAGCAAGTCTTCAGAGCCCCCCACGGCAAGCGGAGTACCCCCTCCGTCAGTCGGGAGTCCGGACGCCAAGTGTGTGAGTGCCCCTCGCGTCGAGTTTCCTCGCGAGCCACTACGCCACAATGGTGCGCGTGCCCGGATCTTCTGGTGACTCCGGATATCACCGTGAGTCCGACCAGGAAGATGCCAAGATCAAAGTTGAGCCAGGAATCGGCGCGTCGACGGAAGGTGAATCGCCGTCGTCGCATCTGAAGAGTGAAGGATTCACCGACCGCCAGAGCACTGGGAGGAACTCTGGCGAGGAACAGGAGGCAGGTCCAGCAATGGATCTCGAAGAGAAGCCTCAACCTCCTCCCTTGGGCCCTTCGGGGGCCCCTGCGGATCGCGATGCGAATCGTGATCCGCCGGATGAAGATCCAACCGTGAAAACGGAAGGATCTTCACCCAAAACCACTCCCCCTACACCTCACATCTCCGCGAAGAAGTCGGCGTCGAAGCTTGGTAAGCCGAAGTTGAGAGCACCAGACGAGGAGGAGAGTGGAGACGTCAGGCCTTGGACTCCGGATCAGCTGCAGAAGATCTTCTACCGGAAGCAGCTCAACGCGTTCCTGCTAGAAGATCCCGTGATGATCGTGATGAAGCCGAAGCTGATTGGAGACCTCCAAGGCCCTGTAACACCCGTGGCGAAGGCGTCCGACCTCATGGTCGCAATCACCAGCCTGATGAACCTGCTGGATGAAGCTGGGATCGTTGCCGGAGCCTTCGACGCTGAAGCTGTGTTCGAGCTCAGCATAACCACCGTTGAGGAATCGGCCAAGCGTTTGCTCAAGCTGCTGAAGCCACTGGTAGGCGTGTCCGCATCATCGTCCAGCCTCGGACCTACGGAAGAATACCCGACCTCGGCTTCCTCGCACTCCGGTTTTGCGTCCGCGAAGGCCTCTGTGTCGTCAGACATCGAATCGGACAACCCCACCGGGCCAACGAGGATGACCCTTGGTCCATCGGGAGCCGCTATGATCCAGGCGAGGAAGATCAAGGAAGAGAAGATGCCTGTTAACCCTGTGCCCGTAGCCAGAGCGTCGACCAACGCCCACAACCCGGACCGCATGCAATCGTTCTTCGACTCGGCCATGGAACGTTTCTTGAAGGAGCAAGCCGAAGAGAAGAACCGCAGCGAGCCTAGAGCACGTGAGGCGTCCGATGTCGACATGGAATCGGTGGGATCGGTCCACGCATCTCCGGATGAGTATGATCCCGACGACTTCAGCATTGACGTTCCCCGCCGAGCAATCGTTGCCTCAGCAGAAGCAACCGCGTCTGCCGAACATACTGCTGCGATCCCGCGAGTCCGGATGTCAGCAATCTCCGAGCTGAAAGAGTTCTCCGGCAAAGACACTGACGAGGATCGCGCCCGCGGCTGGCTGGGCAAGGTGAAGTCTGCGTTCGTCCGTGATCAAGCCCCTGATAGCGAGAAGTGTATCGTCTTCGGGAACTTGTTAACTGGTCCTGCGCGGAACTGGTACCAGCAGTTGGGAAGAACGACGCGTGGCAAGTGGAAAGACCTGCTGGATGGCTTCAGGGCCGAATACTGCGGTCTGGGCGTGTCTCTTGCGAGGCAATATTACCATGCCAGGAAGAGGTCTGACGAGTCGCCACTCGAGTATCTTCATCGCCTGACCGTGTTAGGACTCCGTGCGAAGTTGCCAATCAAGACTGGTCCGTCGTCGGCCCTCCGAGAACACGTGGAACACTTCATCGAAAACTTGGACGATCGCGATCTAGCGGACCAGCTGACGCTACTGCGCCTTGGAGATGGGGACGCACTGGCAGACGTATTGCGACTACGTCAGCGTGCCAAATCCCGGCAAGGAAAGGCGTCCATGGGATCTTCGAAGTACCGCCAGAAGTCGTCATCGTCAACTCCTCCACAAGCGTCCACCAAACATGCCCGAGCGATTCGCGCCATTCACATGGCCCATGACAGCGAGAGCTCAGGATCGGACTCGGACTCCGGAGGATCGGACCTCGAACGAAGTAGATCCCAGATCTATCTCGCCGCCGTCGCCGATCAGCGCAAGTCGGAAGATCAGCCTCAGCCACGCCGCGACGCTCAAGGACCAGCAAACAACCCGGAGCAGCCTCATCGCCCTCGGAACGACGATCGCGTAGAGAGATGTTCCCACTGCGGGTCCACGCGGCACACGGACCTTGGATGCTGGAAGCGTTTGACTTGTCAGAAGTGCGGAAGAAGAGGACACCCTGGTGATCACTGCCTGTACGTCTGTCGAGCGTGCGGCGAGGTGCATGAAGCCGGAGAATGCCCGATGGAGGAGTTTTATAACTTGATCCGTCAGTGGTATGATCCCACGCGCCATGCCGGGATGTTTCCCTCGAAGGCGGAGAAGATGTTAAACTAGGACGCTCGCCAGGTTGGAATCTGGTACGAGCCGAGCGTTCTAAGTTCTGCATATTTGCATACGTTGACAGGCAAGCACAGTCGAAGGTCAGTTCCCTGAAGGATCCTATCAACAATACACGTGGAATTCATGAGAAACGTACCGCGACGATCGCGAGCTTGCGAAGAGATGAATATGCGCGATCGGATGTTGTGATGGAACTGGACTTGGCTGATGGAAAGACCCGTGGATACTGGAGAGATCATGCCCCGGATACAGAGCCCGGCGAACTCAAGACCGTGAACTCGCTGACGAGACCCCCGCCAGATATTGGATGGGAGCTCCGACCCGGGGAATCGCGAGGGTACTGGAAGTACTACTCGCCCGGCAAGTGGTTCAAGCAGGCGAAGATCACCGGGAAGATCAACAACTCGAAGGCGACCATGCTCTTGGACTCTGGCGCAGAAGTCTCAATTGTGGACACCACCTTTGCTCGTAAGGTTGGCTGTATCATAGACGAAAGTCAGAAACAAGAGTGTGTGGGAATTGGAGAGAACGCGTACTCAACGTTGGGACGTACCACCATCAAGGTCACGCTAGCGGGGTATCTCGTGTACTTCTTTGACGCCTGGGTTGGCCCCTTGTCGGGTCAAGACGTGATCTTGGGCATGGACTTCATGATCCCAGCTGGGATCCGCCTGGATCTCGCGGACGGCACGATGTGCCTAGCTGACGAAGTCCGAATCCAGTTGTCGGGGAGGCGTCCACCGTACGGTCGAAGCAGTCACTCGCTGCTGTTGGAAGATGACATCTTCATTCCCGTCGGAGGATCAGCCGAAGTTCCCCTGAAACCACCACGAGCGTTAGAACGAGAAAAGCTGTGGATCGTGCGTGGGGAAAAGTGGGTACCTACCGTGTCGAGGGGCTTGGCCGCAGGCGACACCTGAAGATCACCAATGTTAGCGACTGTGAGCTGCGCCTGGGACGAAACCTCGAACTGGGGATGTGGCTCGCCGAAGATCTTGTGCCTCGAGTGCCTGGACACGTGTCGGTTGGATCGCGGCGGTACGCAGAGTGGCAAACTCTAGCGTTTGAAGCGACGACTGATCGCCAGGACGACGAAGACCTTCCCGCTGAGGAGTCCGGACCGTTAGTGGAACGGCCGGAGTACGCCACCCCAACGCAGCTTTTGCGAAGGGGCGAAACGGCTCCTCGTCCAACGGTTGCTGCGACGACGGTTCGTTGGGCCGAGCCACTTGTGAATAGGCCGGAGACGACCGAAGCCAAGCTGGACTCCGGAGAACGCGAACCGGAACCGGAAGCTGCCCTCAACTTGGAAGCCGAAGCGAAGGAGCCTGAGGTCGCGGAAGAACCGGCGGAGATCCAGGAAGACGCCGGAGGATACTACCATGATGGCGGGAACCTGTTCGCGGAAGACCTTGAAGATCAGATGGCCGTCTTGCCGGAGGTTGCGAGTGCCACCGAAGAAGTGAAGATCGAAGACATCCAAGCCGGAGATCCCCAGTGGAACACGCCGGAGGAGATTGACCGACTGAAGCGCATCATCTGGAAGCGGAAGCACCTTTTGATCGGGAAGGGGAATGCCTTGCCACCCGCAGCAGTCGGAGTAGTCTGTGACATCGACGTGGGAGGAGCGGCCCCGATCGCTCAACGTGTTCGCCGGGTTGCGCCGCAGTACCGCGAGAAACTCTCCGACTTGATCAAGGGCTTGCTGGCTGCGAAGATCATTGTCCCGTCAACATCTCCGTGGGCGTCCCCGATCGTGATCATCATCAAGAAGAACGGGGTGGACATCCGGCTCTGCATCGATTATCGTCTTGTGAACTCCTTGACCCGACTGATGGTGTACCCGATGCCCTTGATCAACGACCTCTTGGAAGATCTCGATAAGGTGCTCTGGTACTGCTCCTTGGACATGGCAAGCGGATTCTGGGTGGTGCAGATGACGGAACGCGCGCGGAAGATCTCGGCGTTCATTACTGCTTTTGGCTTGTTTGAGTGGACTCGTATGCCATTCGGCCTGAAGAACGCGCCACAGATCTATCAGCGGCTGCTTGACAACGCCCTTTACGGATTCCTCCGAATTGGGAACGGCGATGAAGCTGAAGGTGAAGTCGACGTCTTCGAGTCTGGCGAACCGGAACTGGATCACCAACCTTCGGTCCTTGGTCGACGATCGTACATCGACGACATCCTGGTCACGGCTGACTCGTGGGACAATCTCTGCGAGAAAGTGGAGCGGCTGCTCGATGCCTGCGATCGCTGGAACTTGTCGATCAGCGTGGTGAAGAGCTCCTGGGGCATGCGGAAGGTCGACTACCTCGGCCACCGAGTCTCGATCGAAGGGCTTGAAGCGCACCCGAAGGATCTTGAGTCCCTGTGCGACTTGCCCTTTCCGCAGACCTTGCGCGCGATGCAGTCGTTCCTTGGCAG
Source organism: Phytophthora capsici (assembly GCA_030324255.1). Classification (NCBI taxonomy): domain Eukaryota; phylum Oomycota; class Peronosporomycetes; order Peronosporales; family Peronosporaceae; genus Phytophthora; species Phytophthora capsici. The sequence continues at coordinate 2,722,283 of CM059360.1, read as the reverse complement.
CCTGAATTACTACAGCCGCTTCATCGAGGACTTCGCCGTGTATGCCGCGATCTTGTACGAGCTCCGCGAGTCGGACTTCTTCGAGCTGCGTTGCCGAACGGTGATCCCGGAGTATTCGGCGTATGCAGGGGACGTGGATCGCGAGAAGGCCGAGAACGATCGCTGGACGAGAGCCACGGTAGCGTTCACCATGCTGAAGGCCAAGATCATGTCGACCCCGATCTTGAAACACTTCGACCCCGATCGCCCACCAGTGATCGTCGTCTATGCGAACAAGTGGGCGATCTCTGCGGCTCTCATGCAGGATCATGATGGCGTGTACTGGCCAGTGACCTTCACCAGCCGCATCCTCAAGACGAACGAGCTCAATTACGGGATCGTCGAGAAGGAGGTCTTGGCCTTGCTGAGGATCTTGGACGTTTGCCACACCGTGCTTGTCGGTCGAGCCATCAAGGTGCTGACTCGACACTCGACACTGGCTTGGCTCCTCAAGTCTTCAGGCTTGCAAGGCCGGCTGGGATCATGGGCCGCTCTCCTGTCCCAATGGACGTTGGAGATCGTGCGATGCACGAGAGGCGAAGACGAAGTCCTGGGGACGCTCGCCGCGAGCATCACTCCACGAGAAGAAGTAGACGAAGCCCTCATCGCTGTCGCGCCCAAGAAGCAACCCCGCCAGGTGATTGTCGCGCCCACGCCGACGGTCGAACCAGATGAAGAGCTGATCGTCGTGAGTTTCGACGGGTCCGCCCGAGTCAAACGCGGCGGCGGGGCGTACAGCGCGGTGGTCTGGAAGTTGCCCGAGTGGTCGATCATCACTGCGGCATCCTCATACGCTGTGGAGATGACGGTGAACGAAGCCGAGTATCATGGACTGCTCTTGTGCCTGGACCTCCTTGCACCTCTAGACAGGGGACGCTTGGTGATCTGTGGAGACTCCAACTTGGTGATCCGACAAATGCGCGGCGAGATCGCATGCAAGGCTCCGGCTCTACAGCTTCTGCGTGAGAAGGCAATGGGGAAGCTCGCGTCCTGGCCTCAGCACGAGTTCGTGCACGTGAAACGCGAGTGGAACAGCAGCGCCGATCGACTCGCTAGCGAGGCCCTGAAGAACGAGGCCGGCACAGTTGTCACGTCCGCGGGAGTCATCGAGGACTTGATCACGCTCAACCGGTTGGGAGAGATCCTGAAGCCGAAGAACGAGAGCGAGATTGTCCAAGTAGCGGCCATGACTCGGTCGTCCGTGCGCCGACGATCCCCACCAGAATGCCTGCAGGAACCTGTGGTCCAGAGCATGAGGTTAGAACGCATTGCTAAGGCACAGGGCGAAGAGAAGTGGATCGCCGATCTGAGGACGTACCTGACTGGGGACGTGGCCGACTTGACGGCGAAGGACGCCCGGACTTGCGCGAAGATCGCCGATTCCTATGAAGTTGACGGAGATCATCTCCTGTGGTACTGCCCGTCTTCCACGAACGGCGTTGATGAAGAGCGGGATACGATCGCCAAGCTGGTGATCCCTGAGCGACTTCGTCAGGACTTCTTGCATCACTACCACGCGAGTCTGGAAGGTGGTCACCAGGGAGTGGGAAGAACCTACGCGAAGATCAAGCAGCACTTCCATTGGAGGGGCCTGTTCAGGGATGTTCAACGTTATGTGAGTGAGTGTACCGATTGCGAGACTGGAAAAGGAAGACCTACCGTTCAAGGGAGATCGCCCGGGAATATGCAGGCCACCTACCCGTTCCAGATCATCGCCATGGATCACATCCCTTCTCTTCCGAAGTCGTATAAGGGAAACACGGAACTTCTAGTCTGGGTCGATTTGTTCACCGGGTACGTGATCGCTAAGGCGAGCAGCTCCCGAACCGCTCAGCAGATTGCTGAGAACTACGAGGAGAGTGTCTTCCGCCGCTTCGGTGCAAGTGAGGTCATCAGGCATGATCGCGAACCTGGGTTTATGGCTGATGTGTTCCGGGCGTTCAATCGAATAGTGGGCCAACGGCAGAGCCCCACAATGGCATACAGGCCTCAGGCAAATGGAACAGCGGAACGCATGGTGCAGACGCTGACGCGATCAATCAAGATGTATGTCGCCGACATGAACCAGAAAGACTGGGACGAGTATGCCGAGAGGCTGACATTCGCATTGAACACAGCTCAGGATCGCGTTCGCGGAGATACGCCGTTCTTCCTCGTCCATGGTTGGGACCCCGGTCAACGCTGGAAGCATCGCTGCCTGTGGGGAACACGCGTAGCCACGATCGCGATCCCAGGAGATGGCGTAACCGGGTGCAAGGCCACTATCAGCGAGCGCGCGAAGAGGTGAACGAACGCCTACGGGAAGCTATCCAGGGTCGTGCAGATCGCCACAACGAAGATCTTCGTCCACATAACATTGTCGCCGGAGATCAGGTCTGGCTGTACTTGGATCGCGTCAAGGTTGGCTACGCTCGGAAGCTCGCACACCTGTGGCATGGGCCGTTCCGCGTGGCGGAGATGATTGATCAACACGCAGCGAAGCTGGAGATTGCGGGGACCGAATACCGGATCTTCCCGATCGTGCACGTGTCGAAGCTCAAGCTCGTGAAGCGCTTCCCTGATCGTCCGAAGACTGAAATCGTGATCGCCGAGGAAGATCGTGTGGACTTCGACGAAGCATTTCTGCCAGCAGACAGTTGGGAACGAGAGTTAGACGAAGACGAGTACGAGGTGGAGAGGATTGCGGACGTACGATCATCTCGGAAGACGCGATATGGACGAAACCGTCGTGAGTTCTTGGTGCACTGGAAGGGATATGACGAGCCGACTTGGGTGGACGAAGTGGACTTGAATTGCGGAGCTCTGCTTCGCGAGTTCGAAAGGAGTCAAGTCAGCCGCAGTCGTTTTGGCGTTATGCAGTCTCACGAAGAGGAAGTGGGAGGAACCCCGTCGCATTAAGTGCGAAAGGGGGAGTGATTCGTGTGGGAGGGCCGCACGAATGGAAGGAGGGGATATATGTTTATGTGAGTATAAGAAGGGACACATCTCAAAAAGAATCTCTGAACTCAAGACGAAGAGCTACGTGTCAGGAGGACTAGCTACGCCTAGTCGCTGTCATCGGCCTGGAAGAACTTGCGGTCAAGGCGCGCGAGGCGTGATCCCGGGTGGTCTGCGATGTTCGCGCGGTGCTGGTTACGCCATGGGTCAGCACGGTCAACGATCTCGAGGGCCGCAAGGAGATCAGCAGGGCACTGCCTCTCCCCTTGTCCGGGATACCAGCAAACTTGTTCACCACGCGCTGGGAAGTGCAGGAAGTATGGATCAAGCAAGAGGTCGAGATCACACTCGCCACTCTTGAGACCTGCCATCAAGTGCTTCAGCAGCCTCTTCCACCTAGGGCCGGCACGCATCCGACGGACTCGGCAATCGTTCCGGTATTGCTCCAGAAACGGCTCGGCAGCACACATGGCCGGCGTGATGGGGAGTTTGTGCGTGGTCTCCCAGAATACTTGACGGCTGGCCTCCTCGAAGTCTTCGTATCTCTGACAAAAGTCAGCGAACCAGCCGCTCATCTCGAACGAGCGAGGCACCACAATGCGACGCAGAGCATCCCACGGTGGGGGGTTTGCTGCATAAAGCGCACGGATGTTGGCCTCGGTGATCAACCCGTGATGCCAACTGCCGGCAGGAGGAGCACGCGGATTGCGGGGAAACAACCAGAACTTGGGACGGGTCCACTGGGCAACCAACGTGTCCAAACGCAGTCGACGGATACATAGCTGACTGATCTCTACCAGTGGCCAAGGATCGCAATCGCGTTGACGGCGATAGACAGTGGGCCGACGATAGCCTGGGATCCAGCGCTGACGTGAGATCACTGTGGGCAGGAGATCGTCGTACTCTTGGGCCGCGAGGAGAGTGTTGTCCGAACCATGCGAAGACAGGGAATCGGAACTTCCGTCGTTGCTGTCCGAAGCCCCACTCTGGTGAGGATCAGAGCTGCTGCTGCCATCACCGCTACTGTCACTGGGATCGCCGTCAGAACCTGGGCTTCCTCCGTGGGGACGCTTCTGATTGCCCCCCGGAACGATCGGTGGAGTGGCGGGTGGAACCGGCGGACTACGATTGTCGGGCGAGCCTGGATGATCCTGGTCCTCATGATTATCAGGGCTCTTGTCGGCATTGTCAAGACCCTGAGAGTTGTTTTGGTTTGCCGGGGTATCAACGTCCTCGTGATCGTCTTGATCTGGAAGGTCATCTTGATCGCCATCGACAACGCTCCCAGAGCCCGATCGAGCTTCAACATCTTCCTCCTCGCTGAGAATGATGGGACTGCTTGGCGTCCCGCCAGTAGCCGACCCACCAACGACCGGAGGATGGCCCGACGAGCTTCGTGTTACTGGAGGACTTGGACGTGGACGTTTGGGCCGAGGAGTTCCAGATGACGATCGCCGACTCCTCTTGCGAGACGAAGATGGCGAAGGCTTCCGTGAAGGGACTGACTGGCTGCGAGACGACGGCCTTTTAACGACAGCAGGGGGCTGAGGAGGCGTCTGGACGGGGACACCGAAGAGCGAACCTAGCGAACTCAACTGCGCTTGGACGGTCCGCCGTTCAGCGAGCAGACGATCGCGAGCAGCTTCAGCGTCAGCTTGATTCCGGAGCGCCTGATCGCGATCAGATTCGGCGTCAGCCCGCGCTTGTTGCGCGGCCGCGAGGTCGTTAGAGAGTGCAGTTTTCTCTGATTCCAGACGACGTACGGAGGACTCATGTTGTTGTGACGACCCAACCTGCCCTTCGAGACTGGCGATCCGAGTCCGTTGAGCGTCTGCCTGTGCGCCTACATGGAGAACATGATCTGGTTAACTGGACGGAGTGAGAATATGAGGATCAGACGCCGGCACGTACGAGCGGAGATCAGGTCTTGCTGGGCACGTCGCTGAGCGTGTAACGCTCGGACCAAAGCTGCTTGTCTGCTGTGTAGATCGTCGGTAGCTTGATCGAGTTTCGCCTGGAGCTCATCGCGCGCTGCCAAACTGAGGTCGAGGACACGCCGAGAGCTAGTCTTGTGACGGCCTAATTGATCGTGAAGATCAGTGATCTGCCTGCCCATAGATGTGACCTGCTGGCGAAGGAGGCGAGCGGCGTCTTCGGCATCTTTCAGAGAAGCGGTGCGGGACTGGATCTCACTGGCTAAGACGTCACATTCCTTCTTGGCTGCTGCATGAGCAGCTTGCGCTTTGTCCCGAGTCTCCAGAGCAGCATCTCGATCGCCGACGGCAGCATCGCGATCTACTATAGCGGAGTCGCGATCATGGAGTGCCGAATCGCGTTCAGAAAGGACTAGAGCTAGAGCCGCCTCAACATCTTCGCGATCCTTGATTGCACGGTCTCGATCGAGTATAGCAGCGTTACATGCTGCGACGGCGGAATCACGGTCGGCGATTACGGAATCACGTTCAGCCACAGCGACGTCCCGAGCTGCGACAGCTGAATCACGGTCGGCGATTACGGTATCGCGATCGGCGACGGTGGAGTCGCGTTCGGCCACAGCTACATCTCGAGCAGCAATGGCGCAGTTGCGGTCAGCGATGGCAGCATCACGTTCTGCAGCGGCGACGTCTTGATCAAAGATCGCCTGGGCAAGTTGGCTAGTGCTGATCGCAGGACGAGTTGAAGCCAAACGAGCCTCCAGTTCGTCCACGCGCTCGTTATATTCGGCGACGACGTCGGCGTGCATGTGTTCAAACGCGAGTAATCGATCGCGAATGCAAGCGATTTCCACGGAGTTGTTGCGACGAACTGCTAAGGCGGATTCCATCTCAGCAAGTCGCAACTGAGTCTCTTCCAAGCGATGACGCAGAAGATCATAGCGGCGCTGGCAGAAGGACACGTAGGGAGCGGCCTGCTGCAGGGTTGACGTCAACTCGGCACGTAGCGTGGTGATTTCTCGACGGAGCAGAGCATGTTCACGCTGGAGATCTTCGAACTCTCGCTGGAGATCATTGTACGCTGCAGTCTGAAGTTGGTATGCCGTCAATTGTCCCAGAATGTCTTGAAGATCGCCGATGGAACGCCGGAGGGCGTGCTCGTCGACCTCAGCAGGAAGCCGATGCACCGTGGATGGAGCATGGTCGGTGAGCTGCAGAAGAGGGCGTGATTGAAGCGGTGGTGCACCTGTGATAAATTGCCGAGGAGTTAGCCAACAGAGGAGAGTTGCTGTGCAGCGAAACGAGGGGCACACCTCCTTCAGAACGGGCCGCAGCATCTGATCTCGTTTGTGGAGCTTGACCAGAGGGAGCAGGTGGAGTGTCACGAGCAGCTAAGTGGAGATCAATGGCGACATGTGATAAGGAGGATGTTCAAGGAAGATCGTATGGTTGACACGTACCAACAGCAGCGTTCGTCACCGTGGGTGAGATTGGAGGGCCACCAGGGGCAGGAGAATCACCCGCGTTGGGGGAGTCAGACATGAGCAGGAGGTTCCAAGGAGTGATGGCGACGCACGTGTCCCGATCGCCGTACGAGTCGTTCTCCGTGCGGGGGACGATTGTGGTGAAGTGGGAATCTTGTTTGACGGAAAGGACCGGATCGGGATCACTGTGCCACTTTGGTGGTACACCGTCTCCGTGATCACGGTACCGTTTATATGGTACGGTCCGACAGGATCACGAACATGATCGTGGCCTAATCATTCCATCACAAGTCGAACGCGATCATCGGGGTCCGGTACAATCATTTCGATACACCAGGGTGATCTCAAGGTCGAAGATCGCAGTGATCTCAAGGTCGAGATCGCGGTGATCCCCAGGGAATGGTGCAGTCATTCGAGTACACCAAGCGCGATCCCCAGGGAAGATCAAGGTACCATAATCATGGTACATGCTGTGGTGATCGCGGTGTGTGGTGATCGCGGTGTGATCAAGGCATCGTCAAGGCTAAGTACGATTGTGGAGCCAGTTTGGCAACGTGTGGCAGAGAGGCGTCGAGGCTTGGGGGAGAGGTTTAGGGAATTGCATATCAGTGTCGAATTTACTTTCTAGGGAATAAGTGCCTTCTAGAGAACAAGTGAGTTAACGCTCAACAAGAGAGGGAGTTCTTCTTATATATCAAGCGTCCTACCTATTCCGGAGCTGGGAAGTATATTGGCCCCCTCTGACGACCAAGGACTGCAGCGATCTACAAGAAGAAGCGCAAGAACGCCTGGATAGCTTGCCCAGGTCGCCCACGCTCCCTTCTCACCCCCCTCAAGATCCCTGCCAGAAGGAGGCAGTCAAGCATCGTATTGGAATTATTGGTCTTTGGTGAACACACCCTAGGACCCCCCGTGGATCTACGCTACCCCGTGATCTACACCCTAACCGACGGCAAGTGAAGAGTTGCCACAAGCCGTCAAGCCGAAACCCAAGTGCCGTCCACACCCACTCAACCCAGATCAAGCCCGGCATCTCTTCCGAGTCATCAAGAAGAGCGTAATCGTCCAACCCGACGGGTACACAAGGTGAGCAAGTCTTCAGAGCCCCCCACGGCAAGCGGAGTACCCCCTCCGTCAGTCGGGAGTCCGGACGCCAAGTGTGTGAGTGCCCCTCGCGTCGAGTTTCCTCGCGAGCCACTACGCCACAGCTCCTCGATCTCGATCTTAGCCGCGCCGACCTCGGCCTGCAGACGATCGACTTCGTCATTGGCGGTAGAGATCTGGGCAGCCAGATCTTCATGCTCGGCGACCAGAACGCCGAGATCTCGGCGCAAAACGTCCTCCGCGCGTGCCATATCCGCGATCTCCATATCTCGACGCCCCACACGGTCTTGCAAGGCGGTGATTTGGGCCGCGTGGGCCTGCGTAGTCTCGGGATCTTGCAAGAGAGACGCAACTTCGGCCTGGAGCCGGCTGCGCTCAGCCTGGAGCTCGCCGACCTGACGCTCCAGATCCCGCAGATCCCTGGTCAGGCGCCGCACGGTCTTGGCCAAGTCATTCTGTCCGCGAGTGGCGACGTCACGTCCACCCTCGGCGACGTGCATGTTGGCGGTGGTCTGCGCAAGCTGCCCTCTAGGTCACGGATGCGGCGCCGAAGGTTGTGGGCCGACCCTCCTGCCGAGCCCGCATCGCCCTGTTGAGATCGCGGCGAAGATCCGGGCAGAGATCCGGCGAGGCTGCCCTGTCGCGGAGATCCAGTATGGCTTGGAAGCATGGCGGCGAATGGGGCAGGCGCGAAGAAGTAGAGGAAGAAGGGTTGTCAACTTTGCACGAAGTGATGCCGTTGGGTGGCAACAACTGCGTGCAGGAGGCGGCTGTGGTGAAGTGCTTTCCAACAAAGGCGCGGTTCCCGTAGATGGAATCCGATCTGAGCCGGTTGCCGTACGAGGACTCCGATCTGAGTCGGTTGCCGTACGAGGAATCCGATCTGAGTCGGCTGTCGTAGGCGGATACCATATGGTTGAAGAAGGCCGATGAACACGGGACGAGACGAGATCAGCCTCGGTGATTATGGATCCCGAAGATCCGGATCGGACTGAGGCCGAAGATCCGGATCAGGCTGGGTCTACGAACTAAGATCTTAGAGAGCCAAGATCCGCTAGACCCAGATCCCCAAGATCCAGGATCCTCAGGGCCCGGATCCAGACCCGCCAAATCCTAGATCCCATATCCTTTAGATCCAAGATCCTGAGATCCCAAGATCCCAGATCCCCCAGATCCAGATCCAAGATCCTGAGATCCTGAGATCCCAAGATCCCAGATCCCAAGATCCCAAGATCCCAGATCCTCCAGATCCAGATCCAGATCTTCCAGATCCAAGATATCAAGATCCAAGATCCCGAGATCCCAAGATCCCAGATCCTCCAGATCCAGATCCAAGTTCCCGAGATCCCGAGATCCCAAGATCCCAGATCCTCCAGATCCAGATCCAAGATCCCGAGATCCCAAGGTCCCAGATCCCCAAGATCCAAGATCCAGATCCCCAAGATCTCAGACCCTCCAAATCTAGATCCAAGATCCTGAGATCCCAAGATCCCAGATCCAGATCCTCCAGATCCAAGACTCCATGAAGATCCGGACCCAGCTGAAGGCCAAGATCTAGGATCCCGGCTAGGATTCAAGTTACCAAGATCCAAGATCTAGGCGAGGACACAACATGTGATGACTATCGGTGTAAAAGGTGCAGGATCCAGATGTTGCATAGGGCGAGGATCCAGATGATAGGTCTTAGAATGGGATTGGTATAATTGTAAATCAGACTCGAATTTGCCTTGATCCACGCAAGTGCCTTAGCTACACCAGGAAACGGGAACGAATATTGGCCCTCAAAGGTGTTAGGAAGCTAAGTGTAGTTGATCTTGCTGTAAGGTATAAGACTGGATAATATATTGGCCAGCTTAGCCTACACTAGTGATCTACCTTAAGTGAATACTAGATCTAAGGGACTTTATTGCTTGGCCCGAAGATCTATCGACTCTCAACCCTCAAGACCCCCGCTATCGGACGCGGCAAGCAACGGAAAGGACAAGGAACACCCCGCCACTAGGTAAACCTACCAGCCCGGATCCAGATCAGGCTGCTAGATCTGAGCTCGACCAAGTCGCTCTAGATCTAGATCTACTACCCGGCGGTAGAGTGAAGACTTCCACGCTACCCCACAACCCCACGTCTCGCCAAGACAGTCACCCTTCACGCCAAGACCTCTTCGAAGTTACCTGGAAGAGCAGATCCCGCCCACCGACGGGTACACAAGGTGAACACACTCAGCACAAGATCACGGATCATCGGAGCACCCCCTCCGTTAGTCGGTGTCTGGGCGCAAGTGGTATCAGGATCTGGCCTTAATCACATTTTGGCTGATCCCGCTACACCACAGTTACCTCCGTTTAGGATTATAGACCTGACAAGGTCCCTCTCTTTTATGAATGCTTACGGGACGCTGTCCTGATGTTGTTTACGGACAATGCGTTGGACACAAGAGCGTGTCCAGTTCGTAGACCTGCAGCTAGTTTTAATTTTCAATTCACTCTACAATTTCCATCGTGAAGTACAAGTCCTCACCATGATTCCGTGACATGGTAGCATTTGAAGCGTCATGCTTTGCCCTCAGCTGTGAGATCCAGGACCATCGAGCCCACCCCGACCTGTACCTGTGGAGTCCAAGCACCGTCTTGTAAAACCGCGCCGCCGACCATCGAGCCTGCAGCTTTTGAAGTCGCGTAGGAAAAGACCTACTCGCACACCTTTATGTTCGTCAAGTTCCCAAATCAAGAACCAAGCTTCCTCTATTAGACCTGTGTGTCTACCATCTATCAAGGACCGTCGAGCGCAAGATTTCGAGGAGTTCAAGCGTGTGTTAATCTTGCTCCTCTTGCTATCGGTCTTCGAGCCGATATCATCTTTTTAAAGCCGCGAAGGAAGAGACCGACGCGCACCGACTCAACGACAGTTTTGTCAAATTTCAAGCTCTTTCGTTTCAAGAGTTTAAGTTCTCAAATTTCAAGTTCAAGTTTCCAGTTTCAAGATCTGCTGTGTGCAAAGGCAGTGGAGACTTCGTCTTCTCAAGGGAGGTCGTGTAATGGAGCGAAAACCTTCGCAACAGCCTTCCCCAGCCGAAGCCGCTTCTTCTCAAGGGAGGTCGTGTAACGGAGTTACCTCCGTTTAGGATTATAGACCTGACAAGGTCCCTCTATTTTATGAATGCTTACGGGACGCTGTCCTGATGTTGTTTACGGACAATGCGTTGGACACAAGAGCGTGTCCAGTTCGTAGACCTGCAGCTAGTTTTACTTTTCAATTCACTCTACAATTTCCATCGTGAAGTACAAGTCCTCACCATGATTCCGTGACATGGTAGCACTTGAAGCGTCATGCTTTGCCCTCAGCTGTGAGATCCAGGACCATCGAGCCCACCCCGACCTGTACCTGTGGAGTCCAAGCACCGTCTTGTAAAACCGCACCGCCGACCATCGAGCCTGCAGCTTTTGAAGTCGCGTAGGAAAAGACCTACTCGCACACCTTTATGTTCGTCAAGTTCCCAAATCAAGAGCCAAGCTTCCTCTATTAGACCTGTGTGTCTACCATCTATCAAGGACCGTCGAGCGCAAGATTTCGAGGAGTTCAAGCGTGTGTTAATCTTGCTCCTCTTGCTATCGGTCTTCGAGCCGATATCATCTTTTTAAAGCCGCGAAGGAAGAGACCGACGCGCACCGACTCAACGACAGTTTTGTCAAATTTCAAGCTCTTTCGTTTCAAGAGTTTAAGTTCTCAAATTTCAAGTTCAAGTTTCCAGTTTCAAGATCTGCTGTGTGCAAAGGCAGTGGAGACTTCGTCTTCTCAAGGGAGGTCGTGTAATGGAGCGAAAACCTTCGCAACAGCCTTCCCCAGCCGAAGCCGCTTCTTCTCAAGGGAGGTCGTGTAACGGAGTTACCTCCGTTTAGGATTATAGACCTGACAAGGTCCCTCTCTTTTATGAATGCTTACGGGACGCTGTCCTGATGTTGTTTACGGACAATGCGTTGGACACAAGAGCGTGTCCAGTTCGTAGACCTGCAGCTAGTTTTACTTTTCAATTCACTCTACAATTTCCATCGTGAAGTACAAGTCCTCACCATGATTTCGTGACAACCTTGGTATCAGCGTTGGGTACGAAGGCTCTAATGGCCTCGCGCACAGCGACCGGAATGCTCGCATCGTCGCGACGTCTTCTTCTTTCCTGCTCCATGAGCGACTGCTGGAGATCGCACTAGGCGGAGGCAAATCTTCTTTTAGCAACCAAAACAATGCTATTGTCCAAAACGATTAGCATTAAAATCGATCACCTGCAGGTCTGGTCTTTTTTGGGTCCGCTCAACGTTTGCGGTGTTATAGGTCTGGCATCGTTTTGGGTCTTTCCAATTACTTCAACAGTTGAAGTTCAACTCTAACACCTCTCTCATATTCTTTTCTTTTAGGCAAGCTACAAAAACATTATATAATTCTTCCCCTGATACACGCCCATCCGGTGGTGGTGACACAAGCCTATCCAGAGGTGGCGACTCAAGCCCATTCGGTGGTGGCGACACGAGCCCATCCGGTGGTGGCGACACGAGCCCATCCGGTGGTGGCGGCGCAAGTCTATCTGGCGGTGGCGCCTCAAACTTATGTAATCAAAGAAAACTTGGTTGGTCAGCACATATCGATGATATGTGTGGTAGCGAGCTTATGAGCACCTACAACTAAACTTTGCTCCTCATTTTAAGTTTCACCAGATTGTCCAGCAATGACTGAACCTCCGACCTTCGATTGGGGACCTCCTGACCTACCTGCTCTTACCTCCCAGCACACCCAGCACTCTGCCAGATTCGCCACAATCGTGTTCATTGATGGCTTCCAGTATACACGGGCACGTATATCCAGCCGCAAGGTGACCTATCGCTGCAGTGGATACCGACGTACTGGCTGCAGAGCCAAAGCTGAGAGGACGCCAGTGCAAGATTCGTATACACTGGTCCTGGAGCACACATGCCGGCCAAGGACTGTGCCCGTAGCAAATGAGGTCAATGTCGTCGAGGAAATGAAGTCCCGCGTTATGTTCTTGCTATTTCGGAGCTGTCATGTACAGCTCGCCATGTATGGGAGGTTGTCCGTCGAGAATATTACGAGGAAGCGACCCCCGATCATGCCATAGTCGGGTTGACCAGGGAACAAGTCATATCTCGCGTGTTGACAACACGAGAAGAGACCACTATGGTGGAGACGTTCATGGCCGTCTGGAGATCCCACCGCTGTCTTTGGTGAGGAACACCACGCTTCGGTTCTTTTAATTTCACCACGTGTACTACGAGGACATGCAACAAAACCCAAACCGACCGCAGCGTATCATCGGGTGGGCCCACCCCGAGTTAATACGTCTATTGATGTATACAGGCACTACGATTTTCGTGGATGCTACATTTCGTTGCGTTCCACGCCTGTTCCGACAGTGCGTGATCATCATGGTGTTGGACCAAGCAACGGGGTTCTACGTCCCTGTTTTCTACGTACTATGCACTTTGAAAACGCAAGACACGTACTGGAACATATTCAATTTCATTGTCGCCTGTACCGATGAAAAGCTCCGGCCTGCGACTGTCGTGTGCGACTTTGAGGCAGCACTTATGTGGCGTAGTGGCTCGCGAGGAAACTCGACGCGAGGGGCACTCACACACTTGGCGTCCGGACTCCCGACTGACGGAGGGGGTACTCCGCTTGCCGTGGGGGGCTCTGAAGACTTGCTCACCTTGTGTACCCGTCGGGTTGGACGATTACGCTCTTCTTGATGACTCGGAAGAGATGCCGGGCTTGATCTGGGTTGAGTGGGTGTGGACGGCACTTGGGTTTCGGCTTGACGGCTTGTGGCAACTCTTCACTTGCCGTCGGTTAGGGTGTAGATCACGGGGTAGCGTAGATCCACGGGGGGTCCTAGGGTGTGTTCACCAAAGACCAATAATTCCAATACGATGCTTGACTGCCTCCTTCTGGCAGGGATCTTGAGGGGGGTGAGAAGGGAGCGTGGGCGACCTGGGCAAGCTATCCAGGCGTTCTTGCGCTTCTTCTTGTAGATCGCTGCAGTCCTTGGTCGTCAGAGGGGGCCAATGTACTTCCCAGCTCCGGAATAGGTAGGACGCTTGATATATAAGAAGAACTCCCTCTCTTGTTGAGCGTTAACTCACTTGTTCTCTAGAAGGCACTTATTCCCTAGAAAGTAAATTCGACACTGATATGCAATTCCCTAAACCTCTCCCCCAAGCCTCGACGCCTCTCTGCCACACGTTGCCAAACTGGCTCCACAATCGTACTTAGCCTTGACGATGCCTTGATCACACCGCGATCACCACACACCGCGATCGCCACAGCATGTACCATGATTATGGTACCTTGATCTTCCCTGGGGATCACGCTTGGTGTACCCGAATTACTGCACCATTCCCTGGGGATCACCGCGATCTCGACCTTGTGATCACTGCGATCTTCGACCTTGAGATCACCCTGGTGTATCGAAATGATTGTACCGGACCCCGATGATCGCGTTCGACTTGTGATGGAATGATTAGGCCACGATCATGTTCGTGATCCTGTCGGACCGTACCATATAAACGGTACCGTGATCACGGAGACGGTGTACCACCAAAGTGGCACAGTGATCCCGATCCGGTCCTTTCCGTCAAACAAGATTCCCACTTCACCACAATCGTCCCCCGCACGGAGAACGACTCGTACGGCGATCGGGACACGTGCGTCGCCATCACTCCTTGGAACCTCCTGCTCATGTCTGACTCCCCCAACGCGGGTGATTCTCCTGCCCCTGGTGGCCCTCCAATCTCACCCACGGTGACGAACGCTGCTGTTGGTACGTGTCAACCATACGATCTTCCTTGAACATCCTCCTTATCACATGTCGCCATTGATCTCCACTTAGCTGCTCGTGACACTCCACCTGCTCCCTCTGGTCAAGCTCCACAAACGAGATCAGATGCTGCGGCCCGTTCTGAAGGAGGTGTGCCCCTCGTTTCGCTGCACAGCAACTCTCCTCTGTTGGCTAACTCCTCGGCAATTTATCACAGGTGCACCACCGCTTCAATCACGCCCTCTTCTGCAGCTCACCGACCATGCTCCATCCACGGTGCATCGGCTTCCTGCTGAGGTCGACGAGCACGCCCTCCGGCGTTCCATCGGCGATCTTCAAGACATTCTGGGACAATTGACGGCATACCAACTTCAGACTGCAGCGTACAATGATCTCCAGCGAGAGTTCGAAGATCTCCAGCGTGAACATGCTCTGCTCCGTCGAGAAATCACCACGCTACGTGCCGAGTTGACGTCAACCCTGCAGCAGGCCGCTCCCTACGTGTCCTTCTGCCAGCGCCGCTATGATCTTCTGCGTCATCGCTTGGAAGAGACTCAGTTGCGACTTGCTGAGATGGAATCCGCCTTAGCAGTTCGTCGCGACAACTCCGTGGAAATCGCTTGCATTCGCGATCGATTACTCGCGTTTGAACACATGCACGCCGACGTCGTCGCCGAATATAACGAGCGCGTGGACGAACTGGAGGCTCGTTTGGCTTCAACTCGTCCTGCGATCAGCACTAGCCAACTTGCCCAGGCGATCTTTGATCAAGACGTCGCCGCTGCAGAACGTGATGCTGCCATCGCTGACCGCAACTGCGCCATTGCTGCTCGAGATGTAGCTGTGGCCGAACGCGACTCCACCGTCGCCGATCGCGATACCGTAATCGCCGACCGTGATTCAGCTGTCGCAGCTCGGGACGTCGCTGTGGCTGAACGTGATTCCGTAATCGCCGACCGTGATTCCGCCGTCGCAGCATGTAACGCTGCTATACTCGATCGAGACCGTGCAATCAAGGATCGCGAAGATGTTGAGGCGGCTCTAGCTCTAGTCCTTTCTGAACGCGATTCGGCACTCCATGATCGCGACTCCGCTATAGTAGATCGCGATGCTGCCGTCGGCGATCGAGATGCTGCTCTGGAGACTCGGGACAAAGCGCAAGCTGCTCATGCAGCAGCCAAGAAGGAATGTGACGTCTTAGCCAGTGAGATCCAGTCCCGCACCGCTTCTCTGAAAGATGCCGAAGACGCCGCTCGCCTCCTTCGCCAGCAGGTCACATCTATGGGCAGGCAGATCACTGATCTTCACGATCAATTAGGCCGTCACAAGACTAGCTCTCGGCGTGTCCTCGACCTCAGTTTGGCAGCGCGCGATGAGCTCCAGGCGAAACTCGATCAAGCTACCGACGATCTACACAGCAGACAAGCAGCTTTGGTCCGAGCGTTACACGCTCAGCGACGTGCCCAGCAAGACCTGATCTCCGCTCGTACGTGCCGGCGTCTGATCCTCATATTCTCACTCCGTCCAGTTAACCAGATCATGTTCTCCATGTAGGCGCACAGGCAGACGCTCAACGGACTCGGATCGCCAGTCTCGAAGGGCAGGTTGGGTCGTCACAACAACATGAGTCCTCCGTACGTCGTCTGGAATCAGAGAAAACTGCACTCTCTAACGACCTCGCGGCCGCGCAACAAGCGCGGGCTGACGCCGAATCTGATCGCGATCAGGCGCTCCGGAATCAAGCTGACGCTGAAGCTGCTCGCGATCGTCTGCTCGCTGAACGGCGGACCGTCCAAGCGCAGTTGAGTTCGCTAGGTTCGCTCTTCGGTGTCCCCGTCCAGACGCCTCCTCAGCCCCCTGCTGTCGTTAAAAGGCCGTCGTCTCGCAGCCAGTCAGTCCCTTCACGGAAGCCTTCGCCATCTTCGTCTCGCAAGAGGAGTCGGCGATCGTCATCTGGAACTCCTCGGCCCAAACGTCCACGTCCAAGTCCTCCAGTAACACGAAGCTCGTCGGGCCATCCTCCGGTCGTTGGTGGGTCGGCTACTGGCGGGACGCCAAGCAGTCCCATCATTCTCAGCGAGGAGGAAGATGTTGAAGCTCGATCGGGCTCTGGGAGCGTTGTCGATGGCGATCAAGATGACCTTCCAGATCAAGACGATCACGAGGACGTTGATACCCCGGCAAACCAAAACAACTCTCAGGGTCTTGACAATGCCGACAAGAGCCCTGATAATCATGAGGACCAGGATCATCCAGGCTCGCCCGACAATCGTAGTCCGCCGGTTCCACCCGCCACTCCACCGATCGTTCCGGGGGGCAATCAGAAGCGTCCCCACGGAGGAAGCCCAGGTTCTGACGGCGATCCCAGTGACAGTAGCGGTGATGGCAGCAGCAGCTCTGATCCTCACCAGAGTGGGGCTTCGGACAGCAACGACGGAAGTTCCGATTCCCTGTCTTCGCATGGTTCGGACAACACTCTCCTCGCGGCCCAAGAGTACGACGATCTCCTGCCCACAGTGATCTCACGTCAGCGCTGGATCCCAGGCTATCGTCGGCCCACTGTCTATCGCCGTCAACGCGATTGCGATCCTTGGCCACTGGTAGAGATCAGTCAGCTATGTATCCGTCGACTGCGTTTGGACACGTTGGTTGCCCAGTGGACCCGTCCCAAGTTCTGGTTGTTTCCCCGCAATCCGCGTGCTCCTCCTGCCGGCAGTTGGCATCACGGGTTGATCACCGAGGCCAACATCCGTGCGCTTTATGCAGCAAACCCCCCACCGTGGGATGCTCTGCGTCGCATTGTGGTGCCTCGCTCGTTCGAGATGAGCGGCTGGTTCGCTGACTTTTGTCAGAGATACGAAGACTTCGAGGAGGCCAGCCGTCAAGTATTCTGGGAGACCACGCACAAACTCCCCATCACGCCGGCCATGTGTGCTGCCGAGCCGTTTCTGGAGCAATACCGGAACGATTGCCGAGTCCGTCGGATGCGTGCCGGCCCTAGGTGGAAGAGGCTGCTGAAGCACTTGATGGCAGGTCTCAAGAGTGGCGAGTGTGATCTCGACCTCTTGCTTGATCCATACTTCCTGCACTTCCCAGCGCGTGGTGAACAAGTTTGCTGGTATCCCGGCCAAGGGGAGAGGCAGTGCCCTGCTGATCTCCTTGCGGCCCTCGAGATCGTTGACCGTGCTGACCCATGGCGTAACCAGCACCGCGCGAACATCGCAGACCACCCGGGATCACGCCTCGCGCGCCTTGACCGCAAGTTCTTCCAGGCCGATGACAGCGACTAGGCGTAGCTAGTCCTCCTGACACGTAGCTCTTCGTCTTGAGTTCAGAGATTCTTTTTGAGATGTGTCCCTTCTTATACTCACATAAACATATATCCCCTCCTTCCATTCGTGCGGCCCTCCCACACGAATCACTCCCCTTTCGCACTTAATGCGACGGGGTTCCTCCCACTTCCTCTTCGTGAGACTGCATAACGCCAAAACGACTGCGGCTGACTTGACTCCTTTCGAACTCGCGAAGCAGAGCTCCGCAATTCAAGTCCACTTCGTCCACCCAAGTCGGCTCGTCATATCCCTTCCAGTGCACCAAGAACTCACGACGGTTTCGTCCATATCGCGTCTTCCGAGATGATCGTACGTCCGCAATCCTCTCCACCTCGTACTCGTCTTCGTCTAACTCTCGTTCCCAACTGTCTGCTGGCAGAAATGCTTCGTCGAAGTCCACACGATCTTCCTCGGCGATCACGATTTCAGTCTTCGGACGATCAGGGAAGCGCTTCACGAGCTTGAGCTTCGACACGTGCACGATCGGGAAGATCCGGTATTCGGTCCCCGCAATCTCCAGCTTCGCTGCGTGTTGATCAATCATCTCCGCCACGCGGAACGGCCCATGCCACAGGTGTGCGAGCTTCCGAGCGTAGCCAACCTTGACGCGATCCAAGTACAGCCAGACCTGATCTCCGGCGACAATGTTATGTGGACGAAGATCTTCGTTGTGGCGATCTGCACGACCCTGGATAGCTTCCCGTAGGCGTTCGTTCACCTCTTCGCGCGCTCGCTGATAGTGGCCTTGCACCCGGTTACGCCATCTCCTGGGATCGCGATCGTGGCTACGCGTGTTCCCCACAGGCAGCGATGCTTCCAGCGTTGACCGGGGTCCCAACCATGGACGAGGAAGAACGGCGTATCTCCGCGAACGCGATCCTGAGCTGTGTTCAATGCGAATGTCAGCCTCTCGGCATACTCGTCCCAGTCTTTCTGGTTCATGTCGGCGACATACATCTTGATTGATCGCGTCAGCGTCTGCACCATGCGTTCCGCTGTTCCATTTGCCTGAGGCCTGTATGCCATTGTGGGGCTCTGCCGTTGGCCCACTATTCGATTGAACGCCCGGAACACATCAGCCATAAACCCAGGTTCGCGATCATGCCTGATGACCTCACTTGCACCGAAGCGGCGGAAGACACTCTCCTCGTAGTTCTCAGCAATCTGCTGAGCGGTTCGGGAGCTGCTCGCCTTAGCGATCACGTACCCGGTGAACAAATCGACCCAGACTAGAAGTTCCGTGTTTCCCTTATACGACTTCGGAAGAGAAGGGATGTGATCCATGGCGATGATCTGGAACGGGTAGGTGGCCTGCATATTCCCGGGCGATCTCCCTTGAACGGTAGGTCTTCCTTTTCCAGTCTCGCAATCGGTACACTCACTCACATAACGTTGAACATCCCTGAACAGGCCCCTCCAATGGAAGTGCTGCTTGATCTTCGCGTAGGTTCTTCCCACTCCCTGGTGACCACCTTCCAGACTCGCGTGGTAGTGATGCAAGAAGTCCTGACGAAGTCGCTCAGGGATCACCAGCTTGGCGATCGTATCCCGCTCTTCATCAACGCCGTTCGTGGAAGACGGGCAGTACCACAGGAGATGATCTCCGTCAACTTCATAGGAATCGGCGATCTTCGCGCAAGTCCGGGCGTCCTTCGCCGTCAAGTCGGCCACGTCCCCAGTCAGGTACGTCCTCAGATCGGCGATCCACTTCTCTTCGCCCTGTGCCTTAGCAATGCGTTCTAACCTCATGCTCTGGACCACAGGTTCCTGCAGGCATTCTGGTGGGGATCGTCGGCGCACGGACGACCGAGTCATGGCCGCTACTTGGACAATCTCGCTCTCGTTCTTCGGCTTCAGGATCTCTCCCAACCGGTTGAGCGTGATCAAGTCCTCGATGACTCCCGCGGACGTGACAACTGTGCCGGCCTCGTTCTTCAGGGCCTCGCTAGCGAGTCGATCGGCGCTGCTGTTCCACTCGCGTTTCACGTGCACGAACTCGTGCTGAGGCCAGGCCGTGAGCTTCTCCATCGCCTTCTCACGCAGAAGCTGCAGAGCCGGAGCCTTGCATGCGATCTCGCCGCGCATTTGGCGGATCACCAAGTTGGAGTCTCCGCAGATCACCAAGCGTCCCCTGTCTAGAGGTGCAAGGAGGTCCAGGCACAAGAGCAGTCCATGATACTCGGCTTCGTTCACCGTCATCTCCACAGCGTATGAGGACGCCGCAGTGATGATCGACCACTCGGGCAACTTCCAGACCACCGCGCTGTACGCCCCGCCGCCGCGTTTGACTCGGGCGGACCCGTCGAAACTCACGACGATCAGCTCTTCATCTGGTTCGACCGTCGGCGTGGGCGCGACAATCACCTGGCGGGGTTGCTTCTTGGGCGCGACAGCGATGAGGGCTTCGTCTACTTCTTCTCGTGGAGTGATGCTCGCGGCGAGCGTCCCCAGGACTTCGTCTTCGCCTCTCGTGCATCGCACGATCTCCAACGTCCATTGGGACAGGAGAGCGGCCCATGATCCCAGCCGGCCTTGCAAGCCTGAAGACTTGAGGAGCCAAGCCAGTGTCGAGTGTCGAGTCAGCACCTTGATGGCTCGACCGACAAGCACTGTGTGGCAAACGTCCAAGATCCTCAGCAAGGCCAAGACCTCCTTCTCGACGATCCCGTAATTGAGCTCGTTCGTCTTGAGGATGCGGCTGGTGAAGGTCACTGGCCAGTACACGCCATCATGATCCTGCATGAGAGCCGCAGAGATCGCCCACTTGTTCGCATAGACGACGATCACTGGTGGGCGATCGGGGTCGAAGTGTTTCAAGATCGGGGTCGACATGATCTTGGCCTTCAGCATGGTGAACGCTACCGTGGCTCTCGTCCAGCGATCGTTCTCGGCCTTCTCGCGATCCACGTCCCCTGCATACGCCGAATACTCCGGGATCACCGTTCGGCAACGCAGCTCGAAGAAGTCCGACTCGCGGAGCTCGTACAAGATCGCGGCATACACGGCGAAGTCCTCGATGAAGCGGCTGTAGTAATTCAGGCTGCCAAGGAACGACTGCATCGCGCGCAAGGTCTGCGGAAAGGGCAAGTCGCACAGGGACTCAAGATCCTTCGGGTGCGCTTCAAGCCCTTCGATCGAGACTCGGTGGCCGAGGTAGTCGACCTTCCGCATGCCCCAGGAGCTCTTCACCACGCTGATCGACAAGTTCCAGCGATCGCAGGCATCGAGCAGCCGCTCCACTTTCTCGCAGAGATTGTCCCACGAGTCAGCCGTGACCAGGATGTCGTCGATGTACGATCGTCGACCAAGGACCGAAGGTTGGTGATCCAGTTCCGGTTCGCCAGACTCGAAGACGTCGACTTCACCTTCAGCTTCATCGCCGTTCCCAATTCGGAGGAATCCGTAAAGGGCGTTGTCAAGCAGCCGCTGATAGATCTGTGGCGCGTTCTTCAGGCCGAATGGCATACGAGTCCACTCAAACAAGCCAAAAGGAGTAATGAACGCCGAGATCTTCCGCGCGCGTTCCGTCATCTGCACCACCCAGAATCCGCTTGCCATGTCCAAGGAGCAGTACCAGAGCACCTTATCGAGATCTTCCAAGAGGTCGTTGATCAAGGGCATCGGGTACACCATCAGTCGGGTCAAGGAGTTCACAAGACGATAATCGATGCAGAGCCGGATGTCCACCCCGTTCTTCTTGATGATGATCACGATCGGGGACGCCCACGGAGATGTTGACGGGACAATGATCTTCGCAGCCAGCAAGCCCTTGATCAAGTCGGAGAGTTTCTCGCGGTACTGCGGCGCAACCCGGCGAACACGTTGAGCGATCGGGGCCGCTCCTCCCACGTCGATGTCACAGACTACTCCGACTGCTGCGGGTGGCAAGGCATTCCCCTTCCCGATCAAAAGGTGCTTCCGCTTCCAGATGATGCGCTTCAGTCGGTCAATCTCCTCCGGCGTGTTCCACTGGGGATCTCCGGCTTGGATGTCTTCGATCTTCACTTCTTCGGTGGCACTCGCAACCTCCGGCAAGACGGCCATCTGATCTTCAAGGTCTTCCGCGAACAGGTTCCCGCCATCATGGTAGTATCCTCCGGCGTCTTCCTGGATCTCCGCCGGTTCTTCCGCGACCTCAGGCTCCTTCGCTTCGGCTTCCAAGTTGAGGGTAGCTTCCGGTTCCGGTTCGCGTTCTCCGGAGTCCAGCTTGGCTTCGGTCGTCTCCGGCCTATTCACAAGTGGCTCGGCCCAACGAACCGTCGTCGCAGCAACCGTTGGACGAGGAGCCGTTTCGCCCCTTCGCAAAAGCTGCGTTGGGGTGGCGTACTCCGGCCGTTCCACTAACGGTCCGGACTCCTCAGCGGGAAGGTCTTCGTCGTCCTGGCGATCAGTCGTCGCTTCAAACGCTAGAGTTTGCCACTCTGCGTACCGCCGCGATCCAACCGACACGTGTCCAGGCACTCGAGGCACAAGATCTTCGGCGAGCCACATCCCCAGTTCGAGGTTTCGTCCCAGGCGCAGCTCACAGTCGCCAACATTGGTGATCTTCAGGTGTCGCCTGCGGCCAAGCCCCTCGACACGGTAGGTACCCACTTTTCCCCACGCACGATCCACAGCTTTTCTCGTTCTAACGCTCGTGGTGGTTTCAGGGGAACTTCGGCTGATCCTCCGACGGGAATGAAGATGTCATCTTCCAACAGCAGCGAGTGACTGCTTCGACCGTACGGTGGACGCCTCCCCGACAACTGGATTCGGACTTCGTCAGCTAGGCACATCGTGCCGTCCGCGAGATCCAGGCGGATCCCAGCTGGGATCATGAAGTCCATGCCCAAGATCACGTCTTGACCCGACAAGGGGCCAACCCAGGCGTCAAAGAAGTACACGAGATACCCCGCTAGCGTGACCTTGATGGTGGTACGTCCCAACGTTGAGTACGCGTTCTCTCCAATTCCCACACACTCTTGTTTCTGACTTTCGTCTATGATACAGCCAACCTTACGAGCAAAGGTGGTGTCCACAATTGAAACTTCTGCGCCAGAGTCCAAGAGCATGGTCGCCTTCGAGTTGTTGATCTTCCCGGTGATCTTCGCCTGCTTGAACCACTTGCCGGGCGAGTAGTACTTCCAGTACCCTCGCGATTCCCCGGGTCGGAGCTCCCATCCAATATCTGGCGGGGGTCTCGTCAGCGAGTTCACGGTCTTGAGTTCGCCGGGCTCTGTATCCGGGGCATGATCTCTCCAGTATCCACGGGTCTTTCCATCAGCCAAGTCCAGTTCCATCACAACATCCGATCGCGCATACTCATCTCTTCGCAAGCTCGCGATCGTCGCGGTACGTTTCTCATGAATTCCACGTGTATTGTTGATAGGATCCTTCAGGGAACTGACCTTCGACTGTGCTTGCCTGTCAACGTATGCAAATATGCAGAACTTAGAACGCTCGGCTCGTACCAGATTCCAACCTGGCGAGCGTCCTAGTTTAACATCTTCTCCGCCTTCGAGGGAAACATCCCGGCATGGCGCGTGGGATCATACCACTGACGGATCAAGTTATAAAACTCCTCCATCGGGCATTCTCCGGCTTCATGCACCTCGCCGCACGCTCGACAGACGTACAGGCAGTGATCACCAGGGTGTCCTCTTCTTCCGCACTTCTGACAAGTCAAACGCTTCCAGCATCCAAGGTCCGTGTGCCGCGTGGACCCGCAGTGGGAACATCTCTCTACGCGATCGTCGTTCCGAGGGCGATGAGGCTGCTCCGGGTTGTTTGCTGGTCCTTGAGCGTCGCGGCGTGGCTGAGGCTGATCTTCCGACTTGCGCTGATCGGCGACGGCGGCGAGATAGATCTGGGATCTACTTCGTTCGAGGTCCGATCCTCCGGAGTCCGAGTCCGATCCTGAGCTCTCGCTGTCATGGGCCATGTGAATGGCGCGAATCGCTCGGGCATGTTTGGTGGACGCTTGTGGAGGAGTTGACGATGACGACTTCTGGCGGTACTTCGAAGATCCCATGGACGCCTTTCCTTGCCGGGATTTGGCACGCTGACGTAGTCGCAATACGTCTGCCAGTGCGTCCCCATCTCCAAGGCGCAGTAGCGTCAGCTGGTCCGCTAGATCGCGATCGTCCAAGTTTTCGATGAAGTGTTCCACGTGTTCTCGGAGGGCCGACGACGGACCAGTCTTGATTGGCAACTTCGCACGGAGTCCTAACACGGTCAGGCGATGAAGATACTCGAGTGGCGACTCGTCAGACCTCTTCCTGGCATGGTAATATTGCCTCGCAAGAGACACGCCCAGACCGCAGTATTCGGCCCTGAAGCCATCCAGCAGGTCTTTCCACTTGCCACGCGTCGTTCTTCCCAACTGCTGGTACCAGTTCCGCGCAGGACCAGTTAACAAGTTCCCGAAGACGATACACTTCTCGCTATCAGGGGCTTGATCACGGACGAACGCAGACTTCACCTTGCCCAGCCAGCCGCGGGCGCGATCCTCGTCAGTGTCTTTGCCGGAGAACTCTTTCAGCTCGGAGATTGCTGACATCCGGACTCGCGGGATCGCAGCAGTATGTTCGGCAGACGCGGTTGCTTCTGCTGAGGCAACGATTGCTCGGCGGGGAACGTCAATGCTGAAGTCGTCGGGATCATACTCATCCGGAGATGCGTGGACCGATCCCACCGATTCCATGTCGACATCGGACGCCTCACGTGCTCTAGGCTCGCTGCGGTTCTTCTCTTCGGCTTGCTCCTTCAAGAAACGTTCCATGGCCGAGTCGAAGAACGATTGCATGCGGTCCGGGTTGTGGGCGTTGGTCGACGCTCTGGCTACGGGCACAGGGTTAACAGGCATCTTCTCTTCCTTGATCTTCCTCGCCTGGATCATAGCGGCTCCCGATGGACCAAGGGTCATCCTCGTTGGCCCGGTGGGGTTGTCCGATTCGATGTCTGACGACACAGAGGCCTTCGCGGACGCAAAACCGGAGTGCGAGGAAGCCGAGGTCGGGTATTCTTCCGTAGGTCCGAGGCTGGACGATGATGCGGACACGCCTACCAGTGGCTTCAGCAGCTTGAGCAAACGCTTGGCCGATTCCTCAACGGTGGTTATGCTGAGCTCGAACACAGCTTCAGCGTCGAAGGCTCCGGCAACGATCCCAGCTTCATCCAGCAGGTTCATCAGGCTGGTGATTGCGACCATGAGGTCGGACGCCTTCGCCACGGGTGTTACAGGGCCTTGGAGGTCTCCAATCAGCTTCGGCTTCATCACGATCATCACGGGATCTTCTAGCAGGAACGCGTTGAGCTGCTTCCGGTAGAAGATCTTCTGCAGCTGATCCGGAGTCCAAGGCCTGACGTCTCCACTCTCCTCCTCGTCTGGTGCTCTCAACTTCGGCTTACCAAGCTTCGACGCCGACTTCTTCGCGGAGATGTGAGGTGTAGGGGGAGTGGTTTTGGGTGAAGATCCTTCCGTTTTCACGGTTGGATCTTCATCCGGCGGATCACGATTCGCATCGCGATCCGCAGGGGGCCCCGAAGGGCCCAAGGGAGGAGGTTGAGGCTTCTCTTCGAGATCCATTGCTGGACCTGCCTCCTGTTCCTCGCCAGAGTTCCTCCCAGTGCTCTGGCGGTCGGTGAATCCTTCACTCTTCAGATGCGACGACGGCGATTCACCTTCCGTCGACGCGCCGATTCCTGGCTCAACTTTGATCTTGGCATCTTCCTGGTCGGACTCACGGTGATATCCGGAGTCACCAGAAGATCCGGGCACGCGCACCATTGTGGCGTAGTGGCTCGCGAGGAAACTCGACGCGAGGGGCACTCACACACTTGGCGTCCGGACTCCCGACTGACGGAGGGGGTACTCCGCTTGCCGTGGGGGGCTCTGAAGACTTGCTCACCTTGTGTACCCGTCGGGTTGGACGATTACGCTCTTCTTGATGACTCGGAAGAGATGCCGGGCTTGATCTGGGTTGAGTGGGTGTGGACGGCACTTGGGTTTCGGCTTGACGGCTTGTGGCAACTCTTCACTTGCCGTCGGTTAGGGTGTAGATCACGGGGTAGCGTAGATCCACGGGGGGTCCTAGGGTGTGTTCACCAAAGACCAATAATTCCAATACGATGCTTGACTGCCTCCTTCTGGCAGGGATCTTGAGGGGGGTGAGAAGGGAGCGTGGGCGACCTGGGCAAGCTATCCAGGCGTTCTTGCGCTTCTTCTTGTAGATCGCTGCAGTCCTTGGTCGTCAGAGGGGGCCAATATACTTCCCAGCTCCGGAATAGGTAGGACGCTTGATATATAAGAAGAACTCCCTCTCTTGTTGAGCGTTAACTCACTTGTTCTCTAGAAGGCACTTATTCCCTAGAAAGTAAATTCGACACTGATATGCAATTCCCTAAACCTCTCCCCCAAGCCTCGACGCCTCTCTGCCACACGTTGCCAAACTGGCTCCACAATCGTACTTAGCCTTGACGATGCCTTGATCACACCGCGATCACCACACACCGCGATCGCCACAGCATGTACCATGATTATGGTACCTTGATCTTCCCTGGGGATCACGCTTGGTGTACCCGAATTACTGCACCATTCCCTGGGGATCACCGCGATCTCGACCTTGTGATCACTGCGATCTTCGACCTTGAGATCACCCTGGTGTATCGAAATGATTGTACCGGACCCCGATGATCGCGTTCGACTTGTGATGGAATGATTAGGCCACGATCATGTTCGTGATCCTGTCGGACCGTACCATATAAACGGTACCGTGATCACGGAGACGGTGTACCACCAAAGTGGCACAGTGATCCCGATCCGGTCCTTTCCGTCAAACAAGATTCCCACTTCACCACACTTATCAACGCCGTTGCTGTACAATTTCCTGAAGCCAACCGGGTAGGCTGCTTTTTCCATTTTAAGCAAGCTGTGCGACGCAAAATGAAGAAGCTAGCTATCCCAGAGGAGCAAACAAAGATCGCGATGCAGCCTGGAGTACTTGATATGCTGACTGTGATTAAGCAAAAGCACATCGAGAAGAAAGGTGTGCAATTTGTACAAAATACGATCAAATCGAAGTGTAATGAAGCCAATATCGAGTACGCAACGGCCAAGTGGGCGCGGTTTTGGACCTATTTCGAGAAAGTTTGGATTAAGAAGTACGATCCGGAGGTCTGGAACGTGCACGAGCTAAACCGTCCGTTAGTAAACCGTACCAACAATCCATTGGAACGGTTTAACCGCGAAATGAACGAGGCTTTCAGCGCACCGCACCCGACGACGCCAGTTTTCGTGAGTACCATCGAGCGTTTGGCACGTGGTCATGTGCAGCGTCGTCAAGATTCGCTTTCAAGAGCTCACAAGAAACCTCGGTACGAAGTTCAGCTCCCTGAAGCAGTTGTCTTCGAATCGTCGGACGAATCAGACACAACCCAACACAACCCAACCTACTGGGCCTGCTCTCAGGGATAACGAGTACTCCGACGACGCTAGTTCCTCTGATGAAGCAGGGCTAGAGTGCGAAGAAGTAGACCACAACGATCTTCAAGAATTAACCAACGACGGCAACAACATCAATGATTTCGCGTACGAGTACGAGGGTGACGACGAGAGTAAGTGCGATTTTGTAGTTGTGTAGCCGTGTATTGAGGTTATAGCGATTCACCAAGGTTTTAGAAAGTAGGTAGATACCAAAGTTGGCTCCATTCCGGGTCTAGCAGCTAATAAAAACCAGTTTGCATTCAGTGTTACTATCGGTCTGGTCTCGCGAAATGGTCTAGAGATCCAAACGAGCCCAGACCTGTTGGTGACCCATTTTAAGTTTTTCCTCCAAAAAGAAGCAGCTCCCAAAATTTCGTTCCAGCTTCAGTTTGGATCTGGTAACTACCAGGAAATACCGTTCTTTACGTCGGTAACGAACCAGTTTGAAAGTTCACCCCTTCGAACTTCAATCCAGTTCTGGAGTTTGGCGCAGCTCATTGGCTTTTTTACGCTTCTGCACACGAGAAATAAACTGTAGGCATGGCGCGGCGTAATGTGCTTCGCGGTACCTCATCCTGGGAGCGAGAGGAGAAAGCAAATCAGCAACGCGACTACGCAGCTCAACTTCACGAACAGGTGTGACTTACCTGTATGCCGACAACGAATTACTGCGATTTCATTGTGCCCGTAGGTTCTGCAGAAGCAGGCCAGGCAGGAACAGGAGAAGGCGCGTAGACGACAAGAGCAACGCGAAGAGAAGGAAATACTGGTACGGTGTTGTTATCTATTCGTCAGCATATTTTTTCGTCTTACCACTTGGCGTGAAAGGAACGTGAACAAGCAGTAGCAACCCGGAAGCTTCAGCCCCAGCAAGAATCGACCGCACCGGTATCTCCAGTTGCATCTCCTCAACGCTCGGCTCCAATGCCCCATGCATCGGCTGTAAATTTACAGCAGCACATGGCTCCAACAGAGTCTCAACTCCAGACTGCCAGTGCTGGGCCTGGCTTCACCAGTGTTGGGATTAACCCAGGAACATCTGTGACTGAGTCTAACACAGCACCAATTGTCACGAACGTGGGGTATGAGCCCAGTATACCAGGTTTCAACTCTGCGCCGTCCATTTTTGAGTCACTTCTCCGAGAACCTGGAATTGGTGCGCGATCAACAGCTTTTTACGACGATTTAGCTGTGTTCCAGCGACTTGCCACCGAGGTTTGTAACAAATGTGGTATCATTGCATCAAGAGGAGTGTAAACTAGTGTACGTTATGTGTAGCTGGATTCAGCAGCGAAGCAAAAGCAAACAAAGGCTCAGGTTCGTGTCTAAGTTGGCTATTTCATAGTGGAAGATTCAATCATGAACTTCTTTGATGCATTACAGAATAACTACACCAAACCGAATTTCCTTTATCAAGAAGAAACTGAGGCGACATCAGCGACAACGTTGCCTGTAAAATTGTCCTCCCCTGTGAAATTTGACGACGAAAAGGTGAATCCAGTCGAGAAAATGGCATTTTGCGAAGCTTACCACGGGTTTATTTGTACATGTAGGTGGCGATCCAAGCGAATAATCAACATGATAGTAACCAACACACAGTTCTCCGGTAAGCGCCCCACACCATCTAACTGCTTAATGGAAGTGCCTAGTGCCTAACAATTTTCTGTTATTCACACAGATCAAGCTTCGAGTTGCTCAACGAAAGTGTTTTTCTTCCACTCGGTACCACTAAACTACCGTTAAGTTTGTCTCCAACACGACGTACATCATGGCAAGGGCTTACCAGTGCAACGGATAATTACACATGTAGTGTGAGTTCTTTGGATACCCACAGTGAGATGCTGCCCTTCACCCATTGTTAAGGATGTGCAGTTCAAATCAATGAGCATCGTATTTATTTCTTCTCGGGGTGATTTTCGCTATTTGCGATGTCCATGAGTTCTATCGACTGGGACGTCATGTTGCCTAAGACACACACTGCGTCTTTCTTCATGACAAAGGCAGGTGCAATATTCCCCCCACAGGAGAACCTACAAACACAGTCGGGTTAGATTCTCTTGAGTTCATATAAAAAAGATCTTTTTTCACGCACCTCAGTCCTTCCCATCGCCACTCGCCAATAATCGCCCCACAAGCTTTCCTTGGACAACAAATTGCTCCCTCTGAGTCTGTGCTCGCTTGTTCAATCGTCCACAATTGAGGCTCAACGAACCACTGGTTGCATCCGTTTAAAACCGTCAGAACTGTCGAGTCTTCGTCCAATAATGCTGCCATTTGCTCCTCTGTTGACCCTCCACTCTGAGATGAATCGCTCTTGTTGATATCCACAATCTGCTGGAAATTGCGAAGCCATTCCATCGCATTTCGCTTGAGGAACACCAGGTGTGCCGGGGTTTGACCCAGTTCGGCATCCTCGGTGGACATTTTGGGCTTTTGAAGCTCGGAGATCACTGAACGGGTTTGCGTTCTCTTGTCTTCAGCCTTTGAAGTACGTTTAGAATTCTTCAGAAACGAAAGAGAGCGCCATAAACCAGCCTTCTTTCTCGACTCCCCATGCGTTTTATTCGGCGATTCCTTTGATAAACTCGTTCGCTGACTTTCTTCCGTTGCAGGACGTCGCGTTGGTGGCATATTGTGCAATTGCTGAGCCTCGTCACCTTTCGGAGGGTTGTCAAAGTCGAAATTCGGTTTTGTCAGGACAGGAGACGCGCTTTTCCGTCGGCCAGAGAACTTCCCCCCATGTGAACCATTTCCCATCGTCACGCTGGGGCTATGAGGTCTCAACCGAAGCTTGGAAAGAAGTGGGTTCTTGGAGACATTCAAAGGCACAACTTGGTCTCCTTCTGTTGGGATACTTGGTACTGTTTTTACTGTACAGTTGATGGGAGTTTGTCCTCGTAGAGTCCCGAGGAACTGCGAGTTCTCCGAATATTTCTCCATTTCGTGGTGGTGAACGATGGCACCAGCACAGAAGAGGCTTTCACCACAGCTTTGGCAGCCGAACATCGTCCCCATGGAGCGTAACGCTGGAATGAAAGAAGGTACCGAAGACTTTTCGGAAATGACTTTGGTTTGAGGAATGGACAAGCAGAATCCACTCGGGACTCGCTCTCCTACCATCCCGCGGTCATCACATCCTGAAGCCAACACCTCAACCGAAGACTTTTTCTTTAACAACGGGGGCTGTGAGGACTGGCTGGCTGTTTGTTGAGGCTGGCGGCGCTTCTTGGCAATGTCGTTAGCCAGGTCTCCGGTCTCCTGTCGTTTAGCCAAATGGGCCAATCGCGCTTTGATCAGGTGCTGATTCGCTTCAAACACGTTACCTCGTGCTGTCTCAAGGCACTTGAGCTGAGCATCGAAGCCAACATTGAGACTTACAACAGGCCGAAGCGCCTTCACTTGCGCTGAAGCGTCTGCGTATGACATTTGCTGCTTCATCATGAGAAACGCCATCACAACTGCAGGAGACCTCGACCGTCCCCCGGCGCAGTGAACAAGGACGCCGCCACTCTTCAGCCCTGCGTCGATAAACATCGCAGCGATCGGGAGGCAACTGAGCAGACTCGCGTACTCCTTGTCGCGGATACTGAGACTCAAGTACGTGAAATCCTCGGGGAAAGTCGCGTAGCTGCCTGCGAGGTTCAACACGTGCGAGATCTTGTTGGCCTTGAGTGTTTCCGCGTTAAAAGCGGCGTGGATCGAGCCAACAAACAGGCCGGCGGTCACCTCCACTGGGATATTATCTTGCACGATGGATGTCTGCAACCGCAGCCCCGGAGCTTTCCGCATGGACATTGTAGCGTGCGTTGTCCTCGGCAAGTGTCGTTGTAATCCATGAGCCCCCAGAGGAAGCGCTTTCCTCGATGAAAATAGCCAATCTGGCTTTCTTCATTGTCCTTCCAGGAATGGCATGCGGTTGATCAGATGCTGTTCCTCAGGAGCCTGCGGTTGAAATCCACGACCAAATGGCTATTGAAAGAGGGCAATCACAAGACTTTCATTTCTAGCAGATAAGGTGGCTCATCGTAATGTTCAGGTACGTGAGGTGGTCAACGATACTGGTACATCTGAAAGGAGAGCAGGTATTGGAGCAAGTCGGATCTTCTCCATCGGTCTGGCTGCAGTTGCGGTAACTCGCCGAGAATTCGTCGTAGAAGATCTGCAACAAAAGAGAGATCAAGATCAGTCGATATACCAATTCCTACCAAAGTTGAGAAGCACTTTACCTCTTCCGACGTGTGCTCGAACCCCGTCCACGTTGGCGGGAGGTGTGGGACCGTATCCTGGAAATGCGTTAACCGATAGACTTCCATACTGGCATTGCGCAGTCTCCCACTGAAGTTGGTGTTGCCGACACGGGGTTGTCCAAAAGTGTACAACGCTCCCACCGGCATCTTCTCGACGTACTCAAGCTCGAATGCGCAGATTGCTGCGACGGCTCCCCCCAGTGAGTGACCCGCTACCATCAATGTTGCTTGTGGATGCTCCTTTCGCAGCTTTTGCAATGTATCCACGACCTGCAGGGCCACAGACCGATAGGCCCAGTAGAACCCTTGGTGTACTAACACACCAGGAAACTCCTTGTAGGCGCGTCTTTTGAGGAAGGTGAGGTTGTCCAGCCAATTGGTGACGTCCATACTACCTCGGAAGGCAACAATCAGTGCGTCGTAGAGTGGGGAATAACCCACAAGACCCTGGAAATTGTCCTTGGCGTCCTCCACCACTACGACACCTTCCAGTCGCGGAACGAGCGTGCATGGCTGACAGCTCCAGTTAGCTATGTGCTGCTCTTGGCAGTAGGAGACCGACGTCACGTGCGCTAAGTACAGTGCTGTAGTCTCGTTGTACTTGGAGGCGACGGGTGTTGGGGCGGGTGTGGGAATTGGTGGCGAAGTTGATACAGGTGGTTGTTTGAGGCTGGTACGTGCTACCTGATCGAACGGGAATGAGGGTTGCCACACAGAGGAAGCCGCAGCTAAGGTCAGTGATTGAAGCAGCAGCAACGCGCACAGGATCCGCTGCAACAGAGTTAGGGGCATTCCGATGGGATGCCCTTCTTCTCCGAATTGTACGCAGAAACTTTACGGAAAGTGATAAGTTTTTGAGTGGAAAACTCTGATTGGTTAATCAACATGAGATTATTGAAGAGCCGCAAATGGTTAGGACAGATCATCAGAGCAGCCACGTACTTGTCTTGCCTCCTTTTGGTGCGCACGTTGAACGTTGGTATTGGGCAGTTCCTTCAGGGTGTAGAAGTGCCGGAGTGGTGGCCACCACAGGTGTGCGAGCTTCAGCACCTTCCAGAATGCCAGTGCGTGGAACTATTTTTTTTGCTGTTCGGCATGTCGCTTCGTCTCGATCTTTTTTCAACAAGTCCGTTATGAGCCATTTCGCTCAAAGCTTAAGTCAAGCTGACGAAGGCGAGACACCTCAGTAGTTCCAGCTTGGATTCCAGTCGGCAGCTCGAGGATCAATTCAATTTCGATCCGTTCGTTGCTCGGGCCAGCTACAACTTGCTCCTAGCAGCCGGCAGCGCCAGTAACGTCCGCTATTAACAGCAAAATCTCCCAAGTTTGACTCAGACGCTAAAAACGGCAATAGAAATATGTTCTTCCATGCAGCGAGGTAATCTCGGTAATCTACGTTCGCTGCAGCATGGATGCCACTTTCGTAAGGCAGTCCTACCCAGACATAGTTCAGCACGCTACCCCGGTAGTACCGGAGGAAACCGGTAGTCTAAACAGCTGTCGCCGCGTATCTCTTGCGCCAAAATGACGCATCATCTTACCGTTTCCGTATTTCATTATATTAAGCGTCACAATTATACATATTCGCTTACAGATTATTTCTCACAGTGCTTTTAATTGTAGTTAGTATAATAACATGTATCAAGTTTCGTGAGTTATCCAATTACGTATTGTTCAAAATCGAAAGCTCCTCTCCGTTTTAGGTCGCACACCACAGCTCGAAAAGAAGGCGATCGCCGCGACTTCCGCCGACTCGGCGCAGGCAGTTCGGCGGCCCCAGGCAGAAGCAGACACTCCCCAGACCCCACAGAGCCATGGCAGACGTCGCTGCCTCGTTCCTGCCGCCGCAGGACATCCACCCCAACAACGCCGTCTTCGCCGCGCGCAGTCTGCCGCGCCCCCTCACGTGGCAGCGTCAAGAACACACGATGCATCGCCGCACGATCCTCACGCGCATTGGACAGCTATTGGCACATAATGCACAGCTTGTGCTCAGCCAGCAAGGGGCAACTGCTGGAGGAGGTACTGATTTAAGCAAGACGTGGGTGCTGGCACGGAAACTGGAGGTGCTCATGTTCATTCACTCGGCCTCGCTGCTCGAGTACGTCAACATGGACAGTCTAGCACGACGTGTACAGGCACTAACGGCCGGTATCGTCAATAAGAAGATCCGTCGAGCCACAGCCTCCACACCACCTTCCACTGACGCGCCGACAGTGGCGCAACAGACAGCCGCTCGACCTCGTTGTCCGCCGACGGTGTCGCCTGCAGTGCATCCAGTAGCCACGCCACAGGTAGCAGGACGAGTGTTTAGTCCGTCGACGGATTCAACTGCATCAACTGGAGGAAACGGCCGTCCACTGCCACGTATCTCGCACCTGATCCACAAGCGCAGTATCGATGAGACCGAGTACAATCGTCATGTGGAGGACACAAACGGCCGCAAGCGGATGCGAATTACGCTGATGCCCGAGGAGGGGCCAGAGACTGACCTGGAGGAGAAACGTAAGCCGAGTGAGCTTGGAATTCTACTGTTCCGTGGATACGATGAACTTAGCAAAATGATCTGGAGCTACGTGGATGGGGTGCAGATCATGCGTTCCCGTGGTGTCTGCCGTATCGCCTGTGCCTTGACCCCGCTGTTTGTAACGTCGCTGCAGTTGAGCTGTAATGCCGTACAGAAGGCGCTAGCTACTCGCACCAACGGGGACGCGTGCATTCTGCGTGAGTGCATTCACTTGCGCCACTTGGAAATCGTGTCACTATCGGCTGGAATGACGTTCGGAAAGCTGTCAATGCGTGCTACAAACTGCCCGCAGCGCTTCGTTGTCACGCACGACGATCACGAGCAGATTGTGCTGTCACTGGCGGAGCAGATGCGTCTGAACACGTTCCCGGGACTTTCACGTTTGAGTATCACGTGTCTGTTCACGAACGAGGAGGCGGATGGGGAAGCCGACGTTCTGTTGAACACTTTACTGCTAGGGTGCTGTCCGAATATCGAGGAGTTGTGTCTTCCTGGAAACAGTTTCGGGGACTACGGAGCTACTAAAGTAGCGCAGATGCTGCGGTCACAGGTTTGCCCAAAACTCACGCGACTGGATTTACGCCGTAACTTTATCGGTGAAGACGGGGCTCGAAGCTTGTGCCACGCACTGGCTGATGGCTGCGCGCCCAATCTCACGGAGTTCTGCTTGGGCGGCAACACGATCACGGACTCGAGTTTTCACCACATTTTGTACGCGATGGAGAGTGGTCAGTTGAAGAAGTTGCGTTTCTTGGGGATCGAGATGAACTACCTCACGGCGACTAGTATGGAAATGCTGGGGCGCACGGTCGGTAAGCTGGTTTGTCCCGTTCTCTCGCAGATTTCGTACAGTGACAACAGTGTGGACAACGGCTCTGCCAAGAGGCTGATAGCGACGGCCGTGTACCAGGAGCGCGTGTGGCAGGCCAAGCGCCAACAGCGAATCCGTGACGGCACCGTTAGCGAAGACGAGAGTTCCTGTGACGAGCAGCTCTCGGACGAGGAGGTAGTTTGAAGACGCGGTTGTGAGCGTTTGTAGACGTCAGGGGCATCAGGTAGCACATGGACTAGATCCTGTACTGCCTGTTGCCACTATTTAACAGAGGTAGGAGCGCCAACATAATTTATACACCACCTTCTATCGGGAATCGTTTCGTCTGTCTAATGTTTGCGATCTCTAACACGCCGTCTGCAAGTTTTCCAGCTCCGCGTCGGCAAAGCGCACAGGCTCGTTCCAGTTTGGCGAATTGGGGTCAAGCGTGAACACGAGCAACTGCAATTCTCGATTCGAAGTGACTTCAGCTGGTCGTGGACTAGGAAGGAAAGCGTCGCCTTGGACGCGCTCAAAGCGGAAACCAAACGCCACTGCTTCTTGGAAGAACAGGTCTTGCGTGGACTGCGCTCGACACACGAAGCCGCAGCAGAACTTGGTCTCCAGTGGGTTCTTTGACCGCAATAACAAGTACTTAATGGTTTGCAGAATGGGTTTGACCAGAATGGGCCAGCACACGACGTCCGCTCCAATGAGGACGTCGACAGGTCGAGGAAACGCGCGTTCGAAGGCCTCAGCGCTCTTTCGATCTCCCCACAGCAGTGGTAGCGCCTGCACTTTGCTGGGATCCGCATTCACCTTGGCATTTTCTTCCAGTAGCTCCAACACGATGTCGTTGCCGTCCGTCAAGGCAGTGTGGGCTCTATACGACACGCAGATTCAAGTTAACTACGAACATGCCAAAGGTTCAACAGAAGAAGTGAAGGCATACGCGAACTGCGAAGCCACGAGGCCGCTGAGGCCAGCACCGGCGCCTAACTCCACGACGGTTTTGCCGGCGATGTCATCCCGATGGGCCACGAGGTACCAAGCGAGGAAGATGGATACTGGCCACACCACTTGACCCGTGAGATCGTGGTCGGTGGACGCGGCGTGGGAACTCAGGAGCTTTTGCTGGACGACGCCGAAGTCGAACTCCTGTGACTCGTAGCTTTATGAGCGGAAGTGTTAGGATAGAGGGAAAACAGCGGTGGGCCAGCTTAATAACTACGTACTCGCGGTTTACGAATAGGTCAGTGCTGAAGAAGTCTTCATAGTCCTCGTCCTCGTGTTGGAGTGGAGGAGAGCAGCTCATTTTTCTGAATGACCAGCAACAAGTGTTACAGTTGTCATTTGTAAAAGTTCCGTTATAAAAAAAGCAGTAGCCAATCATAATACGCCACTTTATAATGCCCAGTACAGTACTATTCCTCATATACATCACAGGCACAAAATAATACCGTAATGACATTGTTAAGTTCGAACGTGTACAGTAATCACTCTAAATATCACTTTGCCCTTATATTTTTATGTCCTCTTATATCAGACTATTTAAAATAAAATCGATCTTTTATTTCAAATGAAATCGGTCTAATAAGTGTGCAATTAAAAATAAAATACTCTAAAAACATATAATTGTTGCTGATGTTAGGTGGCCCGCCACTTTTCACTTCAATTTACTTATCCTCTTCAGTACATGTGATGTATTCTACAGCTCCCATCGGTACGGACACCTCAGGCAAATGACAATGATACGCGTGCGATCCACCACGGCCTTGCGACGCCACTGGCGGTAGCGTGTGCGCGAGCTGCCGCAGTTTCGGCACTCGAACAGGTCCGACTCGAAGCCTTCCGCCTCTCTTCCGTCTCGCATCACCTCATGCGTTCGCTTCTTGATCCACTCTTTGCGCTGGCGAGCCAACTGCGGGTTAGCCATGTCTGGGCCGCTCATGCGCACCAGACTGTGCGACGGTAGTTCACCGCATAGCAGGCGGTTACGAAGATCAACATTACGCGAATCGTTCAGATTAAATAGTAGTGTCCTCGCCTTGTGCGCGTATGCCTTCGTTAGCGAGTAGCTACATGCAATCAAAAATATCAATATAAGGCTACAAAGGAGCAAACTTCATGGTGTGTCACCTACCTTTGTCCATATGCTGCATAGAGCTCCGCCTCCACGTCTAGAGCCACAGCTATGGCATTTGGGTCCAAAGGACGCAGAATGTCCGTGAGCTTGGACGAGAAGCGACGACGGGCGACTGCAATACTCGCGAGACTCCACGACTTGCACACACGCCCCACTTGGCCAAAGCTGATGATGAGAGCCAGCACCTCCTGCGGCAAAGTCGCCGCCACCGACGGTCGGACATCTTCCTCCTTTGTACACACACTTGACGCTGCAGGTTTCTCTTCTATCTCGAGGAAACTTTTAGTGCCTAGAAATCGAATGGAACAGATTAGGCTTTTGGCTTGAAAATGTATCACATAGCACAAGAGCAGATACCTTCGAGGTCCAGCTCCTCCTCGAGCTCCAACACCCACGCGTCGTCTTCCTCGTCCTTGTCCATCCGCATAGCACGCGACGCCATTTCGGCCTGAATAACTCGTCAATTAGCAGCACTTTCTCCTCCCGTCGTCACGTACAGTTCTCTCTTCCGTCGACGCTTTAGCAGTGCCTCCCATTGTGAACTTCAGCGAGACGACCTAGCAAAGAGCATACTCAAGGAAAAGCATACTGGCTCCAATCGTAATTAACCAAAAGTATATCCACGCGGCAAAGAGTCATTAAGCGAGTGCAGGATAGCAGACAGGATACTGTACTAGAATATGCGGCAGCGCGTCGTCAAGAGCGACGTGGACGACGGCGATGACGCACACGAGAGCTCCGTGACCCGCACGGCACGTCGCGCGCTGAAGAAAGTGGATGTTTACCCGAAGATGCACCGGGAGTTCAAGGTGCAGACGGAGTTCGGAGCCACAGTGTCAATCGTCGCTGGGATCGTTATGGCCATCCTGTTCCTCTCGGAATTAAGCGCCTATTTGAGCGTTAATACACACGAGCACATGGTGGTGGACTCGTCATTGGGCGAAAAGCTGCAGGTGAACTTGGACGTGAGTTTCCTGGCTGTCAACTGCCGAGACGCCCATATCAACGCCATGGACGTGGCTGGAGAGCTGCAGGTTAATATGCACCAGACGGTGGTCAAAACGCGGCTGGATGCGAACGGAAATT
Source organism: Phytophthora capsici (assembly GCA_030324255.1). Taxonomy (NCBI): domain Eukaryota; phylum Oomycota; class Peronosporomycetes; order Peronosporales; family Peronosporaceae; genus Phytophthora; species Phytophthora capsici. The sequence goes on along the minus strand of CM059360.1, from coordinate 2,684,350 downwards.
CTATTGGAAACCCCTCCTCAGAGGATCTGGCTAAAACGGATATGCCTGCCGGATACTGCGGCAGTTGCTATGAAGCCAAACACCCGGCGGGCAAGGAATGCTGCAACACGTGTGAAGAGGTGAAGGAAGCTTTTATTCACAGTGATCTGTCCCTTGAGGAGGCAGAACAGAAGGACCAGTGTCTGCGGGAGATCATGGAGGCTGAGAGACTCGCGCAGGACGGAGAAGGTTGCCGATTCACGGGTAAAATGTTTGTGAACCGCGTTGCCGGCAACTTCCACGTTGCTCTTGGACGCACGTTCCATCGCCAGGGACGACTGGTGCACCAGTTCCGACCTGGACAGGAACACACATACAACTCGAGCCACGTGATTCACAGTTTGTCTTTTGGAGAACCTGTGCCTGGCGTTGTTGGACCTCTTGATGGTGTTTCGAAGAGCTCGGTGCAACGTAAGTGGAACCTTCAAGATGACGTTGAATATCTACGACTAACCTCGTGATCTGTGTATTAATCCGACGCAGCTGGTGGAGTGTTCCAGTACTACATCAAGATTGTGCCTACGATCTACAGCGACATTGACGAAAACGCGATTCATTCGTACCAGGTTCGTCTGTCCCCCAGTTTGATACACCTAGTAGTTGATACTTATCTTTTCTTTTGTCGTGACAGTTCTCGGTCACGCAACAGGGCAACTACTTAAACCCACGCGGCCAGATGACGTCTCTTCCTGGTAAATCCTCTCCAAGCATTCAAAAGCCAAGACCGTAAGATCTCACTCGTTGTCTTTGTCGTTCTAGGCACTTTCTTCGTCTTCGACCTGTCCCCATTCATGGTGAAGGTGGAAAACGACCGTGTGCCCTTCACGCACTTCCTGACCAAGATCTGCGCCATCGTCGGTGGAGTTATCTCGGTGCGTTCACCCAGCTTTAAACCACCAAAAGTGCGATACTAACACCGTTTCTCCCTCAGATTGCGGGCTTCGTGGACTCGTTCATGTATCACTCGCTGCATGTGCGTCGTCGCGTGTCAACCAACGCCGGCGTCTCCAAATTCGGTTAAAGCTGTGTCCATAGTTACAGCACGATACCCATTTGAATACACCTTTGTCCACATTCATTCTTCTTCATTTGAAATATTTATTTATAAACCAAAATAAATTAATAAACAACAATTAATTATTCCGAAATGAGTGAGGAGGTACGAAATGCTGCCGAGCGACTCCGGAAGCTGCTTCGAGCCGCCCAGTACCCGCAACTAAGCGCACTGCGTCTGGAGAATGGGGACGTCGCTGATCTATTGCGTGTGCTGCACTTCGTCCTGCTGGATTCGTCTCGAGACGTGGCTCAGTTCCTGGTGAACAAAGGTTACGATCTCTACGGGAAGACGGACGCGCGCTTCGTGGAGAGCTGCTTCCGTCTATTACGTGACGAATTCCGCTGCTTTCCGTCCTTGAGTGTATCTCAGTTCCTATCCAAACATTTTGTGGCTCGAAGACTCGCAATTGTAGCGGACGTAGCGGCAGCAGTGGCTCAAAAGCGCCAGGAGCTGCAGAGACTCAAGAGGAGGGAGGAGGCGGTGTGGGCTCAGCCCCGGGGAAACGAGAGATCAAAACCACTGTGGAGAATCATATGCTGCCTTCTGCAGTGACCAACCATGCAGCTAGAATACTACAGTACCTGAACGGACAAGTTCCACGAACATCGAGTGAGCAACCAGTGCATGCTAATGGGGTCGAGACGCAGCCAGTGGTGGCAATTCCACTGTCTACACCGGCTGGAGACAGGCATACTGTAGACGATGGAGTACAAACGGAGCCTATTTCCCAAGATGTAGAGTCAAAGCCGTGCAGTTGTTCTCACGAAACGGAGAAATTGACCACAGCAGTCGCTGATCTCAGTCGTCAGCTCGGTGAGCTGTCCAGCGCTCTCATGAGCAAGATGTCGAGTGTGGAAAGCCGTCTGGGTCGCTTAGAGGATGATGTACATGGCATTCGAGCAGCAGTTGAGGAACAACGTGATGGAGATTGGAGGTCCAGGACGGCAAGAGACCGAGATCCAGGTGGTAACTTACCTAGTAACAAGGATCTAGCCGACAAGCGAGCGCTGGATGTGGAGCGGCCTTGCGCATGGCCCCCACAACCTTCCGTCTTTGAACGATACTAGGCTCTTGCCTCTCTTTCCGAACAACCTTCGGATAAATTCAAGAACGACACATTGGTATTTTGAAGCACTTAGCTGTAATTCCAGTATCTAGCACGAGTGCGGCACAGGGCATTTACTGAGCAACCGCGCAATCTCAGAGAAAGTTGGGCGATCTGTATCTTGCTGACTCCAGCAGCGCTCAATGATCCGCTTCAGTGCTGGGGTCACCTTCTTGTCACGAATTTGTGGACGGTTGCCATCCTTCGCGTACAACACGGCTGCAAACGGACCTTTGCCCACAAATTGACGCAGGTTCTGTGAGTACGGTTCCTCCTCGTGCAGCACCTCGTTCATCAGCACACCGAACGAGTACACGTCCGTCTTCTCGTTGGCCACCACGCTGGAGCTCAACAGTTCCGGAGCCATGTAAGCAGCTGTACCGCCAGCGATTCCTTCGAAGTCGGCATCCTCATCGCCGTCGCCACTGGAACCACTGAGCATGTGTGACGACGTGGTGCTGGCAGTTTTGGCTCGGAACGTTGCGAGTCCAAAGTCGGCGATCTTGGCGTGGAAATCGTCGGTGATCAGCACGTTCTGCGGCTTCAGGTCGCCGTGCGTCACGTTGCACTCGTGCAATTGCGCCATGCCGTACGCGATGCCCAACAGGATGTTGAGTTTGATACGGCCGTCTGTCATCTTGGCCTCCACCTTGGGGTCTTCGCAGTAATGGAGAAGGTAGCTGAGACTTCCGTTCGGCACGTACTCCATGACGAGACTGACGGGGTTGAGGGTGTATCCGTACAGCTCCACGATATTGGGGTGGTCACCCAGCATCCCGAGGATAATCGTCTCTCGAATGAACATCTTCGGTCTTTTTTGGTGAGTTTGGCAGCGTGCAGCTTCTTGATAGCGACTTGCTTGTCGTCCCACTTGCCCTTGTACACACAGCCGAACCCGCCGTGACCAAGAGGCTCCTCGTCATCAATCTCCAGATCGTTGTCAAAGTCGAACTGAATGACGTTACTCATGGGAATGAGGTTGCTAACCCCGTCACTTTTGCCCACGTTGGCAAAAGCTTCTCGGAGCTCTGCAGTTGCTCGAACTGGTTCCGTCTCGACGACCATTTCCACTGGCATCTCTCGTTGCTGCTGCAGCATCTGCTCGTACAAGTCATCGAGGAGTTTTCTCTCGTAGTAGTCGTCTCTCTTATCGTGTTGGACCAATGCTGGAGATCCACCGAGGAAGTGACGGGCGACGGCTTTGGACAGATCTGGAGATCCGTCCTTGAGGCGAGGTACCCACTCTGGAAGTTCTTCAGCCGGGTGCCATCTCTGTGCTTGACTCTGGACCCAGTCTTTGGCTTTGGATGTCCGCATGTTCGGAGCACCAGCTTTCGTGACGGGAACATCGCTTGGAATTCCTTGCAGCCGCGTCTGGGCGTCTGAAGCCTTTCGGGTTTTGCCGTTGACCTTGTTTTTGCCCAGAGCAAGCTCCTCCATCTTCTGGACAACTTCAAGGGAGGACTTGTAGCGCATATCGAGCTTCCCGCTCTTCGTGTAGTGCAGATCAGTGCTGGCAGGAGATACTGACGCTGTTTGGATGGCTGTTGCCTCACGCGAAGACTTGAAGCGCATATCCAGAGCTCCGGTCTTCGTATAGTGGAGATCTGGAGACGGGGTGCTGCTGCTTCGGGGTGCCGAGTAGGGGCTGGGCGACGTTCCAGAGTATCCGGATGCTACAGCAGCACGAGAACTGTTGTAGCGCATGTCCAAAACGCCACTTTTGGTGTAGTGCAGATCTGACGAAGACGAACTGCTATAGCTAGGAGTGGAATAGCTCGATGAAGAGTAGCTAGATCCCAGGCGACAGCAGCACGAGAGCTACTGTAGCGCATGTCGAGTGCACCGCTCTTGGTGTAGTGAAGACCGCTCATGCTGATGCACGTGTGCGATTCTACGGCTTGCTGTTGGCTTGAGTGTTAGCTTGAAAGTTGGAAAATGAGGAAGTGTACAAGTTTTTTTTATTGTCTCGTAGACTAAAGACGTACTGCTAACAATCGTCAAGTCTTACCGTGTTCACCGTCTTCACATAAAGTTGTGGACGCAGTAAAACTATCTGGTCATGTTGTAGTTCCGCAGAATACTGAACTTTCATTGGTTGATCATGTTGAAGTGAGAGATCAGGTGGCTACATAAATCCCTGTCATTTTCGTTCTCCCCCTGGTCATAAGCATTTTCAGTAAGAAACCCCTCAGGGTAAACTCGACGTTGTATGAGTCTGCACTACACGAAAAGTGGCAGGCTGGACATGCGCTACAGCAGCTCCAAGGCCGCTGTGTCTTCCGGATACGGAGGGGGAGGAGGAGGCTGCATCAACTACGGAGGGGGAGGCAGCAGATCTTCCTCCTCCTCAGGTCTCCACTATACGAAAAGTGGAAATCTGGACATGCGTTACAACAGTTCAAAGGCTGCAATGGCTTCTAATGGGGGAGGAGGAAGTAGCAGCAGCAGATCCACAGTGTCGGATCTCCACTATACGAAGAATGGGGCGCTTGACATGCGATACAACAGTTCCAAGGCTGCTGTTGCTGAAGCGGCAGCTCCACCTGCTCCAGTGAACAGCAATTTGCACTACACGAAGAATGGGAAGCTGGATATGCGCTATAAGAGCTCCCAGACAGTTGCTCAGCAGCTTAAGGAGTCTACACCAGTTCCTCCCCCTGCTCCATCGAACAATCAGCTTCACTACACGAAAAGCGGGAAGCTCGATATGCGCTACAAGTCTTCACGTGAGGTCGCTGAGAGAATGGCGAAGATGTTGCTCACTGGTGATAGATTTACCACTACAAAGCCCCCGCAACGACTGGAAGGGGTTCCACATGATGTACCAGTCACCAAGGCGGGCGCACCGGATCTTCGCACTACCAAAGGGAAGCAGTGGGTCCAGAGCCAAGCGCAACACTGGCATCCAGCTGATGCTTTACCTGCTTGGGTTCCAAGTCTTAAGGATGGATCTCCCGATATGACAAAGGCTGTATCGCGCCACTTTATTGGCGGATCGCCAGCTCTGCACCAACAGGACAAGAGAGACGAGTACTACGAGAACAAGCGCCAACATGATCGACTCTTTGAGAAGCTCCTGCTGAAGCAACGCCAAGCTGCAGTTGAAATGGTCCCAGAGCCGGAACCAATTCAAGCTACTAAACAGCTTCGTGCGGCTTTCGCTAATGTGGATAATGACACAGAAGACAATTTCATGCCCAAGAGTAGCGTCCTTCAACTCGACCTTGACAACAACCTCGTGCTTACGGAGGAAGCGATGCTGGGCCAAGGCGGGTTCGGCTGTGTGTACAAGGGCAAGTGGGACGACAAGCAAGTCGCTATCAAGAAGCTGCACGCTGCCAAACTCACCAAAAAAGACCGGAAGATGTTCATTCGAGAGACGATTATCCTCGGGATGGTGGGTGACCACCCCAATATCGTGGAGCTGTACGGATACACCCTCAACCCCGTCAGTCTCGTCATGGAGTACGTGCCGAACGGAAGTCTCAGCTACCTTCTCCATTACTGCGAAGACCCCAAGGTGGAGGCCAAGATGACAGACGGCCGTATCAAACTCAACATCCTGTTGGGCATCGCGTACGGCATGGCACAACTGCACGAGTGCAACGTGACGCACGGCGACCTGAAGCCGCAGAACGTACTGATCACCGACGATTTCCACGCCAAGATCGCCGACTTTGGACTTGCAACGTTCCGAGCCAAAACTGCCAGCACCACATCGTCGCACATGCTCAGTGGTTCCAGTGGCGACGGCGATGAGGATGTTGACTTCGAGGGAATCGCTGGCGGTACTGCTGCTTACATGGCTCCGGAACTGTTGAGCTCCAGCGTGGTGGCCAACGAGAAGACAGACGTGTACTCGTTCGGTGTGCTGATGAACGAGGTTCTGCATGAGGAGGAACCGTACTCACAGAACCTGCGTCAATTTGTGGGCAAAGGTCCGTTTGCTGCTGTGTTGTACGCGAAGGATGGCAACCGTCCACAAATTCGTGACAAGAAGGTGACCCCAGAGCTGAGGTGGATCATTGAGCGGTGCTGGACCCAGAACCCTCGTGACCGCCCAACTTTCGACAAAATCTCCAAGCTGCTGTCGATCTGCACGATTCCCCACGCGTGCACGTAAAAGTTGGAGGCGATTCCTTATCGTCAAATTGGAGGCTGCTGTCTTGGTGGGCAGCGGCGATGCATTTATGAGTGTGTGAACTCGTTAAAGCGCCGTACAAAGATCTTCCCGATCTTGTCCGTCGGCTTGACATGAACAGAAGCCGGTGAAGTGAAAAAGGCCTGGGCAGGCCACTGCATAGATAAAAAAGAGAAAAAAAAGAGATAAGACAAAATAAAAAAGATCAGCTCAGTGAAGCTGGCGAAGAAACTCCAGCTGTCAAATGTTTCCATTGCAAGGCTAGAAATGTATTTACTTTCGGTTTGTATCTTTTTCTTCTTGCTTCACGATCACTTCGGAGGTTGATTCCGATGAAACTTGGTTATTGTTACCCTCGCTTTTGAGCTCCTGTGGCTCCAGTTTACAGTGTTCAGCTGTGTTGGTCCGCTGCGAATCTGTTGATGTCGACCCCGGCACGAACGGTTTGGCCTTTGCACTTAGCGTTGGCTGTCGGTACTCGACTGAAACTGTGCGCTTGACATCTACCAAGGTCCAAGAATCTGTAGATATTGAGTCCACCAGTACATACTCGTCGTCGTTATCGACCTGTTCCACCGTTATCGAGCCACCGTGAGAAGTATGTAGATCCATATCCACGTACAACTGCTGCAATTCAGCACTGAGAGCTAAGCGCAGGCGATTTTCTCCTACGCGACGTAGTTTCCGCTGGCATCTTTGAAGTGCTGCTCCCATTTCTCTTCGAATCGTTCGAGTCACATCGCGCGTTAGTCGCGTGTCGTCGCGTTTCTCATTCAGCAAATAGTCCGTGAGCGTCTTCGATCCTCGGTGTCCAGTCAACGAGTCGTCCAGGAACTTGGAGACTGCAGAACCTTTAATCTTGTTGGTCGTCGCACGGGTCAGACACAAATTCGGCAGCTCGTTCACGACTTCGTCCCTCAGTAGAAACGCGAGATCCTGCGCTTCGTCGTCTCCATCTCGACCCACGACACGTTGGAAGGCGAAGGCAAAGCATTGCTTCTCCAGGATATGGTCCAGCTCCACTGCTCCTACCGTATTCAAATCCAATTTATCTCCATGATACAAATCTCGTCCCTTGAAGAACTTGACGATATCTCCTTCCACATTTTTCCTCATTCCTGGGTCGTTGAAAAGCTTCGGCGACACATACACCTCGGAAAACTTCGGGTCATGCGCTGCACAGCAATAGTTGTACCCTTTAACTTTGACGTTATTAACACAAGGCTCTCTCGTGTCTGTCAGCAGCCCCAGACACTTCGGCAGCTCACTGTTCACTACCCGATGAGCTGTGCAGAACCCGTCGGCGTCGATCCCCACCGTCTGCGTACAGCGTCGACCTGTAACTACTACCACAGCCTCGCACTGTTTTGTGGCTGTAGCCTCCACGCGTTGGTGGACTTGGCAATAGCCTCGCTCGTCCAGATTCCACTTGATCTTGCAGCGGCGGCCGGTGGCGCGTGCGAGGCCTTTGCACCTGGAAGCGTCTGGCTTGTGATACTTGCAGTAGCCATTGGCGTCCAGTCCCCACGTAATGGAGCACGGAGTTCCACGTTTGGTCACGCCTTTACAGGCGTTGGAAGCTGCGGTGGTGGGTGGAGAGGGAGATTGAGAGCTGTGGTGGACGCAGAAGCCTCGTTCGTCCAGATTCCACTTGATCTCGCAACGGCGACCGGTGGAGCGTGCGACGCCTTTGCACTGAACAGCGTCTGGCTTGTGATAGCGGCAGAAACCATTGGTGTCCAGTCCCCAAGTGATGGAGCACGGAGTTCCTCGCTTGGTCAAACCTTGGCACGTCGAAGACATGAGCTTTAGAAATACTTACTTGGGAGAAAAAATGGACTATTTTGACAAGCCAGAAACATAACATGGGTACAAAAAGTGAAAGCTGCCAATTGAATGGCTGCATGTTCCATTTTAACTCACTTTCCAATTTCCCGACCAAGGAACATCGACGTCCGGAAACCTAGCCAACAAGTACTTACCAGCTTAGCGCTATGGATCAGTGCAAAGGTGTCACTACGAAAGGTGAAGGGTGCAAGATCTATTGGGACCTTGACGAGCGTGGCTACTGTAAGAAATATCACTCGTGGCAGGGTCTTCCCAAATGTCAAGGCTTCAAGATTGGGACTGAAATTGCCTGCAGAAGCCCCGCTAAGAAGGGGCTGAAATACTGTTGCGAGGCGCATAAATCTCCCAACAAGCACATTGACCCCAGCGTGCTCAACCCCATGGCCGTTCACTTTCGCAGTGATGTCCAAGCCGATGTTGTCGTCCGTTGGCATAGCCGTGATGTGTACAACCGGGGAAGGTTAGATTTAGTCACGCCCTATGCGCTCGACCTGGATCACATTGCGGAAAAACAGATTTTTACGACCGCGCTCTCCATGACGAAGCTCCACAGGGGAGATAAAGACTTGGCAATCGAAGTGCTGCGCGATGATGTGGTTAACAAGGGGTATAATCTCTGCCTTACCGACCCAAACACCAACCGAATCAAAGGTGATGCTGTATATAATTTCATGGACGACTGGCGCACAGGACATCTCGCAGAGAGGAATTTTACTGCATACTTGCTGGACGGGCAGCGCAATGGCGTGAAACTTACTCGTGCGGTTAGTGGCAGAATCACTAGAGAGATGGGACTTGCGATGAAGAAGAGTCAACGTAAGATCAGTGATGAAGGAGACACGCCTGTGCTTGATCGCGTCAGCGAGCAGCTACAGGAGCTTTTCGTGGCTATGGAGCTGAAGGCCCCTCGAAAGAAATGAACTGGATCATATCCGATGCATCGGCCAGAACACTGCTCAATAGGAGCTGAATCTGGTGGCCAAGGCCAAGATCATTGCTCGATTGTACTACGTAGTACGAAGAAACTACATGTAGAAAAAAAACAAAAAACATAAAATCATAAAAAAAAATAAACAGACCAGCCTAGCTGGCATAAAAAACTGCAGGGTATGTTGGCTCACGTCATGATGATATGTCCATAATGGCTACATGTCACTATGTCACTTTGTTGAGGTGATTCGCCAAATGGCGTCGGAAGACGACGAGGAGTTCACGTACTCTGCGGGGGAGCTGGACGACGAGGAAGAGAGCGACGTGGACTGGGAAGACGTCGGTGCATTGCCTGATGTCTCTGCTACTACTACTTCACAGCCAGAGCCCTCTAATTCCCCTCAGCAGGCACAAGAACCTCCCCTAATCGATGACAATTCAACTGATAATCTGCAACAAATTGACTGGGAACAAGTTAATCGGTCGTTGGCAGAGCAGGACGCAGTTTCAGTAGATCGTAAGAGGCGACGCCCAGCCATTCGCTTGACCAAAGACGAGAAACAGAGAGAGAAGGCGCTTCATCAAACGCATCTGCTGGTTCTTTTGGGTACACGCATCAAATGGACAAAACTCAGTCGCTCCCCATTGCTACGAGGGCTTTTGCTCTCTTTAACTGCCACTAGTGACGTTGATTTCTTCGCTGAGATGACACAACAGCCACTTGTGTATTCGTTGGGGCTGCTGCTTCGGTGGTTCAATCGAGAGTTCCAGTTGTCGGAGGAACCAGAAGAAGCTGTAGAGAAGGAGCTTATAACGGAGTCCAGTTTGATGAACGCATTCTTCAATCGAACAGGACGGGACTATGAGCTGTCGGTTCTATTTGCTAGTCTTTGTGGAGCTCTGCAGTTACGCTACCGTCTAACGTACGCTCTGGACCCGCTGCTAGTGCGAAAAGGGAAGGCATTTGAGTCGTCATTTAAACAGAGACCTACTAAGCGACGACGAGCTCCGAAGGTTGCGAATAAGTTACTGAAGAGGAAAGCGTCGTCTGAGTCTAAGGAGGGCAGTGAGGAGGAAACGGGCTCCGCGCATCGAGTCTATTGGCAGTGGTGCGAAGTGTTGGACGAGAAGAAGAAGGAGTGGATCCATGTCGATGCGGTGCGTCAGTTGGTCAATCGGCCACAGGAGGTTGAACCGCTGCGAGGCAAAGCGGCACGATTTTCGTACGTTGTTAGCATCCAGGATGACGGTTTGGTTGTGGATGTTACTCCACGATACGCTGGTCAATGGAGCAAGAGTCTGGAACTGCGGCTTGCTGACTCATGGCTGAAGCAAGTGATCGAACGGTATAACGAAGACTCGATCGATCAGCGAACTGGACTACTTTCTACTCTTCAGGAGCCTGAAGATGAGGAAAAAGCCCTCGCACAAGAGGAGCAGAAGCTGGAGACGTTGAAGTTGGCAGAAGGCATGCCGTCAAGTCTGGAAGGTTTTAAGAAACATCATCTGTATGTTCTGGAGTGTCATCTACACCAATCCCAGTGTCTCCACCCTCGCAAAGTGGTTGGACTATTCAATGGCCAGCCAGTATTTCTTCGTGCGCACGTACAACCACTGCAGTCCGCTTTTAAGTGGCGCCGTCTCGGTCGAATCGTCAGGGAGAGTGAACGTCAGAAACCTGCCAAGTGGAAGTCAAGAGGTGACGATCCTGGAGGTAGCGACTACAGTGATAGTGACAATACTGGGAGGTCTGGTGGTTCGTCGTTGGCGCTTTTTGGACTGTGGCAGACGACGGAATTCGAGTCTCCTTCATTAGTGGACGGTTGTGTGCCGAAGAACCAGTACGGGAACATCGAGATCTGGAGTCCAGCCCACATCCCTAAAGACGCAGTCCATCTACGTCTGCCTCGCATTGATACGATCGCTGAATCACTGGGAATCGACTTTGCACCTGCCGTTGTGGGCTTCGAGACTCGCAACGGCCGCACAATGCCCAAAGTGTCTGGGATTGTAGTCGCAAGAGCTCACGAGGCGACGCTACTGGATGCCCACGCTGAGAGGCAGCAACAGACAATTGAGAAGGCCATTGCACACAACCAGAAGCTGGTACTGAAGCGCTGGCAGAAGCTCACCAAACGTCTTCTGCTGCGTCAGCGACTGGAAAATGATTATGGTGCAGTGTAAAGTTGATGCTTGCCATTTGCACATTTCTTTAAGGGACGTAGTTTGCGCAAATACCATTAATTTACATTATTTCTGTTTAGCATTTTCTGTTTCGTCCCGTAATAAATTACAGTCACACAAATCAAAACCAAGACCGCTTGGTGTCATTCACGAACCTACCGATCAGCGCCCAAGCGATGCAGTGGGTAGCCTCTTCCCTGTCCAGACACGTGCGTCACAGTGCCTTCTTCAGTACACGTAGTGAGTGGAAGCGTCAGGTGGCAGAAGGCCCGAAGCTGCAGGATTTTATTCGAAGAAGTCGACCACAGGTCCATTCCGGCGGTGAACCAGCACAAGAAGCTCCTCCCAGTCCTGATGAATCGTTGCAACAGATCCGCCAGATCCTGGCAGAGATTCGGCAAGCGGTACGGTTGAAATTGGCGCAGTAGAAGGCTTCCAATGTGAAATTGACAATCACTGTGTTGATTTGTTTTCAGCCTCGACAGACAGCGCCAATGCAACTGGTAGACCGCTTCGGACGAGCACACACGTATCTACGCATCTCACTGACCGAACGCTGCAATTTACGGTGCCGTTACTGTATGCCCGAGGACGGAGTGCCCTTGCAGCCTGTGGAGGACCTTTTGACCACTTCGGAGATCGTTCGACTGGCGAAACTCTTCGCTTCCTCAGGGGTCAAGCGGATTCGGTTGACAGGAGGGGAGCCACTGCTACGTCGGGATCTGGTGGAACTTGTGGCTCAATTACGAGCGATTCCAGGCATTGAGTCTGTGGGGGTCACCACCAATGGCCTCACCCTGCAGAAGAAGCTCTTGGCTCTGCAGCAGGCAGGTGTGGATCGGTTGAACGTGAGTCTGGACACGTTGAAACCGGGCAAGTTCGCGCATATCACGAGACGTCAGGGGTTCACGAGAGTTTTAAACTCTATTGTAGAGGCGCAGAAGATGGGGTTCTCTCCTCTGAAGATCAACTGTGTCGTTCAGCGTCATTTCAATCTGGACGAACTCGTAGATTTCGTAGCATTTACAGAAGGACACGCAGTGGACGTCCGCTTTATCGAATGGATGCCCTTCGACAGCAACCGGTGGAACGATGAGACTTTTGTGCCGTTCAAGGAGATGATGGACACGATCCGGACGGAGTTTCCGAATGTGGAGAAGCTGCAGGATGGAGCTAATGACACGTCGAAGGCCTTCCATGTACCTGGATTTAAGGGTCAATTTGGCTTTATCACGTCAATGAGCGAGCATTTCTGCGGCTCCTGCAACCGACTGCGCTTGACTGCGGATGGAAATCTCAAGGTTTGTCTGTTCGGGAATACCGAGGTGAGTCTGCGAGACGCCATGCGCTATAACGTGGCGGACAGAGACATTCGAGATATCGTTGACGTGGCAGTGAAGAGGAAGAAGTTTGCGCTTGGGGGTCATGGAGATATGTACGGCCTCTCGAAAGCTAAGAACCGCCCGATGATCCTCATCGGAGGGTAGAAGAGTCAACGAGGAATGAATATGCGGGATTTTATTCAGTACATGTACCAAGCTAAAGTTCGCCGATCAAATTGTACGGGGTGATGAGAGCGTTTTCCAAGCAGCAGTTAACGTCCTGGAGGTTGCCGAGCACTCGAAGAAGTGGAGTTATCCAGTCCATTTTGCACTCCAGTCCTGTCACGCGCTTAGTGAGGTCTTCCCATTGGAAACGGATGGTGTACTGACACTCAAGACGTTGGCCGAGAAGGCGGGTGCAAAGCGTGAAGCTCTCAGCGCTTGTGGATGCCAGCAGGTGAGGGAAAACGCTTCGGAGTGTTGCCTCGGTGATCGTCAGACTTAATGAAGCCGTTGCGAGGAGAGCCCCCATCGGCTGCTCTTCCATTCGCTTTAGTTGGAGGTGGAGGCTGCCGAAGTAGGTCGAGTAACGCCGCCACTGTTCAATGAACGTGTCAACGCCGTTCCGTTCTCCAAGCTCAACGTCAGGAGTCAGTACAGTCCGAAGGAAATACTCCTGGTCTTTGAATTGCGGCACGAGTGGGGACATTGAGGCGAGAACCCCATGGCGAAAGAGACGGAAGTACTCCACGACGACATGCCACACGTTATTCTTGGTGTCAGTGCCGTAGCACAAGGAGTAGCGCTTTAGAGACAACTCCTGGACCTCTTGCCGTAACATATCGGCGCTTTCTTGGAGTTCTTGCGCATGTAGGCGCTGTCTGTCACGGTAACGCGCCTGGTTGTTCCGACATTGCTCTCGACGTCTGTTGGTTATGAATCTCCTGCGTTTTGGCGCGGCTTCCTGATTTGTAGTAGCTGCAAACTCACGTTTCCGAGTGAAAACTGCAGTATGGAGCCGCGAGTCTTGTTGGTATCTCTGCTGAGGCAGGTGCTGTCGTGTGTAATCTTGGTCAGCTCCGAGTTGGAACTCCAGTCTTTTGGCATTGTCTACGTGTAGCATGGTCATCATTGCTTGGGGTCTTTGGTGGTACTGGGAAAAACTGGAAATGAAGTGGGCATACGGAGGTCCAGGTGATCGAACCAACGGCGAGATGATCGAAATGTTACGGAAATTCATCCATGGACGTCATCAAACGACCAATCTGTTGATGTAGATCGAGATTTTAGGGATTGCGTGAGCCGATTTGGTTGACGGAGAGATGTGTATCACCGTGATATGCAGCGGCTGTGAACAGATTTTTTTCCCTGTAGATGACGGTTTACCTCACTTTCACGTAAGCATCGCGGTTCATTTAACTACCACAAGATTCTTGCAGATGTAACACGAATAATGAGCGAGCGTTTGTTTTAACGCGAAGGTTGCCCCCCCCCGAGCTGTGCATATAGCATTACACGTAGCAAAGTGAGGTTAAACAGGCAACCTTCTACCACAACTATGCTGATCTTGCCATCGAAGCTGGTTCCGATGGACAACTCATTTACTTTGGCAAGCTCCTTGCCTTCTCGTGCTTACTCGTGTATATCTCGAGGGCTATACCATACACTGGTTAGTCCAGCGGAGTTGGCCGTCCGTTGGTTGCTTGAGTATTCCTGTACTGCCCTGGCCGTTGCATTCTTCGTCAGCACAAACGCCGCCATCTTGAATCTTGGCGGCACCATCTTCGAACGCAAGCATCGTCATGAAACATTCTTGATCGAGTTAAAATGCAAGGCTTCTTTCCCCGCTCCTGTTTCTCTCTTGGCCGACTGTCTCTCCTGATCACTTCTTTTTCCTGTAAACTTTGTGGCAGTAACTGGTATTTCTTTCGGTTCTTGCCAATCAACGATCGGTGATTCATGTGCTGTAATGAGACAGCGTTGCGTCCAGCTCACTACAGTTCATACAATCAAGCTTAGAACAGAGTCCAACACGACATAATTGACGCAGAAGTTTTACCTCAGACATCGTCTCGTCGTCCTTTTCGGCCCTAAACAGCATAAAAACAAATAATTGTAAGCGACAAGTAAAAACTCTTGACAAATCACGTAGTACATACTCAGCGGACGGACTGCGATCAGCATCGGCTTCCTCCCTACCAACAAGAACACAATAGAACCATCAGACACACTCATACTCAAGAAAAGGAACCAGATCTCACTTCTTGGGCGACGGAGAATTGCGGCGTGGGGACGGTGAAGCACGCGGAGACGGCGACCGCTTCTTGTCTGGACTGGCGCTGCGTCTCTTCGACGATCCTGAGCGGGAGCGCGAACGAGACTTGGAGTGTCGACGCGGCGAGCCTTCTCCCGGGACGTTGAGGATGCGGCGCATCTCCTGCGGACTCTTACGGGACTGTTTGGCGAACAGCACGGCGATCTCGCGCCCGCCCAGCTGCTTGCGGTCCATTTTGAACTTGACGTCGCGTCCGACCTCCGCGTCCGCGAACTCGATGAACGCGAAGCCTCTTGGTTGGTTGGAGTTGTAGTCCTTGGGGATGTAAACGTCCAGGATGTCGCCCGAACGGCGGGAGAAGGCGTGACGCAGCTCGTCCGCCGTGGTCTCCGGCGCCAGATTGCGCACCAGGAGGCTGATGGGCTCGCGTCGGCCCCGACGGCGGTCAGAGGAGCGCGAGCGGCCACGTCGGTCGCGGTTTCCACGGTCCCGCGGGCGACTGCGGTCTCTTCGCCGGTCACGCGACCTCGAACGGGACCGGGAACGGCCGCGCCCGTCGCCACGCGAGCGCTTGGGCGGAGACTGGCCACGTCCGCGACTTCCGCTGCGACTACGCGGACGGGAACGACGCGGGCTGCGGCTGCGGCTGCGGCGCGGGGAAGCGGAGCGACGACCCATTCTGGTTGGTGTCAGGTGGCGGTTTGTTTCTATGGTCAAAACCAATTGTTGTGTAAGACTTGTGTAACGTGAATGAATGGCTTCAACTTGTGTCAAAGTGTATACCAAGTGTATACTTGCTTGTTTTCTAGGGAAGTTGACGTAGCTTTTAAGAGCGTGGACGTTGGCGCTGCACAGGCTCAGAGGAGCCCAGTTCGAGGCAACGCTCGTAGGCGGCCCAGATGGAATCAGCGATGACTGCTCGGAAACCATTCTTCTCGGCTCGGTACAGTCCGGCGGCGGTGGTACCTCCTGGACTCGTGATGTTGTTCCGCAGCTCGACAGGGTGCACGTCCTCTGACTGCATGTACAGCGCAGAGCCCAGCATCGTTTGCTGCACCAGTTTCTGGAAAGAACAACATAGGAATGTCAAAATGGCTACACAATCGGGAGTCTTTGCTGCGTCGTACCGTTGCCACTGGCCGAGAGAAACCCATATGAACGCCAGTGTCGATCATCGCCTCGGCCACGAGGAAAAAGTAGGCAGGCCCTGAGCCAGACAGGGCCGTTGCCATGTCCAGCGCGTTCTCGTCGTCCACGAACACCTAATCCAACCAAAATATATCAGCAACAGCAGCAGCACAAGGAGATCTCCATCCTAACCGCACCTCCACACCGAAAGATCCGAGGATCTGCTTCGTCAACTCATGCTGCACAGTCGTGACTTCAGCGGACTGAGCCCACACTGTCGTCCCCTCTCCAATCATAGCCGGCGTGTTCGGCATCGTGCGAATGATGTGACTGTTCTGGCCCAGCAGCTTCTGCAATTGCTTGATACTTTGTCCAGCCACCACAGAAATTACTAGAGCGTCCGGGTCCATCGACGCCTTCACAGCTCGCAGCACCTAAAGTCCACAGTTAGATACCCCACAAATTTTAACATATTATATCAGTGTACGCACATCGTCGACCACCTGCGGCTTCACTGCCACCAAAATGACATCCGCGTCCTTCACTGCTGAGCTGTTGCGTGTGTGGGTCTCCACATTGAGCTGGGCGTATTTCTTCTTGATGGAGGGATTAGGGTCCGAGACCACCACTTTAGAGCTGGGGATTAACCCCTCCGTCAGAACTCCAGTGATGATGGCTTCGGCCATGTTACCACCGCCAATTACAGCCAGGCGACGGAGATCCAGCTCATCCCGTTCGACGGCTTCGACCGCATTGATCTGCTGGCTCTTGCGGGAACGCGCGAAGCCTCCAGAGGCGAAGGAGGCGCGCAGCACAGGCGTGCGAAGCGGACGGAGCTTGGAGGCGAGCGACAGCATCTTGGGAGGTCGGAAGGGAACGAGGAAGTGGGCGGACGTTCGGACGATTTGGGCAAACGGTCTTAACTGCTTCAACGTCTGATCAGCAGAAGCGGAGTATGCTTGTGCTCCGGTTTTGTCATGCGAATAAGATGCAATACCCGAAAGAGTGACCTGTTCCACGCACTTTAATAACATGCGCGGACAGGTACGAGCTGTGTAGCGTACTGGTATCTGCTGTGAAGAGCTAAGGTTTGCGAGTATGTAGCTGGAGTTGACGCCGACGTACGCGGCACAGCTGGATGGGAAAGTCCTGACGAATGCGCATGCAGTGGGAGATGTGGACGGAAATGGCTCGACGGAGCTGATTTTCGGCTCGCTTTTAGGCAAAGTCTCAGTCTTTAAGATTGTGGGGGATCGACTGTCGCAGTGGAGAAGCTGCGAAGTGAACGGATCCGTGACAGCCATCTGCTTGGATGATCACATTGCTGGAGACGTGAGTGCTGCTGATTGTTGGGTAGGAGAAGATATTAATGTGTTGCTGTTGTTGTTTGGAGTAGACGCGCATTGTTGTGGCCACAGCGGAAGGAACTTGCTCCGTGTTCCGCTCAGTGGAAGGAGCTGAAGTGCTGCAGTTGTGCTTTGAGTTTGTGCGTACGACTGGAGTTATCTCGTGTGTTGCTACTGACTTACTGGAGTTTGCCTGGATAGAGTGTTGCTCTCAATATCTGTGACGTGGTGCACGTGAACGGAGAGCTGATCATTGCAACGCGTGATGGAAGGTTGCTCGTCTATCGACCTACAGTCGATAGGTTGAATCATGCAGACCCCGACTTGGTTTGTGCTCTGTTCAGTGATACCTGTGAATGCATAGTGAGCTAACTCACTGGTGTTTTGTTGATCAGCTGTCAGAATACTCCCAGGTCGCTCAAATGGAGATCAACGGCGAAATCGAAACATTGATCGTTCCACAGCAGAAATCACTTCAGCTTCTCGCTCGGTGCTTTTCTGGTGAGGTGTTTAGCATTGGCGGACCGGCTGCGGACGGTCCAAACGACAAGCGGAAGATCGTGCCCTGGGCTGGCCCACCGACTGGAAATGACGGCATCACCTTTGTGGTTTGTGATATCGAGCTGGCAGGAGAGCGAGGCATGAACGCCCTTGTGTCGATGAATGGGCTGGTGTCGCTGTTTTCAGCGTCTGGAGAGAGGCAATGGGATTTTCAGGTTTGTTGAACACTGCTACACTGTGTGCTAGATGGACCGATTGATTTAATCATTTGACTTGCGTACTCAGTTGCCAGAGGCTGTGGTGAACGCTGACAAGCTCGAGATGACAACAGTGGGAGGGGATCGTCAGGATGCTGTAGGGCAAGAATGAGTTTTCATTACCAATTGCTAGGTTTGACCGCATTGTTAATGATTGCAGATTGTTGTCTGCACTTGGAGTGGACAAATGTACGCTATTCAAAGCGAGCGAAGACTAGTGCGCTTTCGGATGCTGCTACCCGGTTGCTCCATGTTCTGTGGTACGTAGATTACCCTTCATGCATCGACCTTTGCTAATTTCTCTTCATCTGAATAGTGGGAATCCGCGATTTCTCAGAACAGGTCGACCCTACCATTGTAGGCATTAGCACATCGGGCACAGTGTTCGTCTACCGCGACGTACAGGAGACGCTTATTCGAGGTTTGCAGGACTCAACTCTGGTACGCGACAATAAGCATTTTCTTCATCACTCAGATCATAGCTCACAATGTTTCTCTGTGATACCCTTGTAGTCCGATAAAGTGAAGGAGAGCTCTGTGTTTGCTCAAATAGACACTCCAAAGAAGCGGGAGGAGCTAATGAAGAAACTGCGCAAGGCATTCCCACAACAAATCTACCGTACTACAACTACCACCCCAAGCGTGGAAGATCTGATCAAGGCAATGGTTGGAGTTCAGCTGTAATGTGGAATCAAAGTGTATAAATTGCATATTTTATCGAGCTCCCGTTTGATTCTGTTGGCCTACCAGTTCTGCAGTTGGTATGCGTGCTCGACGAGGCTAGCCACGTTCTCGGGTCCACGACGAAGTAGTTCCTGTGTGAAATCCCCCACATAGTTGATGTGGAAGTTTATATCAGACGAGTTGACCGAGTTGAGCTTCCACGATGCGTCAAAGGCACGGAAGGCGACACAGTAGAGCTCGAAGAAGGCCATCGGGTCCTCAAAAAGTCTCCAAAACGGGCGTTCAGACCCCAAACATCCTCCGTCTCTTAGCTGCAGAAGGTCAGCGAGCACGTACGTGATCTGCGAGCCTACCATCGCGTAAGAGTAAGCTTCTGGTCCGCTTTGGTCGTTGAGAATGGGTAACGCCACTGTACGATGCACCTCGTGGAAGAACACCAGGCACTGTAGTGGTAGTAAAAACTGCAGCTCGCGCGTGGGGTCTCCATGTCGGAATCCAAGCCGGTTCCACTCGGCACTCGTCACCGCGAACGGCTGCGTGTCGAAACAAGACGTCCACAGCCGCTGAAGCATGTCGACATGTTCAGGATTTCCAGGATGCAACGGGTCCTTCATGGCACCTATGAGCTTTGCAAGTTGCGCTAACGCCGTGGCTGTAGGTGGAGCGTTGCCTGCCCCACCAACGCCAGCAGCGGCTGTGACCTTCTCCCACATCTGTACCGATCGTTTCTGCAGCGTTTGAGCCATAGCGGAGCCCTTCATCTTAGAAGCGAGCGCCTTCTTGACACCAAAGAGGACACTGCCCACGTCTTGTTGTTGTGTCTGCTGGGGTTGTGACATGGGATATCCAGCATTCCCCTCGCTTTTAAGCTGGTTCTGCCAGTGGAAGAAGGCGCGGAATTGTCGGTCTTCAGAGACGTCTACGAGCTCCTCCTGCACGGGTTTCTTGCTGGGTTTCTCCCCATCCTCAGCCGGTGCCAATTGCAGAACTTTCACACGGATTTCCCCATTGCTGGACACTGGGAGCACTCGATTCTCATCCGTCAGGTCTCTCCAGCAGTAGGCAGAGCCCCCAGTCTGTAGGCGGAAGTGATACGAACCCTCGAATGGGAACTTACGACGCAATTCGGACAGCGTGGGGCGAGACGACAGTAAGAGGGAGGAAGAAAACTCCTCCAGTCGCGCGTCGTCAGCCTCCAGCAGCATCTGTTGGAAGAAATAGCGACACAAGACGCCGCACTCGCGCTCACGTGCCATGCTTCGCCAAGTCTCTGATCAAAATGTGAGCTTTAAATACAGCAGTGGTGAATACTATGGAATAGCATACTTCATTCGAAACGGAAGTTTGCCACAAGACCATCACTCTTACAACAGAGCAGCGCGGTTGAGACGGCCCTGGGGTCTTCTTCGTGCGATGGAGGAGGACGAATGGGACGACGCGCTGCTGTCAGAGATCGATGCGTTGGAGAAGCGTCACTTGGAGACCACCAGCCACAAGAATCAGCCCCAGATTCCATCTACAACCGGAGATACAGCGAATAACGCCTCTTCTCATAATGAGCCATGGAACTGCAGGTCCTGTACGCTACGCAACGAGGCGGCCAGAACAACCTGTCAAGTGTGCAATACACAGCGTGGTCAGACGTATAAGGAGCAAATGCAGACATCGCCACAGAGAACTACAGCCACAGCCAAGAAGACAATACAGGCTCGACTTACCTTTAACGGGTCGTCGCAGAGGCAACAGGACGTCGGGCGCTCTGAACCATCGCCTTTCAGTGCTATTAGAGACGGAGGACAGTCACAGACGATGCTGAGCCATGCTACCGGAGGATCTAGACTGGTACTGACGTCGAGACGTTCTGGACAGGCTTCTACAGCTCCTCCCGCTAACTTACCGGCTTCATCGCCCATACAAATACCAAGACATGCTGCAGGAGAAGATATCCAGGCTCAAAAGAGGTATCTTGATGTTGAAACGCATCCGAATCTTCCCCAGATTGACTATGAAGCAGCACAGCACTTTGTGTATCCGACCAACTACTCCATTCGAGACTATCAGTTGACTATTGCAGAGAAGGCGCTGTATCACAATACGATGGTGTCGCTACCGACGGGACTGGGCAAGACGCTTGTGGCTGCTGTGGTCATGTACAATTTCTATCGATGGTTCCCGACTGGGAAGATCGTTTTCATGGCTCCCACGAAGCCGCTGGTGGCGCAGCAGATCAAAGCTTGCCATGAGATTATGGGTATCCCGCTGTCGGACACTGCAGAACTTCAGGGTAACGTGGCACCAACGATGCGTCGCGTTCTCTGGAAATCAAGGCGTGTCTTCTTCTGTACCCCACAGAGTTTACAGAACGACCTACGGCGAGGCATCTGCGCTGCGGAGAAATTTGTGTGTGTTGTGGCGGACGAAGCCCACCGAGCCACGGGCAATTATGCGTACTGTTGTGTGGTGCAGGAGATCGAAGCGAAGACGCGCTTCTTCCGAATCTTAGCGCTTTCGGCCACACCTGGAGCCAAGTTTGATGTGATCCAGGATGTGGTGACAAACTTGCGGATATCGCACATTGAGAGTCGATCTGCTGATGATCCTGATGTGAAGAAGTATACTCACGCGCGTCAAGAAGAAGTGATCGTCTGTCGCCTAGGTGAACAGATCATGGAAATTAAGGCGCAATTTCTGAAATGCCTGACACCGGTCGTGCAACGACTACTCCGGGCTAATATTATTCAGTACACCGACCCGGAGAAAATATCGAGCTGGTATGTGCTTCAATCTCGCGAGAAGTTTCGAAAAAGCCCCAACTATGCCTCCAATCGTAGTGCTGAAAGTGATTTGGCACTTCTTGTGAGTTTACTTCACGCCAAGAGTTTGTTAACGGGCCATGGACTGAGCAGTTTCCGCGACCAGATTACAAGTTGGATAGAGGAGCGGAAGAAAGGTAAAATGTCGTGGTCCAAGAGAGAAATGTTGCTGTCACCAGAGTTCCAGGCGCTTGAGTCAAGTTTGGCAGTGACTGAAAGCGACAGCAGCTCTACGCACACTGCTAGCCACCCAAAGCTGGTTAAACTCCGTGAGGTCTTATTGGAGCACTTCCAACGTCACGCTGCAGGCGAATCCAGCACACGTGCGATCGTTTTCACGCAGTATCGAGCAAGTGTTTCGGAGATTGTTGCACTGCTGCGTCCACTAGCGCCTCTCCTGAGCGCCCAACCGTTCATTGGCCAGGGTACAACTGGTAAAACCAAGTCGATTAAAGGACAGACACAGAAGATGCAACAAGAAATCGTCCGCAGGTTCCGTCTGGGTGAGTTCAATGTCCTCGTGGCGACTTGTATTGCTGAGGAGGGTCTGGATATCGGTGAAGTCGATTTGATTGTCTCGTTTGACGCGCTTACCTCTCCTGTGCGAATGATTCAACGAATGGGGAGAACAGGCCGCAAACGCGTGGGTAGAGTCATCATTCTCGTGACCGAAGGCGATGAGCAGAAGAAACTGGCGCGTAGCGCATCAGCTGCGAAAACCGTGAGCCGCGCTCTCACCACGTTTAAGAACAGGTTCACGTATTCCAAGTGCCCTCGCATGTTACCTACTGGGATTTACCCCCAGTTAAAGGAATTGGAGATGAAAATTCCAACTTTTCATGCGTCGCAAGTGGGTGGCAAAACTGCATCAGTGGCAGTTGACCCTGATCTGTGGCAGCTCACCGATGCTGAGCGAGCAGTAGCTTTGATGAAGTACTTCCCGCCAAACTTTGCGTCGAGCTCGAGAAATAAGTTGTTTCCAGTTGTCGCGAACCGGATGCATTTACTACGACGCCAGCCACGAAGTTTGTTAGCTCGGAAGGGTGTGGGCACTCGTGTGGGATATTCCACTCGATCTTTTATTTTGCAGAGTCTTGTGCGAAAAATCAACGGGCTCGAGGAAGTGGTGGAGACGGATTCCGAAGATGAAGAGGCGCTTAAAAGCGCCGACAGGAGTACATGTAGTGCCAAAGAATCGGATGGTCTCGCACACCCTGGCTCACTCGAGGAAAACAGACTCACTGAACCTTCGAGGGTGGATAAGATACGTCGTAGAATCAGAACAAGCACTGACAAAGGGGAAACTGACAGCGAAATTGGCCCCCCATGGCGAGAGTCCAGTCCTCAAGATGTGATCGTTGGCGACAGCAAATGTGACGATTCATTTTCTGCGATGACGCAGTCGGTGGATACTTTTGACATGCACTTCAGCCCAGAGTTTATCGATCCGGCCACTCAGTTTACCACTGCTATAGAGGACGAGGGCCACCCAAAGGGCGGCAGTAAACGCCATCAAGATGACCAGATTATGGATCCCTCGCCGAAGAAGCAGAAAATAATACGCAATGTCGAGAGGGCGTCTCAAGCAGTACCCCAATCAAAGACAGCGGCTGTGACAAGTGACGATGACACCTCGGAAAAGCAACAACAAGTATCCGTTGGTGAACTTGTCAGTCCTGACAATATCGACAACGAGGAGAAATCGCAGCAAATGTCGGCATCGTTATCTTTGACGCTCACGTCTGATTCTGCAAGTGAGGCTGTCTGCCAGCAAGAGGCTGTGAAAAATATTGCAACGGACGCTACAGTGCAACATCCAGTAGTTTCTCGCCATCGGCAACTGCACTTTGACGATGATATAGTCACCGGTGGTCCGTTGGATCAAACCGATAGTGCCGAGGATGCACATCCAATTCTAACTGCGGCTGGAAACACGGCAGAGCTTCAACATGAGAAGAACGAAACACCAGAAGATGAAGATGAAGGATCCGCTGCATGTTCTTTTGCTCCGGGTGTATGTGTAAACAGCATTGGAGGTGAATCAAAGGAGGGATCAGAAGACGAAGACCGGGATGAAGAAGACATCTCTGCATTTTCTTTCGCCCTGCTTCCTCCTCTCAACGCTGGAGCTGTAGTCGCACCAAGCAAGCCAGCAATGTCGTCAGAGTTGGTTGTTGCAACAGCTTCGTCGACAACGTCTCAAACAGTTGAAGACGGTACTGATGGAGATGAAGTTGATGAGGTGCACCAGGATAAATCTACAGCCACAAACGAGATAAACTGTCGTCCTGATGCAGATGTACGCGTCATCGATCTTACGAAAAAACAGCCACGTTTCAGTGCTACGATGTCTGGAGAAAAAGTGGAACCAGTAGAGACAGTATCAATGGCAAACGATCCTATTGCCAAAGATAAAGATACCTGCCAGAATGCGGTTCCAAGTCAACGGAAAGAGTCCCAACCGGAGCAAGAAGAAGATGGATGCTGCTCCATTTGTCTGGAGACTGAGTCGTACGATGACGATCCAATCGTATTTTGCGATGGTTGCAATGTGGCAGTTCATCAGTTTTGCTACGGGATACACGTTGTGCCTAAAGACAAGTGGTTTTGCGATGTCTGTGCGGAGGCACAGACTAGCGCTAGTACAGTCGGCACAAGTCAACTGCGCTGTCAACTTTGTCCACACCGTGGGGGTGCATATAAACGAACCGAATGCGGTAAGTGGGTTCACGTTCAGTGTTTCTTGTGGATTCCAGAGTTTCGCGTGGAACAGGGAGAAAACGATCAACTCGTTCTCGGTGATTTGAAAAGGTTGGACCCAGACCGCAAAACGCTGCACTGTTCTCTCTGCAACTCACAGAAGGGGAATGGAGTTATCCAGTGTGCACACAAGCGCTGTCTAGCCGCGTTTCACGTCAGTTGCGCTGCTTTCGCACGCTATCGCATGGATCAACTGGACCCACGTAACGACGAAGACCAAGGCTGTGGAACTTTGTTTCTGGCATACTGCCCGCTACATCGCAACTCGACAGCTCCAGTTACTTTATTTAACCAGGAGAAAACGCCACCAGCAGCCAAGGCTCGATCCCCCAAGCCACCTCTTCCTTCGCCTGCTGCGCGGACTTCATCTCCGAGCCACTTGCTGGCTTCTCCTTCATCTATAGAGGCAAAAAGGAAGTTCAAAACCTTCCGAAGACTAAAGCGGAAGTACGATGCCTCTCAAGCGCAAATGTTCTCGCAGTCAGGAACGAAGGCATCACCAGTGTCGACTTCGCCATGGCAGAAGCGCATTAGGCGATCTAAGAGACGGCGGGAGACAGCCCGCGTCTTGGCAGCTGCGTATATTGATGATGTGGCTGACGTTCGAGGTGGGGTAAAAGATGACGACGATGAAGATGACTATGGAGACGACTATAAAGATGCGGCAGATGACTCATTTATCAACGATTCGTCGCAACTACTGTATTCGCAGTCGGTCGTATCTCCCGAAGACACTGAAAACAGCAACTTGAAGAAGAAGAGCCGGAAAAGATCGAGTCCAAACATGCGGGCTATCTATGCACGATCGCTGTTCGAGTCGCAAAGTTCTCCTCTGCTACTCCGTCGAGGCGGGAGGCACTTGGACAAACTCCCTTCCAATGGAATTATACGTGCTTGTCTGGATGAATTGCACAATGGACCGAATGAAGTGGACACTCCGTCTCCAAGACCACGTTCGCGTTCTAGGATTTCCAGTTCTGCAGATAATGCATCAGCTACACCACCAGCGTTAAGTGCTTCCGCTACTGTAACGGAATCCGATGGGGACGACGAAGCTGATCCCTCGCCCAGTTTCGCATTTCTTGCCAACCCCCTCGATACTGTCCAAGAAGAGGAAGAGAGCAATAGCGAAATGGCCCCGCCGAGCTTCAATTTGCTGGGGATTGGCGCACAGCCCGCCAACAGTACAGAAACTTTTGCTGTGTTGACTTCAAGTAGGCCCCAGCAAAGGGTTTCTTCGTCAATTAGACCGGTTGTCCCCGCCAAGGGTCCTGTGAATGGAGCTGAGGATGGCAGCGATGAACTGCACAAGAAAGTCGAAGCAAACCGTATGAAAGCTTTAAAGAAGTTGGAAGAGCGACGGCTAGCAAAAAGGCTGCAAGACCAACCTCAAAATCAAGCGCCTCCGTCGAGTAATGAGCATAATGCTGGTGCTCTTCAGGTGGCTAGCAGGTTTACCTCCGCTGCAACTTTGATATCGAGAGAATCCCATGAGGGCGAGGTAGCTACCCCATCGTTTAGTCTACTAGGATCTACAGGCAGTGGTGGGCCTGTTACTCCTGCGCGAAGTGCCCAGCAGCCCACGTCGACCGTCGACCTCACAAGTCCTGGGTCTGTTCAGCAGAGTCAATCACCGAAGTGGGTTATCTTCGTAAGCTCCAGTTTCGCCAACACCAGAACATTCCCTGCTTTTTTGTCTGAGAAGCACGTCGAGTGCACAGTGGCCATCGATGATTCTCTCGAGGCGGATGTCCTGCTGAGTGTGCGGATGGGAGTTCTTTTCGTGACAGGGCATGAAGTGGCCGCTGCTTCTCCAAGCCAAAACGTGGTCAAGAACCGGCGGCTCGGAATACTACTAGCAATGCACAAGAAGCTTGTTATAGCAGTCGTTCATGATGGCGATGATCCACCTGGGGCAGCGGGGTTGAGGAAGCTTCCGAACGCCACGGTCATTGTTCAGTCCTCCATCGAATCTCTGTGTGTGCAGCTCCACAAACTAGCTCGCCAGGAAATGGTTGAAGGATATGAGATGCCATCTCCTAGTCTATGCCGTCCCGAGTTTCCTGCTGAAGTGAAAGGGCTGGACAAGGATTTTGCCGCTAGACTTGAGTTCTTTCGCTCTATAGCCCCTCTATCGCTAGGCAGTGCGCTGTCGTTAAGCTTCCGCTTTAAGAACTTCGTCGCGGGGCAGGTGCCTGTGCTCAAGTTCAACGAGATGCATTGGAGACGGATGCTGCCATGGATCACGGATACGGCAGCAGAGGAGATTCGCAACCACGTTCGGCAAAATGTGCGGCGTTAAAGCTAAGAACGACGGCACGACTTACAGATGCGACCTATACAGGAACTGCACAACGTCTAGTTCTTGAGGGACTCAATGACGCGGATGGAATCATCGAGCGTCTTGTCGTCTTTACAGAAGGCGAGACGAACGACGCCAGGAGCAAGGCGGTTCTCCGGACGACTGAAGAAGGGCGACGTCGGGATTACGGCGAGGTGGCCAGCTTTGACCAACTTGTACGCGAACTGGTAGTCCGGAAACTCCTGAAGACGTGATAGCATGAGTTTGAAGATCAACAACAGCCACATCAAAATAAGGTTCTACGTACCGTCTTGGGGGTATCGGGTGTGGTCTGGATGCCGCGGAACTCATCGTAGAACGGAAGACCCTCCACGTTGCAGCACACGAAGTAGCCGCCCTCCGGCACAATAGGACGCCAGTTGTACGCCTGAAGCGCGTCACACAGGCGGTTGCGCTTGGCCTGCAGCATGTAACGTTAGTGTACACTATCATAAGAGAGCAACTAACTTAACCTCGTCGTACCTGCAGCGTCTCCCTCAGCTCGTCGTAGTATCCGTTGTGCTTGGCCTCCCTGAACGCCGACGCCAGTGCCACCTCAAACGGAGTCGTGCCACAGAACGGCACCGTGCTGTGCGCCTTGGTGATGCCTCCCACCAGATGCGCCGGCCCCACCGCGTAGCCTGTGCGCCAACCCGTGCAGGAGAAGGTTTTACCAGCGCTGAAGAGCGACACTGTGCGATCAAAGAACCCCGGAAGCGATGCGATGCGTTCGTGTTGGAGTCCGTCGAACGTCATGAACTCGTACACTTCATCAGCCAAGACGATAACGTTCGGATGGCGTTCCAGCACCTTTGCGAGCTTTACGAGCTCTTCCTTAGAAAAAACTTTACCTGTGGGGTTGTGCGGCGTGTTGAGCACCAGCATCTTGGTCTTTGGGGTCAGCATCGCTTCCAGCTTCTCCAGGTCCGCCTGGAAGTCGTGGGACGTGAAACGTGCGTCCACGTGCGAGTCCTCACTCAAGAAGGCGGCACGTTTGGCCGCGTTGAAGCTGAACGGGACGCCCGCCGACTTGATGCCATGCAGCTGCGATACCGTCACGTAGGCATCGAAATACGGCTCGAAAGTGAGCACCTCGTCTCCAGGCTCCAGCAGCGCCGCCATGATGGACGCGATGCCTTCCTGAGCGCCGTTAAACGTCACGATCTCCGTCATTGGGTCCAGATCCCGGTTCAATAGAGGCGAGTACATTTCGGCCAGCGTCTCCACGTAGCTTACGTGGCCTCCGGGTCGCGTGTATTGGTTGTTGCCGTCGTTGATGGCGTCGATCGCTGCCTGTTTGACGAACTGCGGCATCGGGAAGGTTGGGAAGCCCTGACCCAAGTTTACGGCGCCGTGCTGCATCGCCAAAGCGGAGAACTCAGCGAACACATTGGCAGGCAACGTACGCACGCGGGTGGAGATATTGCGCGCGTGGTGGAGCGACGGGAACAGCGAAGGGAGCTTCGACACCGGCAGCATTTTGCTGAGATGACAAGGTACTTTTTGACGAGCTTTGAGGTAGCTTTTAAATCGTGAAAATCTGTATCCTAAAAATTGCCGTCAGACGTGGGCTTTCTAAAGTTAAATTCTAACAGACGACTTTCTAAATTAAAATTCTAACAGACGACTTTCTAAATTAAAATTCTAACAGACGACTTTCTAAATTGAAATTCTAACAGACGTTTCTAAAAGTGAAATTCTAAAGTATTTAAAATTCTATTTGCGATCTGCTGTACACCGTTTTTAGCCAGGGGTAGTTCAATGTGAACTTCACACAGATATTCGACTGACACATAGTTAGGCCAGTTGATCGACGCGACATATTGTAAGGCCATTACCGACCCCTCGATTGGAATCACGTACCGTACATGTACCGGTACTGGAATAGGGTTAAAGTACGTAATCAATGGTACCCAAACCTCCATACTAAAAAGCACTCAAGTTTTTTTGGGCACTTTGTAGCTCAACCTACACTCACAAATGTGTATTGTAATGTATTAATAAGTGACTATCTAGTATTATTGAGTTTTTAATTTAGAATGTCTGAAATAAGCATTTGCGCAACATAAGTGTCCATACCACAACATTGGGGGATATTAATAACAAGCATGGCGGACGCTCCTCCGCCCAGCAAGAAGCAGCTCCGTAAGCAGGAGAAAGCCCGGTGGCTGGCAGAACGTAAGGCTGCTCAACTAGCTAACGGCAACGTACCCTCGAAGCGTAAACGCCGAAACCAGCGTCAAAGTCGCGCAGTAGCGAGTGTAGCGCCGTCCGCCGCTGTCCACTACAGCACGTGCACGTCCTCCACTTGTGACAATCGAGTGACGGGCAGCGTCTGTGTCGTCCGCAGTATTGAACCATATGTGCATCGCTTTGCTCTATTCGCTAAAGGCCGCTGGGCCGGTCGAGCTCTTCGGGAACTGTTTGCCAGTGAATTCCCAACCCTCTCAGCCGATTACTGCGTTCGAGCTGCACGTCAAGGGCTCATCCGAGTGAACGGGAAGGCAGCCAGTTTAGACTTAGTGATCAAAGGTGGAGATTTCTTCGAGCACCTCAAGCATCGACATGAACCCAACGTTCATCTACCCGTGGGAAGTGATAAGGGTTTGGCATCCCTTTCAACAACATGGATACGCTTCGAGACAGACGAGTTGATGGTGGTGGACAAACCCTCAGGTATTCCAGTGCATCCGACTGGAAGCTATCAATTAAACTCCCTAACCGCTATGCTGCAGTATGATCGACATGGAAGTGCAGTATTGGAGGGGTCTATTGAGGTTGAGACTTTGGAACTGTTTCCGGTGCATCGATTGGATCGACTGACGTCGGGATTATTAATCCTAGCCAAGACTGCGGAGAAAGCACGGAGTTTAACCGCTGAATTGACGGCTACGTCGTCTGACGAAGGTGCTGGCACTCGATCTGTGCAGAAATACTATGTAGCACGAGTGAAGGGCGAGTTTCCTGACACCGAAGCTGGGTTTGCAGATGTTGAAGGGCTGAGCTCGGGGCTTGTGACGGTCGAAAAAGCAGAGAAAGGGTTCTGGCGGGTGACGGCTCCGATAGGCATGAAGGAACCACGACAGGGACACACGCGCTGTGTGATTGAGGCTGAAGACTCCAAGCCCTGTGTGACACTGATCCGCCGTCGCGACGTCGTGGGGGGTGAAAGCATCGTTGAGTGTCTTCTTGTAACTGGTCGAACACACCAGATCCGCGTGCATCTGCAACACTTGGGCTTCCCCATCGCGAACGACCCGCTGTATGGTGTTAAGACTGGCGAGGAAGCAGCACCTGCAACTGAGCAAAGATCAAAGAACGACGGGGATCTTCCGAATACAGGTGTTGGCAACCCTGACAAAGGCGAGGGAGCTGACTGTGTAGACGATGAACAACGGTGTATTCAAGTGTGCGATATCTGCAAAACCGACAAGACGAAAGGAAGTTCTGTACACGAGGTGGAGGACACTGTGTTGTGGCTTCACTCTTATCGATATGAATCACCGCAATGGTCTTTTGAAGTGCCTTTGCCTCGCTGGGCTCTATAGATTTTGATACGGTCTGCACGAGGCGGACGACAGCGTGGCTGCTAGCCATAGCGAGTGATACATGTATCGACACTTCCGAACTACAGAAAAGAAAAAAAAAAAACACACACACACACACACAAATCGGCTTCGCAGCGACGGTACTACTACAAGAGACATCGAACACTACCGGTAGTAGTGAGAGTTGGTCCAATACATGTATACTTGTACAACTTACTTGAAGGAAGGAAGGAAAAAGTTGATTAACTTTAGCTGGACTACAGACCTATGATTTTACCAGTTATAACTTACTTGAAGTAAGGTGACACCGTGACTAAACATCAAGGTACTGTTAATCAACTCAATTCTTCTTCTTCTTCTTCTAAACATCAAGGTACGTGATCATCAGTGATGAGTCATTATGATGAACATGATCGTGACTAAACATAGTTACATAAGCTAATCGTCATTTGCAGCCTATTAACGCTAGATTAACAGACATATACTGGTAGATGTGCTCTCTCTCTATCGTGGGCCACGATTCGTGGTGTACACGCAATCTTTTGATGGGGCAGTCCCATCATCACGATACAACTCGCCCCGCATCTTGAGGGACTCAATCCAGCTTTCTGGGCTATGGAGACTGACCTTTTAGAATGCACACCACTAAGTTCCTTGTTGCTGTGATCTGTGCGCTGCTTACCACGCCATCGCCTTCCGTGGCCTGGTCATTCTCGTCCATTTTCGGCGGCGATGATGACTCGGCATCAAGTGCAAAGAACGACAAGTCCGATGGCGCCGACGTTGTGATGCAGCAGCCGCTACTGAAGGCCACAGATTGGTTCCTTACAGAGAAGGAGATCACCGCATCCAGAGGTGGGTCCCCTCGCAGGGACTTGGCCACATACAGCGTCGGTAACGCCGTGACGACGTTCACCGTGACGAAGGAGTTCTTCGACTCCGTGTATGATGATCTCACCACGACCAAGGAAGACGATCGTGTCATGCTGGCCTCTTGGAACACCGACCTCGTTCCTTTCCAACCTGACGTGGATCCGACCGGCGCCAAGTCAAACTTCGACATCGTCTTTGGCAGCGTCGTAAAGCGTGGAGGAGACGTCAAGATTCTGGGCTGGACGAACAAATTCCTGTTCTTTCAGGACGTCAAAGTTCGGAACAAAATCAACAAACTGCCAAAGTCTGGTATCAACGACGGCAACGCGCTCTTCATTTTCGACGATCGCCTCCCTTACGGCTTGTCTTCTCAGCACCAGAAGACGCTCGTGATCGCTGCTGGCAACTCGACCGACAAAGACGACC
Source organism: Phytophthora capsici (assembly GCA_030324255.1). Classification (NCBI taxonomy): domain Eukaryota; phylum Oomycota; class Peronosporomycetes; order Peronosporales; family Peronosporaceae; genus Phytophthora; species Phytophthora capsici. The sequence goes on along the minus strand of CM059360.1, from coordinate 2,652,769 downwards.
AACCTGTCGCGTACGTGGGCGGCATCGACCTCTCCAACGACCGCTGGGATACTATTCACCACAACGTCTCGGCGATCCGCAAAAGGTCTGGAGTCCAATTCCGCCAAAACGGGTGGGTCGATAGCAGCGTCCGCATCCACGGACCAGCAGCGAAGGATGTAGCCAACAACTTCCTCGCTCGATGGAATTCTCCATATCTGCCCACTCAAGGACTCGGAGACGACTTGGTGGACTTTGAGAACCCGCAGTATTCGTACTTACCACCGCTTGACTACGTGAGCAGTAACACGACGTCCAAACTCGGCAACCAGAACGTGCAGATTGTGCGCACTTTCAGCTGTAAGTACAAACATTGGGAGTTCGCTCCGAACGGTGAGAACTCGCTCTTCTACGCGCGTATCAAGGCCATCAAGAACGCCAAGAACTTCATCTACATCGAAGATCAGTACTTCATCCTTGTACCGGAGCTGTTGGACGCACTGCTGGAGGTCCTGCCGGGTCTGCAGCGCCTCATTGTAGTTGTTCAGCCGCCAGAGTTACTCACAAAAAGCGGTGGATACGAAAAATATATGTATCAGAATGTGCAGCCCCTCAAGGAGAAGTTCCCGAACAAGGTCAAGCTGTACTCAATGAAGCCAGATCTAGACGTCTACGTTCACAGCAAGTTGGTGGTCGTCGATGACGTGTATTTGACAACCGGCTCAGCCAACTGGAATCGGCGGAGCATGACGTCGGATCCTGAGCTAAGTGCCAACGTGGTGGACAACAGCCTCGTCAAGACTCCCGATGGGGTTAAGGTGGGCAAAGTGGTGCGAGATTTCCGCGTGCGCAAGTTTGTGGAGATGACAGGTCGGAGTTACGAGAAGATCGAGTCGATGAAGTTCCTGGAGGCTGCAAAGCTGTTCGACACGGCGGCTGCAGAAGCGACATCTCTTATTCAGAAGTTTGACGTCGACGAGGAATGGTACTATAAGCTGTTCGCCAATGCTGTTCACGGAAAGATCGATCGAGACGATAGGTGCGACGATTCTGTTTCCACTTTCGCTAAAAAGAGGAGGTAGCATCAATGGGATGATAAATGACACGCAGCTTACAAGCGTTACTGCATCGAGTGCGTCAACGTGTAGTTGAAGGAAGGGGAAAGGATCCATTGTCAATGTACATGTATGTCATTGTCCATCTAACAAAGTATTAATAACACTCTTTTCTAACAAAAATATATATATTCCTTTGTAACGCATCCGCGTTGATGGTATTATTTAAATCCTCAGGATTATGGTACGGTTTACGGGACGAGTTACAGGTTAGTTTACGGGACGACGTTCGTAAACTAATTTACATTTAGCAATGAAGGCACAAAAGAGTGCAAGGTTTTAATTTACTAATATCACTTTCCAATTTGCATCCTGCAGCAAGCTTCCTGTACGTTACATCCTTGCTTTTTAAAAATAATGTCATCCAGTCCCCCTTCCTTCAACTACACGTTGACGCACTCGATGCAGTAACGCTTGTAAGCTGCGTGTCATTTATCATCCCATTGATGCTACCTCCTCTTTTTAGCGAAAGTGGAAACAGAATCGTCGCACCTATCGTCTCGATCGATCTTTCCGTGAACAGCATTGGCGAACAGCTTATAGTACCATTCCTCGTCGACGTCAAACTTCTGAATAAGAGATGTCGCTTCTGCAGCCGCCGTGTCGAACAGCTTTGCAGCCTCCAGGAACTTCATCGACTCGATCTTCTCGTAACTCCGACCTGTCATCTCCACAAACTTGCGCACGCGGAAATCTCGCACCACTTTGCCCACCTTAACCCCATCGGGAGTCTTGACGAGGCTGTTGTCCACAACGTTGGCACTTAGCTCAGGATCCGACGTCATGCTCCGCCGATTCCAGTTGGCTGAGCCGGTTGTCAAATACACGTCATCGACGACCACCAACTTGCTGTGGACGTAGACGTCTAGATCTGACTTCATTGAGTACAGCTTGACCTTGTTCGGGAACTTCTCCTTGAGGGGCTGCACATTCTGATACATATATTTTTCGTATCCACCGCTTTTTGTGAGTAACTCTGGCGGCTGAACAACTACAATGAGGCGCTGCAGACCCGGCAGGACCTCCAGCAGTGCGTCCAACAGCTCCGGTACAAGGATGAAGTACTGATCTTCGATGTAGATGAAGTTCTTGGCGTTCTTGATGGCCTTGATACGCGCGTAGAAGAGCGAGTTCTCACCGTTCGGAGCGAACTCCCAATGTTTGTACTTACAGCTGAAAGTGCGCACAATCTGCACGTTCTGGTTGCCGAGTTTGGACGTCGTGTTACTGCTCACGTAGTCAAGCGGTGGTAAGTACGAATACTGCGGGTTCTCGAAGTACACCAAGTCGTCTCCGAGTCCTTGAGTGGGCAGATATGGAGAATTCCATCGAGCGAGGAAGTTGTTGGCTACATCCTTCGCTGCTGGTCCGTGGATGCGGACGCTGCTGTCGACCCACCCATTTTGGCGGAATTGGACTCCAGACCTTTTGCGGATCGCCGAGACGTTGTGGTGAATAGTATCCCAGCGGTCGTTGGAGAGGTCGATGCCGCCCACGTACGCGACAGGTTGGTCGTCTTTGTCGGTCGAGTTGCCAGCAGCGATCACGAGCGTCTTCTGGTGCTGAGAAGACAAGCCGTAAGGGAGGCGATCGTCGAAAATGAAGAGCGCGTTGCCGTCGTTGATACCAGACTTTGGCAGTTTGTTGATTTTGTTCCGAACTTTGACGTCCTGAAAGAACAGGAATTTGTTCGCCCAGCCCAGAATCTTGACGTCTCCTCCACGCTTTACGACGCTGCCAAAGACGATGTCGAAGTTTGACTTGGCGCCGGTCGGATCCACGTCAGGTTGGAAAGGAACGAGGTCGGTGTTCCAAGAGGCCAGCATGACACGATCGTCTTCCTTGGTCGTTGTGAGATCATCATACACGGAGTCGAAGAACTCCTTCGTCACGGTGAACGTCGTCACGGCGTTACCGACGCTGTATGTGGCCAAGTCGCTGCGAGGGGACCCACCTCTGGACGCGGTGATCTCCTTCTCTGTAAGGAACCAATCTGTGGCCTTCAGTAGCGGCTGCTGCATCACAGCGTCGGTGCCATCGGACTTGTCGTCCTTTGCACTTGATGCCGAGTCATCATCGCCGCCGAAAATGGACGAGAACGACCAGGCCACGGAAGGCGATGGCGTGGTAAGCAGCGCATAGATCAAAGCAATAACAAGCTTTGTGCTGCGTGACGTACGAACTTGCATTCTATTGTCTGTCGCCGATATTCTGGTAGAAAAGAAAGCAGTTCTGAAAAAATAAACTGTAAAAGCTACCACGATAGAGCCAGAGTCGGAAGAATGCAAACGAGGGAAGATCACGGTCGTAAGCTTTATAATTCGAGGTTAGAATCTCCAGCATCGGTTCTTTGCACGTCGTAATACTGACAAATACCGTACAGTAGAATCAGTGATTTCTACTGTAAAATCTTAGGATTTGCCCCGCAATCTACAACTGTATGAAGATAGTACAGTCCATGGTTTTAATCCGCATGGGACCCTTACCCGCCACGAGCGAAGTAAAGTTGGCGATGCAAACGCCGCGTCCAACAGGGGAACCAATTCTCCAGAAAAGAACCGTCGAGTTCGTCATATCCTGATATCATCAAGTATTAATACATGCAGAGCTGCATCAAAATCAGGGTACAGTAGTTGCAAGGGGAGAATAACGCACTTACGCGGGTATTCCACCAGCACATAACTGAGGAGTGTAGCGATTACATGGGATATTTACTCAATTACGCCTAAATTGCGACGTAGAGTTGGTCAAATAGTCATATTTTTAATAATACATGTGCTTTTTTTCGTGTTCTGTATACATGCGTATGTACCGTTGTACATCTACGGCATTAAGGTTATGCACTAAGGTACGGTACATGTACAGCATTAAGGTTATGCACTAAGATACGGTACATGTAACCGTACGTTAGTATAAGGATTGTTGCAATATCAGGCAAAGCCTAGAAAATCTAAAGGAAATCTATAGTTAGAGAATAACATAATAGAGCTCCTATTCACCATCATCAATAAGGATTTGTTGTGATGCTGCAGTACAGTATATGCATGTTGTGATGCTGCAGTATATACATGTGTTTTCCCTGTTGTGTGGGTGATTGAGCATTCCCACTTTATTTACGAGGGGTGACCAACGCAGGTGCAGTGGCTGAGTATTTAAAAGCCGTTCCAACGCGGTTGGAACGGTCGAAGATACGACACCAGGCAAAGAAGCGTGCTAGCACATGGCCCGTGCAGGTTCAAAGGCGCGTTCAGACAGGTTTCACGACGCATATTCATTCCCCATGCAGAATCCCCAGCTCCAAGGTTTTAAATCGGAGAAGTAGTTCAAATCCTGGCAATTTCCGTACTTAAGACGTAACGTAACTTGCAGTAATTTGACAAATTTCGAGGTACATGTAAAAAAAGTCTATGACATTGCACTGATTACGATCAATTTATAACTTTTAATTTATAGGCACAAATTCTGAATTACTTATTCAGAATTACAAACTGGCATAGCAGTTCCGATTGGAAACAAATGCAACACTTACTAAAACTAAGTGAAACCCAGGGGGGGGGGCACAGAAACGCGTGTAAATATCCCAAAGACGACAAATTGCACTACATGTACTAGTGCAGTACAAATTGCACTACATGTACTAGTGCAGTACTATAATTCATTCAGGAAACACTATACTTTCCTTTACGAGCACTCAGATGAGCTGCATTGTGATCGGACGTCGCTGCAAGTAACACTTCGGCGACTTGGATTTGAAACTCCGATGGACCACCCATCCCCAACTCTTGAACAACACCTCTGGATTCCGCAGTTGTAGGCATACGGTATTTCAATTTAGCTTGAGATAGATTCACATGTACAGACGAGAAATCCGCTAACTAGTTAATCAACTCATTTCTTCTTCTAGTGCAGTACTAGTGTCGACATTAACATGCTTTGGCGCTCGGGTTAAAGCCATATTCAGGCTTGCCCTCGACACATGCATGAAGATGAAGAACGGTGTGTTGTCGTTCCTGTAGTGATCGATAAGTCCTTGGAAGGGTGTTTTCACGACCATCGCATGCTCAGAAGAGCAGGCTGAAATGGAATCAAAATGGAGGCTCACTAGTGTTATAGATGCTGAAAAATAGGAGCTGGTGGCCTGCTTTCCGCCATAACTTTGGTGTTTTCGACAGTTTTTTACCGCTCAAAATGAAAAATTGATTCCACCAATCAGAATAGGAAAAAAACGATGTGCATTTATCCTGAGATAGGAAGCAATTTATTGTAGGATAAGTTATACCGGTATTGTGGGGCGGACTACAGACAACGACACAAAAATTCGGGGAACACAAAACCCGGAAGTCGAAAATTATTTGATCCAATCAAATGCGTTAAATTGTTTCAAATTATCATCTTCTACGTTTTTACTCATATCTCCATTTGATCTAGCCAATTAGATGCTATTCTGAAAAAAAAACTAATCCTTGCAGAAAATTGCTGGTCAATCATGGTCTTTTTTAAAATGTTTTAGAATCATTGAAAACATCGCATCCCATAGAGATGACCAACCAAGTCCCCCGGATTTTTGTGTCGTTGTCTGTATTGTAGCGGTAAACCAATAGGCGCAATAGGGATAAGGGTAATTTTTCTAGCTTAATTTCCGGAATTTTCCGAAATTTAATCGGATCAAATAATAAGAAACTGCTCAAAATTACTTACTTGGAATATGACAGAATATTGCACAATTTCTCAAATACGTAGCAAATTCGTATTTTAGATTGGTATATCGTTAGATTCAAGGTAGGTTTTGGCTTTGATCTGCACTTAACGAATATGGTGGTCTATCGGAACGAATGCTCCAATAATTACGCTGACTCGTACTAACTTCACAAATACTACTCCGTATCTTGCTTTTATAGATGACAATATCACAACTGTGTATCGTCATCGCTACAGTCTTCTTCGGCTCCCATATAAATGGAGCATAAGAGCCTAGTCCGCCGACGGTATGCCGTACGAAGCCTTGCCTGCGAGTGGGTTGCTACACTTCCAAATCCCTGGGTGATTGGCTTGATAGCGCTTCCGCTTTCTTGTTTGCTTCTCGAGTGTACTTGCTCCATTTTTGCGCAAACGAGTGTCGTACTTGGTGTTGTCATCTCCGTCATCATTCCGAAGAGGCCTCAATGGAATATTGACGTTTGTAAGCGCGACACAACCCCGAAAGTATAGGTCGTAAGAGGTCTCGTCAAACGTCAAACTTCCACTTGTCGTAGTGTGACGTGCTCACGATTTGGGAGCTGGAACTCCCGTTAAGCCAACGTTTATTGCTTGTAGTTGCTTGGTTGCTTGGTTGCTTCAATGTCAATTGAAGAGTGAGCTATCTAATCTAGTTCAGGACGCACCCGCCTGCCATGACGACAGCCCAGGGGATGCCGTCCTTGTAGTCCTTGTAGTCCGCGTTGAAGTGCAACCGGCTGTACTTCATCATCCTGTCATGCCTTCTGGAGCAGCACCTGCGAACAGCACCTAGAGATCTGCTTAACTATAGTTGAGCAGTGATCTCTCCAACGAAGTTGGCTGCGGGTTGGAGGAGCTGGTGCAAGTGATCTTGCATTACATCACACTGCCCCCCAAGCTTTCCAACACCGCAGTTATAATTCCTCCCGTCGTCGCCGTCGCCGTGTTATAAATGCTGTTCCCCGATGATCGTGTACTTGAAACCGTCTCGTCGCATATGTTGTCATAGCCGGTACGCCAACTTCAACACGTTGCAGTGTTACAGGTTCATTTCCCGAAGATTTGCACCATTTCAGCTTCAGCCAATGAAAATCCAAGGATTAGGATTTCATCCAATCACAGGCGTCCAAAACTTCAAATCCGAATTGTATTGCCTGTACCCCGTCCTGCAACTCGAAACTTTGCCATCATAGTCGCTGTTGATGATACCAGGGGTACCAGAAGTCCCAGCCTCTAACCAAGTCGTAGGCCGTTCCCAGTTGCAGATCCTTCTCAAATCGATAATCGCCTTGAACAGGATGTGCCCATAACTTAGCCCCTAGGAAGCGTTGTGGATTGGCTCGACTTGCGTTCGATAGCTGTTGTTGTAGCGCGTAGGAATGTACCATCACGAGCTTCATTGGCGTAGTGTAGTAAAAGTTGTGGTACATCTTCACTCATGGTCTTCAATGGCTCCCAGGAGTCCTCGACGGTCTCAAGGCCAAGCCACTTGACTTTCACCTCATACGCCTGCATGTCTGCATTCAATCGGTGCCCCACGATCGCCTCTACGGCCAGAAGTGTTCCTTGAGAGGCAACATGGTCGAGAAGCTCCTCAGTCACATTTAGTGAGTCGTCTGCATACAGTTTTAGACGAGATGGGTGCACATCCATTGTTTTCCCACTGACCAAATGCTCCACAGTAAAATAGTAGTCAGCACTGCCAACCACGCGGTACGGACCGACCCACATCACTCGTAGCTTGTTCGCATGCAACTTCTCATCGACACGAGAACGTAGGACGTAATCACCGACCGAGAAGTTTACAGGTTGCTCATAGTGTGGTCGTAGCCGGTACCGTTTGGCCTGGCATTGTCGCTCCTCCTTGGCAGACTTGTGCATGTTGCGGATGTTTTCTCGTAGTTTGGTGAGTCGCTCCACTGTACTTGGCGTTGGTTGGTCCAGCGTAGCCACACGCCCCTTCCCTCCCGGGAAAAATACCGTGTCCAATGCACTGGGGCATGGCAATCCCGTAAATAACTCAATCGGAGCCCGGTTAGCTAGTGACGGTACCGGTGAGTGGTTTATGCTGGACTGTACCAGCGGGAGTAGGTAGGGCCAGTCGTGCAAGCTGATCTTGTACTCAAGTGCCAGTGCCTTTAGCACTTGCAGGATGTCCCGGTTTACGCGCTCCACTGAGCCGTTTTTCCAAGGTGAGTATGCTAGCACGAACTCTTGGCGACTTTTCAGTCTCCGGCCTAGATCTGCCACCACCTTGCTCTTAAAATGTGATCCCGAGTCACTAACCCACACTCTAGGCGCTCCAAAGCGGCTGTACCAGTCCAGGATGGCACTCGCTGCAACTTCAGATGTTGGGCTGTCACAAGCCACCAACTCTGTGAAGTGGGTTGCCTCATCCTTCAGGACGAGCGTGTAGCGAGAGGTACCAAAAGAGTCGCCCAGAGTCAAAAAGTCCCAGTGCAGCGTCTCGTTCCGTTCATAAGTGTAGTGGGTCTCACTAAAAGGTCGGGGGATCACCACCCCTCCCTTCACATGTAGGCAGAGTAGGCATTTCGAGCAGAAATCCTTTACAATCCTAGTGAGGCCACCAATGTAGAACAACCGGCGAATGTGGTTCTCCATCACATGTATGCCGCGGTGTCCATTTCTACCACAATGAGCGACTATCAGAAGTCTCTGAGTAAGGTCGTGAGCTCCACTCGGTATCCACATCAAGTTATTCACGAGCCACAGTTCATCATCACTCAGCGTTGCACCCTTTGGCGCATCGTGCAGTGCTTGCACGCTTCCGATTTCCTCAATAGTGGGCCACACAAATCCGTCCTGATCCAGTGGATGCAACGGTGGTGGAATTGTGCTTGTCACTGCACTGCTGCCACGCTTCCGGTTAGCTCGTGTGAATCTCTTGGCTGACTGCATGCGCGCAGTAGGTAGGGGTTTGCCGCCCCACCTCGAGATCAGGTCTGTCCACACGTTATGGATTCCCTCAATGTGTTCGATCGAGTATCTATACTCCAATAACTTCGTGGACCAGCGCAGCAATTTACCCCGGACGTGCTTCTTCAGTTCTTTGTTCGGAGCGAAGAGATACACGATATTTCGATGGTCACAGTAAAGCTTGAAACCTTGAGGTCGTAGGAGTAGGTACTCCAGTCTTTCGCACGCGTGTACAATTGGGTAAGACTCTTTCTCAATGACGCTCCAATTGAGTGCAGAGCCTTTGAAGTTCCCGCCCATACACACGAGCAGTTCGTGGTGCTGTTCGTGGATGGGTACATCATCTTGCCACTGACCCACTTGTGTGACCACAAGTCCCCATCCGTAGTCAGAAGCATCGCTCAAAACACACAGTTGCTTTGCCGGGTCTGGAAATGTGAGCATTGCCGAATTTCCGAGCAGGTCCTTCACATCGTTGAAACATTTAACCTCAGCTTCAGTCAGATTCAGCTTAATGCCTGCGGCGATACGTTTCGTCTTTTTGGAGCCGGTAAGAGAGCTATCAAGCCGCTCCTGTAGTGGTCGTGCTACCTGAGCATAGTCTACGAGACCTGACCTCATCCAGTTGCTCGCACAGAGGAACTGTTGCAACTCTGCAGCAGTTTGTGGCACGGGCATGTCGCGCAGAGCTTGGATTCGCTCTGGGTCGTGCCCGATCCCGAGTCGGTTGATAATACGACCGCACCATCGCACTTCAGTAAGAAAGAGGGCACTCTTCTTTGGGCTGAGCAAAAGTCCATGCTTGTCTAGCTTCACCAGTACAGCATCGATCGCATCCACTAACTCTTCTGCAGTGTCAGCAAAAACCAACAAATCATCAATCCATACTATAACGCTCTTGTTCACCAGATCGCCCAATACCATTTCCACTGTTGACTGAAAGTGCAGAGCTGCGTCTGTACTCCCCTGGGGTACTCGTGTAGGTGTAAAAACACCTCGGTCTGTCATGTAAGAGAGGATTTCTTGACAACTCTTGTCCAAGGGTAGCTGCCAGAATCCCTTCAAGAAGTCGAACACGGCGTAAAACATTTTTCCTTTGCAGTGCTCGAGGGCCACCTCAAGACTTGGCATTACGCCGGCAATCGGTTCGGTCACAGCGTTTGTAGGTCGATAATCCACAGTTTGTCTAAATTCGCTGGTGTTTGGCTTCGTCACAGGTAAAGCAGGGCAACACCATCGGCTCTCACGATTTTCGTATACCCAACCGAGAGACACCAGCTTCTTGTTGAACTCGGCCATAAACTCAGATTTCTCCGGGCTATACTGCCGGACTTTACACCGGTATGGTGTCGCGCCTGGTTTCAACCTGATCTTCAGTGCGGGTACACGCGCAGGAGGGACATCCCCAAGCTCTAAACGCCATCCGCCATACTTTCGAACCACCCCATACAAGCGACTAGTTGTGTATTCGTCAATCACACCACGGTCCATAGCGTCACGCACTAACGCATCCACAACCTTCATCACAACGTCGCCAACAGCAGGTTTACATGGTGGCATCCCCTCGGGATCGCCACACGGATCGTCATCTTCCACTCCACGAGCAGCCAGATACTCTAATTGGCGGTCCACATCGATACCTAGCTCGGCCAGCAACAGTTTACCAACGATAAATTCGTCTTCGTCGGTCTCGACAATCAAACACCTTTTTGCATCTTGGCATCTCACAGGCCCTGCTGCAGTATTAAGCGTCAATCGAACTTCAACTGTATGTGTTGAGGTGAGCAAAGCTCCACCAACAGCCCTCGAAGTGATTGGTGCATCCAATTCGACTAGCACAACTGCCGCATCCTGCTCACGAAGCAGATCGACGTGCTTGCGCGAAATGATGTTCATGTCCGAGCCGCTGTCGGCGCAATACGGCAACTCCAGTGTTCCGTTGATGACTACCGTAGGGCAACACTCCTTGTTCGCCGTAGAAGGTGCATCGACGCGCTTCGAGCGCAATTTCTTGTTCTTTTCATTGTTGACACCTCTCTTGCATTTTCTTTCGGCCAAAATGGCTTCTTTTGCAGCCTCATCTAGGTCCGGGCACTGACTGAGCCAGTGGTCCTTGCCACAGTGAAAACAGCCAGTCCGCGGCTTGCCCTGAGACGCTGCTGCAGGCTTGGTTTGTGCCTGCACAGAACGTCCACGTTCCGAGGTTTTTTCAACCTTCCGGTCGGAGCTGGAACGCTGGTTGCTATGACGAGACCCCTGGTCACCATCGCTCTTCGCTTTCCCAGTATTGTGCGAAGTGGTCGGTTGATGCCTACGTTTGGCCAGCAACTGATACACTCGCTCTTGCTCCAGCGCCTTTTCCTTCACAAGCATGTAAAGTGCACTCTCGTCCGATTTGCTGCTCGCGTCTACGATGCGTAGGTGTGTGTCCACAGCCTCACGCAACGCAGCAGGCTCGAGATGTTTCCTGAGAATGTTACACTTCTCCTTCTTCCCCGTCTCAGTGGAGAAGATGCTTGCCATACCGTGCTGCAATATGATCTCATCGCAGCGCATGAAATAGTTGATCACGCGAGCTTTCACATCCCGCTCACGTAGATTCATCTTCAGTTCGTCATCGAAAATTGCATCAACATCGAGGATCGCGTCATTCATGACATTTCCGACAATCTTGTCCAACTCTACGATAATCCGAGCATCAGTGACCTCCTCCACAGTCGTGCCCCACTCAAGTCTGCACAACGTGCTGAGTAATTGCCGGTTGAACGAATTTTTCACGCTTCGTAGCGCCTTCCCCATGTCTTCACCAGTTACACTGCAGCGCGCCTCAATTGCCTCCTCATACTCCTGTCGCTCGCGCTTCCACTTCACGAGGGCGGCGTGGGACACATCGGTCACGTACGGTGGCGAGATAGACGTTGATGATACCGGAATTGGGGCCGTCGCATTCGCGCTTGTGTCGCCACTATCCGTTGTAGCTGTTGCTCCAGCAGTCGCGGCTCCTTGACCAACTTGGTTCGAACGGCCACTGCGAGTCCTCATCGTATCTGCACGATAGATTACTAAAGTTAACTTTGTGACGTGCTCACGATTTGGGAGCTGGAACTCCCGTTAAGCCAACGTTTATTGCTTGTAGTTGCTTGGTTGCTTGGTTGCTTCAATGTCAATTGAAGAGTGAGCTATCTAATCTAGTTCAGGACGCACCCGCCTGCCATGACGACAGCCCAGGGGATGCCGTCCTTGTAGTCCTTGTAGTCCGCGTTGAAGTGCAACCGGCTGTACTTCATCATCCTGTCATGCCTTCTGGAGCAGCACCTGCGAACAGCACCTAGAGATCTGCTTAACTATAGTTGAGCAGTGATCTCTCCAACGAAGTTGGCTGCGGGTTGGAGGAGCTGGTGCAAGTGATCTTGCATTACATCACACGTAGCAAACTCCCCACAGAGACTTCAATCTACCGAGGAAATTCTCAACAATGACACGGTCATGCGCGAGTTTGTCGTTAAAGCTGGCGTCTTCGAGCGAGAGCGGCTGCAGACGTCCGCTTTTAATTGAGTCAATTGCTCGGTACTCACGCGCCATACCCTGGTAGCCCTTGTCGACTAACACCGCCCATTCTTTCGAGTCTCTCTTCGTCTCGCACATTGGCATCACTAGAGTGTTTGTGAAGAGCTCGCGAATGCAATGCTGCGTTCCTGCGAAAAATCTCAGCGTCATGCGTGCTCCCACCGGTGTGCTCCGTGCAATTAATCGCGACACCGTTCGGCAGCACCGACACCTCCACTTTGTAGCCATACAAGTGATGTTTGGCACTGTAATAGCGTAAGATCTCGCTCATGTTACCGCTGGTTTGTTAGCATGCTGAAAGGTAGCGTCCGCAGCATATCGAGCATACGGGAAGTACTTAAACGCATGCCCTGATCGTACAATCTTCCCCAGTGTCCACTGGTCATTCGCTTTCTCGACGTACATTTCGTAGAAAATAGGAGACAGTATATCCATAAACTTGCGGATCATTTTCTGAAAGGTGGATGGCGGGATTCTGAAAACTCGAGCAACGGTGTCCCATTTTCCAAGATGTTTGAGCGAACTCAACGTCATAAAGAACACGTCGCACGCAGCGTAGCGGCATTTTTTACCGCGGTCCACGCTCCATTTCCCTGGTAAATGAGGGTACACAGCTGCCCAAACATTGTCGAACTCCTCTGGCGAAAAGTTGGTGAACTTGAGCACCTCATCGGGCCCTTCAGCATTTAAGCAGAAGCCAAAAACGGACGGCAAAGTTCCCACGCCGGAGTTGTCCCCTTCGTCATTGTCGTCTCTGCGGCTGGGTACGACGATTTGAGCAACCTTTGCCTTGCGACGTTCCTCCCGCTGAAATAACTCGGCAGCGGAGGCACGAAAGTCGGCCTCGTTGAGCGTCTCAGTGGTTCGGTCTTGGCGGTCTTGGGAGCGTACCATAGTGGCCTAATATTGTAGATAGAAAATTCGGAAATGACCGAGGAACTGCATTATACATCTTGCATTATATCAGCAAACGGATAGGGCGAATAATGGCAACTACCTCTTCGCATGCAAACTATGAAAATATATAGCAATCAAATCATCAGATGTTTTCTATCCACATGTGTAAACTCCATTCCAGAATTGTAGTACAGCATTTATACTTCTAGAATGGTACTGTTACACGACTCTGTATGTACGAATGAGCTCTAGTAAAGTCAAATTTAAATACTAATTATCTGATAATTGCACTTTCTACCGGAAAGGAGTTTATAAGAACGTAATTAAAGACAGAAGAGAATGCATTTGCAGGAAGAGGCTTCCTTGAAGTTGTTGCGAAGAAGATGAGGAAAGCGCCTCGCGGGCTTGACATACCTGCTGGCACTACTGGGCAGGAGCTTGCTACAGTGAAGGTTTTCAATGAATTCCTGGTACCATATCAACAGATCTAAGCAGTAATGCGCTAGACAAAAGGCACTCCTCGTTATCCAATGCAATTAGCATGCCGATGCAAAACTTCTACTTTTTACTAACAGCTTTTGCAATCTTTTTACAGACAAAGAAAAATGGTAAAGCTCGTGCTGCTAATGGATTCCTAGCAAAGGTAACAGCCTTGGGCTACTTCTCTCAAAAATCAGATGTTCTGCCAACACACACAGATCTGCATCATGAACACCCTTAATTCCCGTGGCCACACCAGCATTAACAACCAGATGTCTTAATTATGATGTGGCATACATTTGGACGAACCATCAACACGTGCTTCGCTCGGAAGCAACATCTTTCGATCTCTGCCTCTGGAGAACTGTTTTAGCATATCGCTCGTTTAAAGACAGCAGTTGTACAGGGTATATCTATTTACAAGTCCACAGAGAGGTAGCAAGAGTGCATGCTGCACACACTTGGTATGCTGTTTGTCTTCTACGATGAGCCATCGGAATAACTCTTCCCACTACTATTTGCGCGGTTCCGGACTTCCAGGGAGCCACGCGTATAGGTTGTGATTTTTTCTGCAGGAGAACATTGAGAAGGAGAACCAGCCTGCACCTAAACGGGAAAGGAAGCGACCAAACATAGCTAGTTATATTACCGAATTCATCCGCGATTACATCCGTAACATGCCTCCCGATGTGCGCCAGACCGTGACGCCAAACATGAGCAGCCACTCGCTGCGTCGAGGGGCCGCTACATACGTAAATGCGTCCCCGAAGTTGGCAATCCAGTGGGTATCGACGAGAGGTGCTTGGCTGTTGGAGTCGCTTACAAAGGCCTTCATCTACATAGGAACAACCGCGAGTGAGGATCAAAGCGTTGCAAAAGTACTCCGGACGTACCTGTCTCAACCCCACACTGCTAGTTATCTGCGGCAGCGCCTTTCGATAGCGGAATTTGGGCAGCTCGTTTCGCTGCGCAATGAATTGTTCCGGCGCGTGCTGGGCTCGCCTGACCCCCGACTGAATGTCGCTGTCGATGTCGCGAATAGCGCTCCTAATTCACATAGGCACATTGTTAGATACCACAACAAGTAGTGCTACCACTGCAGCGTACGTGTCACGCTACCTGCACAGTGAGATTTATGGTCAACGGAGAGCTATCGAAGGAGGCACAGGTAACCAGTGGAATTCGACAGGGATGCCCGCTGGCCCCACTTCTATCCATTATCGCAGTGGATGTATTATATGATGAGTTGGCAGGATCGACAGAGTTAGCTGGGATCGATTTGGGGCGTGTGGGGGCCAATAACAAGATACTGGCGGCTGGCTATGCAGACGATATGGCGGTGTATATAGCGGGCAAGAGGCTTCAACAGGCAGCCATTGAAGCTGTCCACCGCTTCTCGAAGGCCTCAGGGTTGGAACTTAAGTGGCGGAGTCCTCGGCAGTCTGTCTCGGTCGCAACTGTTCGGAGTCGAAAGATGCGAAGACGGAACCCTGGCAGACAGCCAACTCAGTGGTCACCGACGGCACTACGGTTAGGGTAGTGGACGAAGTCAGGTATCTCGGCCTCATAGCGGGAGCCAACGATACAACAGAGGTGGCCTGTAGGAATGCCTTTGAAGCACTGCGGATAAGGTTGGCTCTGGCGGAGACCGAATCAAATACCGTACAAAGAGCTATGATTGCGGCAGCGGTCATTATTCCTAAGTTACTGTACGTGGGTCGACATGCATGGCCAACTGCACAACTGGTACAAGAGGCGGGCCGGAGAAATCGCCACTTTTTCTAGAAGGTGTCATTCACTTTTCCAGACACTGTACCTACTGGCTGAGCGAGCGAGAGCATGAGGAAATGTCTCTCAAACACGGGGGGTCGGCGTTCCAAATGTGGCTACAGAACTCTCAACTATGAGTGCCTCAATGGTGACGAACTGGGGTTTTGCGGAGTCCGGACTGAACATAAAGTTAGGGGGATACTGCAGAAAGCAAAAGAGGGGGAGTACAACCACATCAAAGGAAGTTTACAGACTCCATTAAGATGAATACGGGCGGCTGCGCGCGAACGGGCAGACCATGGGCACAAAGGTGGGTTGCTTCCGGTTCTCCACGAGGTCATCAGACAGAAAATGAGGCCGAGACATGGACTAACGACTAGATTCACCACTAAAGGGTTGGAAGTCCACTATGAAGGTACACTGAAGGGACAAAGGACCTCACCAGGGCCAAACGCAAGGAAAAGTACGGAGATTTCATCACGGAAGCCAGTGGCTCCACCGAACTAGGGACCATACAGCTCTGGGATGACCACGGGATGCGAACAAAGTGGAAAGACTACACTAAGGTTGCGGACAGGCTCGACAAAACGGCTAAGGGACCTGGGTATGACGGAAGTGTTGGGGGACGGACGCATTCTCTTCACACCAACACGAGGAGTACAGACTTCCTTGGCAGTTCAAGCGACGAAGTTTAGGGAACTTTGCCTCAACATTCTTGCTTCATACCCAGTAGTTGGCGGAAAGAAACCTGACGGAGCACTATTGAAAGTATATCACCAACTGGACGACCCACATTATGTATTCGAGCTAGACCACAAAAAGCATAGGACTCTCAAACACTCGTGGGGAACGTGCAGCATTGCATACAACATGCAGGCAGTGGATACCAAAGTACAGGAGGCCGTAGCGAAAGTACTGAATGTACCGACGGAGTCGGTTTAGGTGGAACCCCATTCGTCAGTCACGCGGCTAAGACCGTTATGGGCTGGCCACAAAAGGTGGAGGCAAAGCCGCAGAGGATTCAAGAGAGCTATCGACGAAGACAGGGCTGCCAGCGCCAATGCGTTTCGGGATGGACTTTACCTGACAGGGACCAGCAGACCAAGCAGCCTCGGCGATTGTTTAGACGGCTAAAGTGGAGGGAGATCACTGCGTGAGAAGGCATCACACCTAATCAAATACAGAATCTGTTCAGACTAAAATGGAATAGATTACGGGTGTGGGCTGGCACGCAGGAAGGTATAAGTGTTTTGGGAACGGATGTGTCGGGGCTAGGACGGGGGAGATAGAGCATCTTGTCTGGAGCTGTCCATATGCGCAGCACTTGTGGATAACCTGGGCGAGGAAGTGGGGACGGTCCTCACACACTCAAAACGATCACGAAGCTCTACGACATGATGAGATGAAGGAATTGTTTTAGTTCAAACTCAATAGGATGCCGGACTGGTTTATCGAGTGGGGAGAAGAGAAAAAGTGGACGGACTGGGAGGTGTTAGAGGAGGTGGCAAATCAACTATGGGTCATTGGATGTGAGGTTACTCTCACAGCAATATGGAGATGAAATATCGACAGGACGTATGATAATCTTGCTCCAAATTCTTCTCTCACACGGCATGCCATTGAAATGCTAAAGCAGATCAAGGACGGCGTAGAGCGATGGAGACTGAGGTACATGCCATTAACCGGGATTTCCCTCAAATGCATTGAGATCACGTCGGCCATCTTACGACAGTGGAGGGACAACAATGGCGGGAATACAGACGGGCGGCTGGATGCAGCCGCCAGACTGGGGGTTTTCGACGGAGGTTCTCGAGGGAATCCAGGACCAGGGGGCAATGGGAGCCTTATATACGAGTTGGAGGGATCGCCTGCGTCGGCAAGACCAATATGGGTCACCTAAACGGCATTGGGGCGGAAACGATCAATCAACAATGTGGCAGAATTTATTGGGCTCCAACGATTGCTACAAAAAGCGGTGGAGCAGGACTGGAGAGGAAATAATATTGTTGGTGCAACGGAGCTGCCGTAGCTTAGCGTCAGAGGAAGACGTACACTCAACGAGTTAAGGGGTAACACAACACCTTATTAAGGGTTAATAGGCCTTAGTATCCGAAGGCACCTACCTTAATAAAAGGCTTTCCACTTTGTGTTCTAAATCCAAACTGTTTATTTATCTTTTATTGCGGCTAGCTGCCTATAGGGTAAATGTATGCGTTTAACTATCTAACATAGTAAAACCAAGTAAAATCCTACTTCAAATGCATAACGTGTGGCTATCAGCCACACACACACTCCCTCGAGTGTCCGTACATCAAATATGTACCTTACACAAAGTGTACCCATGTGTGGAACACACCAGGTGTAACCCGTGTAACCCCGTTACACCGCCCATCCACCACGATGTGGATACCCGTGTCCACGACACTTTCCCAGTGAGGTCTTTTCTCCTCAAGATGTTAGAGGTCACTTTACATCATCACAAGTTCAAAGAACTTTGGCTCCTAGAGCCCATTACCGAAAACGCATTCAAAATGCTCAAGCTCACGCGCGGGTCATCGGCCATCACTTCACCTCCGCGGTCACCCGACCAAACTCCCCCGTCCCATGGTGACAGCGCCTCAGCGTACAGCAGCCCAGGCCACAGGCCATCACTCCGACGGGGAGGCTGCTCCGCAGCGGTAAGTGTACGACGGTACCACCGTGAGCATCGACGACGCCATGGCTCCGGCTCCGCGAGCCAACATCCGGGTGGGAGCGAAGTTCCTAGCTCTCCCGAGCCACCGACACCGCGTACGCGTCAAGACGCCTGGCTCGACGAGCTTGAGCAGGGTGACAGCGTCCCTGACGATGACGAGGGGACTCCTACGCGCCAGGAGGCTGCCTCTCCGTGGCCTTCAAGCCCGGCGCCGCGCTCTCGCGAGCTGCGGACGCCCAATCCGTTCCTGAACCGTGATGGTTCTTCGAACGCCCTGCGCAATGCTCCTCAAGGTTCGAGGACGAGCTCCCTGAGTCAGGCGTGGTCTCCAACGACCTGGACGGCGCTCAAAGCCGGCAGCTTGAGGCTGCATCTCGCGCACGGTCTAACAGACCTGTGGCCCGCCCCATTGTGGGCACGTCGCGCTGCGACTACGGTTATGACCGTCTCTCTCCTGCAGATGTCGTTCGTCGCTCTACAGCCCCCTGGACACGTATACGTGTGGGCCTGCCCCCGGGACGACGGACGAAGTCCTCCAACGACAAACGCCCCGTGAGCTTTCCTTGACTTCCCAAGTCACTACTCCTTCGGAGTACCGTGAGCACTTACGCCAGCAGCCCCACGGCGATGTCGTGCCGGCCATGCGGACAGTGCCGGTGGTCCTATCAGAGGGTGAAACTATGGCCGCTTATGAAGCGCAGTTTCAGAATTGGGTGGAGCTATCCACTCCTACGATGCTCTCCGAGCAAGTTTCTCGGAAACAGATATTTGCTTAGAGCGGCGCTTGCTCCTCGACTTCGCGAAGCGACAAGCCAAGCGACGTACACCGGGACAACGTCCCTCTCGCTACGAGGCACCCCTGCCTCCTGCTCCCGCTGTGAGCAGTCCTACCCATAGTCATGGACAGGCTGCTACAGCCACTGGTCAAAGCCTAAGCTCGGCTTTTGACCTGTCGTCGCCCCACTCTACTGGTGGGAAGCGCGTTGCGCCCGGCGACTCAGTCGTACCGTCACCGGGTGACCCCGATCATAAGCGTCAACGACGTCAGGGCAGTCTTGCCGCAGTGGAACCTCGAACTCCCACGAGTTCTGGGAATAAGGGTAACCTCGCCAACTGGGTTTGACCCTGGCGCCGGCGCCGCGCCATCAGGCGCTCCACATGATAGTGGGGCTCACCATGCTCGTCGAGCAGAGCAGGGGGAGGCCGAGCGGCCGCTGGACTCTCGCGCTGGGAGTAGGGACGAGCTGCTCCGCTTGCAGAATCGTGTCCGCTCGGTAAACGACTACGTCGCTGACGTTGACGCTCCTCTCATCGCTTAGAGAATGACCTCGAGGATATCGAGCGCCGTCTTGGCTGGCTCAAGTCACCTCAGGCGATGCAGCAGCGGGTCGTAGACCTCGAGCGTCAGGTTGCTCAACTGCAAGGTCAACTCGACCTGTTGGTCTGGATGCAGCCGTACGGCTCTCGTCCTGCGGCAATGCCACCTCCGATGGCTCTACCGCCCGCTGCCTTTCAGCCTCCCGTGCATCCGCACCCTGCAGTTCTGCAGCTTCCTGCTGCCCCGCAGTATCCCGCGCACCCAGGCTTTGGTGCTGGACCTCAGCACCCTGCTGCCTCGCAGCCTCTCGCTGCTTTGCAGCCCTTGTCCGACCCGGCGCTAGCGCCTCAGAGCTCACCCGAGCGGGGTCCCGGTATGGCTTAAGCAAGCCGACGTAGAATACCGGGTGCGTACGCATCTTCTTCAGAAGATTGAGCGTGTACGCCAGGCCCTTCTTGGCCACGACCTTAAACGGTCCAATGAACCTAGGTCTCAACTTGGTCTTAAAGGCCGCAGACACTGCATGTGTAGAAAGGTTTTTAGCGTTTAATAAAACGAGATCTCCAATCTCAAACCGTTCCATGTTCTTTCTGCATTTGGCATCTGCATACTCCTTTTGCGGCTAACCCCCCCCCCCCCCCACCCCCACCCCCACCCCACCCTTCACCAAGCCCAGAGCCACACCGTGGCGGCGTTAGAGGGGCGCGAGGGTCGACTAAGCCGTTCACATAGAACGGGGTGAAGCCTGTCGAGGTATGCATCGCATAGTTCATAGCGAACTCAACGAGGGGGAGCATCTCGCCCCAGCGTCGTGGCGCTTCAGCGCAGACGCTTCAGAGGATATTCTCCACAACGCGATTCACGCGTTCAGTTTGACCATCGGTCTGCGGATGATCCGCCGTGGACATGCCTAACTTGGTGCCCAGCACCCTGAACAAGGACGTCCAGAACTTCGCTGTAAAGCGAGGGTCTCTATCAGAGACGATTGCCTCAGGCAAGCCATGTTGGCGAAAGACTCTGTCTAAGAACAGCTTAGCTGTATCCGCACCGTCAACGGTGTCCGGCACAGCCGAAAGATGAGCCATCTTGCTCAGTCGGTCAACAAAGACCACGACCCCGTGTTGCCCGCCTTATCCTTAGGAAGGCCAAACACAAAGTCCATACTAATGGACTGCCAACATCCCGAAGTGACTGGCAAACTCGCCAACGCCACAGCCGCATGCGGCGCGGATTTGGTCCGTTGACATGTCTCGCATGTACGCACATAGGTGCTTGCCGACTTGTACATCTCGGGCCTCCAGTACATCTTGCTCACCGAGCCATAGGTCTTCTCACGACCAAGATGTCCACCGACAGGCGTATCATCAACCTCATAGAGGATACGATACTTAAGATCCTCATCATGAGGGACGACCACTCGAGAAGGGTCCTCAGAGTCAGTGCTGTAGTACAGCAGGCCATGATCAAGCGTATAACGCTGCAGCCTCGCGCGTAAGCGCGGTGACAATTCCTTGTCCGAGTATTTAAACTCTTCGCTCCCAAGAGCACGTAGCAGAGCTACACACGTGTCGTCTTGGGCGTATGCCCTGCGTATAAGGTCTGGGACCGACGACGCCACCGTAGTGACATGAGTCAGCTCGTAGTCCGGCCTGTGCGATAACGCATCGGCAACTACGTTTAGCCGCCCCGGCTTATTCTTTGCCTCGAAGTTGTGTTCGGCAAAGAATGACAACCATCTTGCCATCCTGTAATGGGCCCTCCCCCGTTACATATACGTATAGGTAGACTATATATAGGTCTACATACATAGTAGGTACAAAAGCACGTGGCTAGCGCGTGCTGTGTTGTCGCTCTCTGATTAGACAAAAAGGTGCAGCATTATGGCCAATCCGGGGTCGACCTGCATTTGAGTGGCTCACACGAGTCCAGGGTCTCCGCCCTGAACCTAAAATAAATCAGAGTCTATTTTACTAAGAGTTAAGTCTATCTTGGTCTATCTACGAGCTTTCTCATCGCTACGTGTAAGCTAGTAACGGTAAAGACATAGCCCGTTACACATCCTCTGTGAGAGGTGAGGCGACTGAGTCGCAGTACGTAAAGACGCATGATCTGTATAGATCACAAAGGGCTTAGAGCCGAGTAAATGTACTCTAAATTTGACTAGAGCATACTTCATTGCAAGTAGCTCTTTGTCATGAACTGGATAGTTCTTCTCAGCAGCATTAATCTGGCGAGACTCAAACGCGATAACGCGTTCACGCCCTTCGGCGTCTGCTTGTAATAAAGCACAACCTATTGCAAAATCGGAGGCGTCGCAGACGATGCTAAACGGGCGATCCGTGTCCGGAAGCGCCATGATGGGCGCGTGAAGGAGGCTCTCCTTAACAGCCTTGAAGGCTTCGTCGTGAACGACATCCCAGCACCAAGGTGCATCCTTCTTAAGGAGATTGGACAATGGCCGAGCCATATCAGCGTAATTCTCGCTGTATTTTGTGCAAGTAATTGGCTAAGCCAAGCCACTTACGCAAGTCCTTCTAGTTCGATGGAACCGGCCAGTCCACAATGTCCTGAACATAGGCAGGATCTGCCCTTAAGCCCTGCTTCCCAATGAAGCATCCGAGGAAAG
This sequence comes from Phytophthora capsici, assembly GCA_030324255.1. Classification (NCBI taxonomy): domain Eukaryota; phylum Oomycota; class Peronosporomycetes; order Peronosporales; family Peronosporaceae; genus Phytophthora; species Phytophthora capsici. The sequence continues at coordinate 2,630,669 of CM059360.1, read as the reverse complement.
GAATTTCCTCCGCGCCAAAGACGCATTTATCCAAGTTGGCATACAACTAATTCGTGCGCATGCACTCGAGCACCGCTCGCAAATGGTCAAGGTGGTTCTCCACGTCAGACCTCGCGTGCTCCGCACGACTATGGACGAAGATGTCGTCGAAGTACGTCTGAGCGTACGCCCGATGGGGCCGGAATAACTGCGTCACTAGACGATTGAACATCGCAGGAGCGTTCGACAGCCCTTGGGGCATCACCATCCACTCCCAGAGCATACCGCTCGGAGTACTCACTGCCGTGAGGGGTATATCGATAGCTCTCATGAGCAACTGATAATACTGTACAACGTACATCCCACCATGTTGTTCTGTAGAACATCCTTCCGAGGAATCGGCGTCTGCGCCGGAATGGTGGCTGCATTCAGTTTATTGAAAACATGCACTATGCGCCACTTTCCATTAGGCTTTCTGACACAGAACGTGGGTGCCGAGTGCGGAGACTTGTTCTCACACACCTGGCCGGCTTCGTTTGCACGGAAGAACGCGTCGATGACGTCACATAGCTCTCTTGGTAAGGGTCCAGTATTTGGTTCCTGGAACCAAGTCAATCTCATGACGTACGCCTTGATCCGGAGGCAGCCCTGACGGCGGGTACTTCGACACCACATCGTGGTATTCCTTAACCAAAGGATAAAACGGATCCAAGGGATCCTTGAGGACCGAAGATACACTTCTAGCGCTTAGCGCTCGCTTCGTGCCCTCAAGGACAGCTTCGTCCACGACGGACGAGGAGTTCAACTCCTCCTCGGGTCGTATCATGACCACCTCGGCAAGCTCGCCGGCCTTTAAGGCCTCGCCAAACTCGGCGACGGCAGCTTCTCCACGACCACCACAAACAACAGCTCCACGATCTCCACGTACAGCGCCAACACGACCACCACGAACGACAGCTCCACGATTACCGCTCCCCATGGTCTCCATGTACAGAGCCAATACGGCCACCACGAACGGAGTCTCTAAACCTTCGTGGACATCACGAACAGCGACTGCATGGTCTCCACATACGACACCACCGACGCCACCTTCTAATACGACATAACAGCACAGTATTAGCTACATACAACATGAGCCCCTCATTGCCCTCTCTCACCATCAACGCCCATGACACCAGCGACCACGACATCTCCTTCAGCGCCCCCAACAAACTCCAACCCTTCAAAAGCAGCATCAACACGACATCGTAAGCCACCAAGTCCAGAGACACTATGTCGTCCTTGCCCACCTTCGTCTGCGTCGCTGCGGCTTTTGCCACCAAGCACAGTACCTTCGGCCACATTTCCATCTACAACATAGCAAAATCAGCACGACCAACATAAGTAAAATTTGCATTCTCTTCCCACCATTACACACAGTGTCAGTTGGGGTGACGGCGCCTCCGCTGGTCATCTCAACGAATGCACTACCTACAGTAAAAAAAAACATAATAAAGTTAGAAACAAATGCCATGAACGTCATGTTTGTTCGGCAACGTACCATCCTTTCCCTTACAACCACTAGCGCCGCCACCTACATCACCTAGAATGTGCTCTAGAACGACATGTTCCCTCAAAAAGAAATCCCGCCCCTCCTCCCCATCGTGATGGCCGCCCGGTGGTAGGTACTTATAACGCGAATCCAAGCTTCGACCCCGGGGCCACTTAGATGTCCAGCCTTGTTTTACGAGAGCTGCCCACACATCTGTAAAACGTACATCCCGCACTGCTTGCTCCGCTCCGACACCCCCTGCGGAGGACCTTGTGAGGCGACGACGCTTCCTTAGTTTGCTTGGCTGCGTGGCGTGAAATCTCTTCCCTCTACGGCCTTCTTCATTGGACGGCGACGCTTCCATAACTTTCCGCGAAATGGGGGAAGAGTGGACGGTCGCTTTGCGTGATTATAAATAACAGATTCCATCTTTATAATAAAAACAAAACTATCGTATCTAATACCATTTGGTTTGGGCGAATATTAGTTTAGGGGGTACTACAATCAGGAGACAAACATATAGAGAAATTTGTATGGGTGTTATAATGTATGTATCTAAATGAGGATAGAAGCCAGTGCACCTACCGAAACTGTCAGAACGGTAGCACTGCTACTAGCAGGATAAGACTTATTCCCCGGTGCCGTAGAGACCATATCACACGCGCAACCTCCCATGCACATGCGCATTCACGAGGGGTGTGTGCGGAGACAATCTGGTGGCGTGGAGATGTTAGGTGCTGTGTGGCGAAGCACCATCATTCGCAAAATAGTCGTTCATAAACAACATCGTCCTGTAAAATAAAGTTTTATTGCCATATAAATGACCGTAATATTCTTTCTGCCATCAATTTTTCTTTCACTTCTTTCGATTTTAGCAGTCGACAAAACTTCAGCCAATGAAAAGGCGACCTAAAATAGCGAAAAAAAATCGCCCTTAGACAACTACGGTACCGCAACATGTACTCAATTGCATCTCATGAGATGTGTACCAAAATCTTCCTATCTTCTCCATCTAAAAGGACGAAAAATGGCGCTTTTAGAAGAGAATGACGTAAATTTGAATAGTATAGTATATCGCTGTCCTTCGCGAAAGGGTTAATAAATCTAAGTTTTGCGAACAAAACAGAATTTTTGGACTTGCATGAAGCCCATTTTGCGTTAGGAGAGGGCTTACAGCCCTACCGAGCATGGCTTAGAAATTTTTGCTTGCAATTGTAGTTCACTTAAGAAGTATTACGAATTGATTTAGTTAAGAAAAATTCTGGAACGCAAAAGTTACTCGCCTAGGTAGTCGAAACTGTAGTAGGTCATGACCTTTTGAGTTCCTTCTTCCTCACTACTGTATCAGCATCATTTTCGTCGCTGCTGACCATATCGTCGTCGCTACAACTTGGAACTACGTAGCCCTCCTCGTCCGAGCAGCCCTCTTGTGTGTCTCGTAAGCTTCGACCAGGAGTTCTCCCCCCACCGCTTTGGCTGATGGCACTGTTAGAGATGGATTGCATCCATGGGTCAAACGACGGAATGCTTTTGATTCCACAACGCGAAACGCCAAGCCAGCTTCATAAATAGGCATGCCGAAAATACGATAGAGATTTATTGATGGCCGAGGAGCACGATAAATATTTTAGTGTGGTTGAGCAAGTAAGAAAACAAATAAGACAAGACTAAGTGACGATCCAGTAAATTACTGCAATCGAATTACCACAATGTCTACTTACAGGCACTGCTCCACCGTCGCTACATCCCAGCTAGAGCTGTTGATCTTCAGGAACAGGATCATCTCCAGCACCATGGGAGAGGTGCGGTGACGCTCATGGCGCAGTACAGCGCGCGCCACGCTGAAGAGCCTCTCGACGATGTTGGACGTTGGCGGAATCGCCTTCAGAAGCACGTTGGTGGCCGGCGCATCAGCGTTCTTGCGCCGCTTAAGCGTACGCACAGCAAAGCCTTCCTTGTCCGCCGGCTCGCGCTCTCTTCCTCCCCCAGCGGCCTGCGTGCGCTTGAAGGGGTCCAGCGCAGAGACTTCACCATCGGTCAGCACGCTCGCCTGGTCGTCCAGCACCTTGACGACCGCTTGCTCGAACACGGGGAAGTGGACAATATCTGCATCAGCGGCTATACAAATAGCAAATAAACTGGGTTAAATAAATAAGTTAAAAATACACAATAAGTAATGCTTCTTACCGAGATACTTCGTGAATGACGGATGGCTCTTAATGAGCTCGTAGAAAAGGACACGTTCGTCCAGTAGCGTCAACCCGTCGCTCTGCAGGTGCTTGGGCACTGACTCGACGTCCTGGAAGTTCGCCAACAGCGCGGCCAGCTTGCGATGGTCCCCATGCGACGGAAGGAAGTCCGCGAGCTCCTCGTCGTCGGCCGAAATGCACTCGCGCAGCTTGCAATAGCGCTTGAGCATTGCAAATGTCGACAACCACCGCGTGTCCTGTCTGAGGACAGCAACCAATGATGTCTTGGCACTAATTTCGGACAAAACCCAAAATAATACAGGTTTTAACATACAAACCCCAAACTAAAGATCACTGTACTTACCGCAACTTGGCCGCTAGCTTGAGAGTGCGCAACTTACGCATAAGCTGCTGCACTTTTTCAAGAATATTGTCGTGGGGCTCCAGGTAGTCCCGCACCGCCAAGTTGAGCCTGTGGCTAGCGCAGAGATTAACGGCACGCCAAGTAGGTTCGCCAGGCGCTTGTTTACGGAACAGTTGTCGTTTACGAGGAAGAGACAACTGGATATCGACTTACCAAAAAAGGGAGAAATCGCTTGATTGCCGTCAGATGGCCGTCAGCACTCAGATGGTCGTCAGGCTCATACATGACAAGCGCTAGCGACAGCAGTGGGTACTGAGAGCGGGAGGCCGTCTCGAAGCAGACGTAGAACGCCATGTAGGGCTCCGTATGTGCGTCCAGCCGTCGAGGATGAGTCCAAAATGCTCGGGCATAGAGGCGCCGAGCTTCTTCTCCACGGCCTTGGTTACAGCCTCCATAGTGTCCGTCAGTGTCTTCACAGAGATGGGATTTAGCTTCGTGTACTTAGAAAACAGACGGCGATAGAGCACTTTAACCACTATCATGTAGGCACAAAACTACTTACAGTCGCGTTTCCTTGGATTCGCAGAATGACAGAGGCAAATTGCCAGTGACAACCCAGCGCAACCACGCGTAGCGGTTCGAGACTTTCTGAGTGACCCATGGCCACAGGTTCCCCGTCGCAGCAACACTGGCGTCGCGCATGTTGCTCTCGTAGTTGGGATGTGCACGGACGTGCGACACCAAGTTGCTGTAGCACGACTTGTGCTTGCGGCGCTTAGTGCAGGTCTTGCAGGCGTAATAGCCCGTTGCCTCTCTCTCCTCGTCCAGGCAGGGCTTGAAGTAGAATGCAGCAATCTGCCTGGGCGAGAAAGTCGGCCTTGGGGCGGGGGTAGCGAGGAGGTTGTCGGCCATGACGCTGTGGGTGGCGGTGAGTATGCTTGGAAGGAAGTTGGTTTGAAAGTAAGAAAGAGTTGTGGCCTCGATCCGTTGGCAGAGCGAGACATTGAACGGTTGGACCAGGAGGAGCAGAAAAAAAAATCCGAATGTTGAGTCTTGACCATAAATTCCTGAAAAAAATCTAGAGGTGCCTACTATATCTGAAAATAGTGTTATATTCTCCAGCATTATTATTTTTCGGGATGCCTGTACATGCCGACCAGTTGATTGATCTACTCTGCCTGAGATGCTGAGCCCACCACTGCTTCACCCAGCTCAAACCAGTTCGAACCAGATTTATCTGTTTTGGCCCGCCAAAACCGGCCAAAACAAAACACACCCTAATTGCGATACATCATTTTTCTGATAAATTAACGATCTATTAGTCAGACACAAGCAAAAACACGTATTGTAGCAAGCTCAATTGCTGAGCGAAAACATGGGCGAGATCAGCGACGACTCGAATCGAAGCACGAGGAACAAAATCTCCATAAGCCAGTACTTGACGCCACCCTTGGGGATATTGACGTAGTTGCCCCCGTACTGCACCACGCAGCCAACCTCAGGTCGATCCGGGTCGCTTGGCATAAAGCGCAGCACCGTCAGTGACTGAGTCCAGACATCTGTGGCACATACTCGTTCCTTCACATCAGGCAGATCTAGCGTGCGCACAAAGTAGACCAAGTCGTGTTCCCTTCTCACGCGGCTTATCACCTCAATAGCCCGAGACACTCGCCCAGTCTGTGGGTAGCAAATGACGCGGTAAATGATGATGGCGTCGTCGCACACTTTCTGCAGCAAGTGTTTCTACAGTTGAAAAAAAAGTGAGCTTCCCCGTCCAAAAAAAAGTAACTCCGACAGACTCACCCGAATAAACAGCGACGGACTGAAGAAGCTCGCGTAGCTATCAGTCGTCAACCTTTCCCAGGTGGTATTCCACAAATTCTCGGCGCACACATGGGGGAAGGCCTTATGCAGCGTAAACTTGACACTGCTATTCTCCACGTGACGTCTGTCGGACCAGCCCATGACATTCATGCCCGACGCCTCCATTGCTTCCTGTGTTAGAATGCTGTCTACAGATTCCAGCGTTTGGCACACTAATTCCTGCCACTGCTGCACTGTAAAGGCCTTGAATTGCTGTTCCACAGCCTGTGCCTCTCTCTGGAAAATCATCTCCAGCGCATCAAGCGTAGACACCGCAGGTTGCACAGCTTTGGTATCTGCTTCAATCTGCAGCGTCTTGTTCTCGGTCTCCAAAGCCTCCCGCTCGCTTGACAGTTTTAGTACAGCCACCTGTTTCTCCAATGCGATGATGGACTTCTTGACGCCCGCCAGCATCTCCTTCTTGCGTTGCATGAAGCGACGCTGCACCTCTCGATGCTTCATGCGTTTTTCCTCCACAGACACGCGTTTCCGACTGCCCCTTGACTTCTTCTTGACTTGCAAAGGTTCTGGTTTGACGGATGCGGACGAATCGGACGAGTCTGCGAGCGAGGACGAGCTGGGGGACGGCAGCAACATGCTCTCGAAGATCTGCTGGTCAGTGTCGCTCCAGTCCTCTGGTAGAAAGTTCGGGCGCGACTCGTGCAGCTCCAGGGCGAGCGGCGCGTGCGGGAACATCGCCATGAGTGCGGAATTCCAGGAGTGATGGTCAGTTGGCGAAAGCCGATGCGCAAGTGAGGAAGTTGAGGCCTCGAAGACGAAGACTTGACGCGTGTAGGTACGAACCTGTCTAAATTAGTTTAGTGAAATAAACGATAACGAATTCAGAAGGTCTGATTACGTGCGTAGTAGATTTGTTCACATTCTGAGACCTGTGAAACCTTGCATGTGACAGCGACGAGACACATCAAGAAGACGGCTGGTGAAAATTAAAGACGGTCTCTGCTAAAGCATGTCCTGCTCCGTACCAAGATGACCAAGTGTCTGACAGTTCGCGTCGAGTGTTTCCGTCTGGAGAGCTGCATATGACGATGTAGCTGACGCTTAACATGAATACGCTGGCGGCTGCTCTCGCGCAGCGTGAGCGGCTCCATAAGATTGAATTGCGAGCTGCCGTGGGGGAGTGGGACGGGCGCTTCGTTCGCGATCTGGCTCGTGGATTGCCCAAGCGAAATTGACTACAAAACCGCGCGCTTGCATGCACCGGCACATGGCGGCTATAGGCTTCCCAGCCGTAGTTTTCATAGAAAACTTTTCATAGGGAGCATTAGCGTTGAGCACTATTCCGTGCTGCAAATGTTAGTTTCTTGCTCCGTCTAGCGATCTTCGAGTCAGAAATCAGAGTAACGGACACGAATGCATGTACAGGTACAGTATACTCAATGCAAAACTGGCAGTGCTAACTTAAAGCTACATGCAGTAGCGTTTGATAAATTGGAGAGTTGCCACTTTCTTTTCCGCCCATCGACGTTAAACTGATCCTCAGATCTGCTTTTTGATGACTGGGGTATGAGGGTAAAACCGAGTCAAAAACAACCTCACTCAACCGAAAGCGGTTTCCATGAAAATACGTCACACTTGCCGGTTATTTTCCGAGTGCCTTTCTCCTCGATGGGCTCACAACGACGACTTGGTTTTGGCGGGTGCTGGGTGAAAGCGACGATTCCCTCCCCGTCTCCACTGCGCAATTGGATCTCGAGCGCTCTGGATCATGACAAGCCGCGAGTCGGTCGAAGGTCTTCTCGGACGATTAACCATTGCGCTCGAGCACGAGAGCTATGCCCCCGGCGAGGTCGTTACGGGGGTGGTGAAGCTTTCCACACAGGAGCTGATGCAGGCAAGAGAGCGTGCGTTATCTTGTTGATGATCCCTACGTCGTGCACGAACAACTCACTAACATTCACTATCCATAGCGCTAGCAGTGGTCTTCCAGGGAAAAGAGGAGGTCGCGTGGGATGAAGGGGGGTACAGCCCCGTCACCAACGCTTTCGACAAGATCTTTTTACAGGAAAAGGTGACAACAACCGTATGCATCCAGATTCAACCCCTTGTTAACGTAGTTTCACTCTAGGTTGAACTGACACCGACAATTCTCTACGACGCTGGTGAAGCGGAATACCGGTTTAGCTTTCAGCTGCCTTCGAGCTTGCCCTCGAGCTTTGATCTCAGAGACATTTACAGCGGAGCCGCCGAACGTCTTCGCGTTCAGGTCAAGTACAGGGCGAGTGTGTGGCTCCGTGCGGACAGTGAATCGGTAGCGTACTTGAATGCCGAGCAGGAGTTTACAGTCCACGCACCGCCGACAATCACTCCACCAGTGCAGGCTCTCGAGATCTCAGCGTCGGAGGTCATACACTGGTTGTGTTGCATCAACCGTGGCAGCCTGCAGTTGACAGTAGAAATCCAGAAGGACGTGTATGCTGCGGGTGAGGTGGTCGCTCTTCAGTGCCGAGTGGATGAGTCAGCCTGTAAGGCTTCTGTTAAGGCGATCTCGGTGGATCTGGTGGAAGAAGTTGTGCTGCGAAACTTGGGCGAGCAACCGGATTGGACTGTCACGCGCGTGCTTTCATCTCTCCGAGTCGATGGCCCTGGATCAGGCCGAAATTCCGAAAAGGAGCTGGATATTGCTTTAGTTGAAGGCGAGAAGGAGGCGCCGATAAACCCTGATGTGTCAACCCGTTTCTTCCGATGTATGCATCGCTTGATAGTCCGATGCAAACCCGTTTTGGCGCAGAATATTGTGGTCGAGGTACCAGTCAGAGTGTTACACCACAATAGCGTGTTTAATGCCGGAGCAGTTCGGGTGCTGAGAATGCCGGCAGAAGCTACATCGGGCAATAAAAGCCCCTAGCAAACGGAATAGTCTTCCGTACGAGCTCAGACAAATAGTTTTGACAAGTCGGAGCTATTCATTTATTTGTGAGTGTGTGTGGGCATTTCAGCTCCAATAAACCAAACAGTTCAACAAATCTCTAAGTGCTGTTGATTGATTCTATGGGTTATTGCACCAGAAGAGCTTGCGGGCCTATCACATCGGCTTCGATCCGCATAGCAATCTGAAGAATTTCAAGGCACCACCAACCTGCCGTTGCAATCTCCGTCCCTTGAATTACCCCGCCGAAATCGTCTGTACAATGCTCTCCTTGTTCCCCACTGCGTTCGAAAAAGCCCCAAATGAACGAGTTCATCCAAACCTCTTCCTTCTGCGGCTCTACCTTCTTCCGTCCACGAGGGTCGCGCACCAGTAATTCTCCTTCCTGGCGAAGATACATCTTCGGATCGAGACTTTTGTAAAGAACCATGCACTGGTCTGGCCCAAAGTCTACAAGCATGACCAGAATAAAGGCTCTCGCACGCACTTCACTGCCTTCACGCTCCAGCGTGTGGTAGTAAATGACCGTCTTCTCGTCCAGACGTTGCGTCACGTGGAAATGGGATTTAATGTCCCTAGGATACATATTCATCAGTGACTTCGGCTGTGAGAGGACCTGCCACGTTCGTTGTGCTACTTCCTCCAGTGATCGTCCGTAGAAAGTCTTCTCGAGGCAGAAACTGAGTTTGTCAGGCTGCACTTTGTGTCGGTCTCTCCAGCCGAACATGTTCACTCCAGTGGTAAAGCAGCTTGTGTTGTCTCGGAATGTCATCACCTCCTCATACGCAGCACTGGCGATGGCACTGCACTGTTCCAGGCTCAACGGGTTAATCACGAGCAACGGGTTGGTGCGTTTGTCCTCTTGAGCCTGTAGAACGGCAGCGACTGCCTTGTCCTGTGCAGCGGCGAATTGCGCGACGTGCTTCTCCACTGTAGCGTACTCGTCCTCGAGTCGTTTCAGCTCGGCATTCTCCTTGATCAAGGCGCTCTTCAACTGCGCGAGCTGTACGTACGCGCTGTGTAGCGCTGAATTGGTATCGCTCTCCTCTTTGGACTCAGTGGCCGTTGGTTGGGCATCCCGTTCGTGCTGCACTGCCAGTAGCTTCTCGTACTCTGCTTCTAACGTCGTAAGTTGATCTCGAAGTTCACTCAGTGTAGTCTGCGCGTGTTAAACAAAGTCGTTAGACACCCTCAAGTGAGAACATTCCCCAAGACATACCAGTTTTCGGTAGTAGCAGCGCTTGACAATGAGTCGGTTCTTAGCACGTTGATCCTCGTCCAGAATGCGCTTTGAGGCGTCACCCGGCAAGTCCATTTGGCACATTGCACCTCCAAAGTGTCAATGTGCGGTACCACGCAGGATTAGTAACTGCACGACGAGCGACGGCGATTACTTTTTAACCGCATCAACGTTCTGTGGTCTGCCAAGCCCGATGAAAAATTTCGCCGCTGCGGGACAGAGGCCGGCCCGCAACAACCAAGCAGGCAAACAATCGACAAAATGAGTCAAGCCGAACTTGAAGAAAGCATTGCCTCGCCGTTGATCCACTTTGTGCCTCTTCGATTGACGCGCATCGAATGGATTCTCACGCTCTTCGTCAGCATGTCGCTGAGCAAGGACCAGTCGACGACATGGCACTGTAAAGCATCGTGTATTAAATACATGTAGTACATACTTCGAAGTATATGTGTAGGTCGATCGACGTTGCCGAGAATAACCTACGAGCCCTTTTTAGACTGACGAACATTCTTATATGAACCAAGATAAACGCACTGAAATGACTACTTCATCTGAATTGTTGAAGTGGGAACTGGCTTCTCAACAGTAGCACCAGCTCCACTGTGGAGCCCTTTGGTGTTCGCCGCGATGGATTCTCGGTGCTGAAGAATTAGCAACGGCATAACTAATGCGTCTCTGACATTGGAAGCAGCTTCCGGCCTCATGTCGACGTGGGAGCTACCTGCGTCTGTCAAGGTTCCAGAGCTGCGACGTCCAGTCAGCTCAAGGATTTCATAACACTCAGTACTTATGCGTTGGATGCCCACCACAAAGTGAAACGACTGCAAGCCATATTCACACCTTACAGCTGCCACCGTGTTGACCTACATGTCCAACGTGGACAGCAACTCAGGTCTCGTCAATGCCAGTCGCAAAAACTTTAAAACTCCGACCATAAATCAGAAGGCACAGGTGAAGCTCCTTCAACAGCAGCAGAGGCTATTAGACATGACAACTACTGGAGTGCCGTTACCGTTTTAGTGGCGTTTTGATGCGACTGATCAGTGGCTTCGTTGGGTTAATGTGTCGCTCGATTCACACGATGAATAGCCCAAGATCCCACTGCTTTCACCGCTGTCGGTCACGAGTTCAACACTTGCGATCCACAACCCACAGTCTTGCCGATCTTTCGCCGCGTACGTAACGGCGGACCGCGTGACACGGTGTCACCTTGGCCCAAATGCCAGCGCCACTACGGATTGCAAGATGTTTGCCCAGCGTCTGCTTGAGACCGAGGCTTGTCAAGGTGCATGGAGCGGTCGCACTTCATGGTCCCCCCTCTGCGTTTGTAGCGCTCATGGCTACATGGAGTGTAGCGTTGTCGGCTCGCGTGACACCTGCATCCCACCGTGCACAACGCGGCAACGCGAATGTGTGGCGAAAATGAAAGTTACTCGCGCCGGACGCGCGACAAGAATCGAGCGATCTCGACGATCAGAGCTAATCACTGAGCCAAAGCTCTCACCCGCTAGCAATCCAGCAATCTGGGCAGGTCGCGATGGGGATCGGATAGTCTCACAATTAAATCTGCCTCGTGGCAGCTACTTAGCTCACCTGCTCGCTTCTGCGTCTGGTGTTGCTATTTACCTAGCGAACTCTCACACGTCGGGCACCCTCCACCCCGTGTACAAACCTCCTTCATCTACTTTCAGGACCATGCTTCGTATCGCGGATCTATTGAACAACATTGGCGAGGATGACAGCCAGATGGCGGACATCTCTGACAGCCGCGTACAGGTGAAATTGGGTCGGTCCGTATCCGCCCCGGAACGTGGCGCCCAGGATGACGACCACCACGATGTCGCTATGGCTATGGTGTCAATGGTAGACGACGACGAACACGCCGCGTCTTGTCCTGAAGACAAGCAATCGCCTCGCTACATTCAGACGTCGACTCGCCTTCGATCGTTCTCCAGGTACGTCGATACGCTCCTACTCATCGGTAAGGCCGGAACAAAGCTCACACGTTGCTGCTTTTGTCTATAGCAGGATCCAGGATAAGGCTGCGGTGAAGCGGTCGCCGCACAGACTCTCGCCCTACGGCACTCAACAGCTGAGGGGCATCATGAACCCGAGCGAACCCACGGAAGCTAGTGGTGTCTCGTTCGACAAGCAGAGGTCTGCGTCTAGCAAGAAGCGGAGCACGCGCTCGCTCTTTCCGGAGCTGTCGGAGTCGGAACGCCGTGCCAAGCAGAGGCTCATCGTTAAGCGCTGCTACTACAAGAAGATCGTAAGTTCAACTGCAGTTGTAGTGTCGACAAAATCCAGGAGCTCACTCGCTGTGTATGCCCATGTGTCTATGCAGAACACGATCAAGTCTCTACGTAACGAGGCCAGTACCTTGGAGCAGCAGTTCCGTTCGGCTCTGCGCGCAATGCAACAAGAAGATGAGGCCGCAAAGGCTGCCGGTCGTGGGGAGGACGTCAAACTGCGTGAAATGTTCCTGGACACTTTGACCACCAAGGAGACACTACGTGAGGAGAACGTTCGTCTACGCAAGCTCGCGGATGAATATTACATGAAGAACCAGGGACGTCTCCGTCAGCTGCTGGACGCCAACCACAAGGGGTTGATCCTCTTCACTGCCGCTACCAACGACGACTGAGCCACATTCGCTTATCAACGCACAAGCACTAAACGTGCTACATCTACACACACTGCGCTCTCTTAACAATTGCGCTTTACATCTCCCATTCTCGGCAACACGAAGTGGGCACGGCTGCTTAGCGAACTGAGGCCGCCTCGACGCCAGAGGCGGCTCGCTGCGCAGGCCTTCACATCACACTGAAAGTAACTTATAGAGAGCTATCTAACTTAAAAGCTAATAGAGAAACACCCGCGCAATTCAAGCGCCCAAAATCTTTTCTTCACCATGTCATGGGCTTTTACGAGCTATAAACGTTCAGGAAGGATAAAATACTGGTCACAGCAACCTCCAGCATGTAATCAAAGTCGCTGTCCTGCGGACGGTGCTGGCGTCACTGGCGCACGGTGCCGATTCGTCTTGCAGATCTACCATTGTGATACTGTTAGTAAGTAACAAGTTGCTACACCAGCAGGCCGATTAAAGCAACACCATCATCAATGCCTGCTCGACACTTGACGCTCGCTGCTTGGCGTGGACACTGTCCACTGGGCAGTGAGTGACATGTCATGTGCGAGGGATACGCGTGCACAGGTGCTGCGTCATCGACCCTCCGAAACGCGGTCTCTGACTGGTTCACAAGGCTCGACACGTGCGTGAGCCAGTCCTGCGTGTGCAGCGGCCTCACTAGCGAATTTGATCCGGTCTACGCAACGATGGCCCCGACGAAGCTGAACCTAGATGACCCCGAGGTTAAGAAGCAGGCGCTGGCCGGCCTGGCCAAGACGATCCCCGTGGTGCCCTTCAAGGGTGTCGAGTTCTTTGACGTTGGTGGATTGCTGGCCAACCCGGAGAAGTTGCAACTGACCTTCGACCTGTTCGTGAACGCCGTGACGCCCTTCATCGACCAGGTGGACGCCATCGGCTGCTTCGACGCCCGCGGCTTTCTGTTCGCGCCGTACCTTGGCGCGCTCTTCCAGAAACGCGTCTTCATGCTGCGCAAGCCCGACAAAATGCCGAGCGTGAGTGATACCATCGAGTACTTCAAGGAGTACAAGGGGGACAACAGCGAGGGCGGTGACCACTTAAGCATTCAGACGTATGCCGTCAACAAGGGCGACCGCGTGCTGTTGGTGGACGATCTGTTGGCCACGGGCGGCACTTGCGAGGCCGGAATCCGCCTCGTGCAACAGGCCGGAGCCTCAGTCACGGCCTGCATCTTCGTGGTGGAGATCGGCGTGTTAGACGGACGTGGTCGCGCCATCAAAGCCAGTACGGGAGAAAAGACGGAGATCATCTCGCTGCTCACGGAGAAGGACTTTTAAGTGATGTGGACCCTACTTACTTCGGTAGCGAGACGAGATAGGTACATTCAAATACATTAGACAATTGAAGAAACGTTGTTGCAGTTTGAATACGTGTATCTATTTCAAAGCGGAGATATTAGATGTTGCAGGCTGATACATTCTCTTTCAAAGCAGATTCGCAAGTGTAAACTGGAAACGTAAGCTGAATGATGAGACGCATTCGCATTTAACAGGTACCATTTTTCGTACTTTACCGAGTGCCACACTCGTTGAAGTTGGAAATGCAATGCCATTCCGCATTCCGCACTGAGCATCGCTATGCTGCGTCTGTCCGCCTTCACGTCCCTCCAACCTTCACGTGTGCAGCTCTCACGGGCTCTTAGCACTCGCTTCTCCTCGCACCAGAAAGTCTACACGGACGCAGACGCCGCCGTCAAAGACATCCCATCTGGCTCCAAGCTGTGCGTGCCCACGGTATTTTAATCCAATTAATTTGATATTAACCGTGTATTACTGTAGTATTGTGGGCGGCTTTGGCCTCTGTGGCATCCCGGAGAACAGCATCCAGGCGCTGGTTAAACAAGGAGCGAACAATCTCACCTGTGTGTCCAACAACGCTGGAGTGGACGATTTTGGGCTGGGGTTACTACTACAAACTCGTCAGGTGTGTTATTAATTAGAGCTATTCAATGACGGAAGCTGTTGACTGACGTGTTGTTGTAGATCAAGCGGATGATATCGTCCTATGTGGGTGAAAACGCTCTGTTTGAGAAACTTTACCTCACTGGGGAGCTGGAGGTAGAGCTCACGCCACAGGGAACGCTGGCAGAACGTATTCGAGCCGGTGGATCGGGTATCCCTGCGTTTTTCACACCTACGGCGTACGGCACTATCATCCAGGTTGGTTTTTCGATTTTTTTGTTGTTAAAAACTTTATATTTCCTGACTGTGGGATACTTTTGCTTTATTAGGAAGGAGGCTTTGCCATTAAACTTAAGCCTGATGGGTCAATTGACATTCCCAGTGCTCCACGTGAAGTGCGCCAATTCAGTGGTCGCAATTACGTAATGGAAGAGGGAATTACTGGAGACTACGCGCTGGTCAAAGCCTGGAAGGGAGACACCGACGGCAACTTGGTGTTCAGAGGTACAGCACTCAATTTCAACTTGGATGCAGCCAAGGCCGGGCAGATCACGATCGCTGAGGTGGAGGAGCTGGTGCAGCCTGGAGAAATTCACCCAGGTAAGACGACATTTTAGTGAGTTGAATAAGATGATTGATTGCCCTAACGTAACAATTGATTCGATGACAGATGAGGTTCACCTACCAAGCATCTACGTCCAACGCATCTTCAAGGCCAAGAACACCGAGAAAAGAATCGAGAAACTTACTCTTGCAAATGCAAAGGTTGGTAGTTGCACCGAAGTTTCAGGGTACAAACCAGGAGTTAATTTAACAGTGGTCTTGTTTGCTTTGTTCAGAAATCGCAACACAAGATCTCTCCGGATCGCGAGCGCATCATTCGTCGTGCGGCCAAGGAGCTTAAGGATGGGATGTACGTGAACCTCGGTATTGGTTTGCCAACGTTAGCCTCCAACTACGTCCCAGATGGAGTGAAAGTGGTTCTACAGAGCGAAAACGGTCTCCTGGGCATGGGGCCGTACCCAAACGAGGGCGAACAGGACCCAGATTTGATTAACGCCGGCAAGGAGACAGTCACATTCTTGCCAGGTTCATCGACATTCTCATCGTCTGAGTCGTTTGCAATGATTCGTGGTGGTCACGTGCACCTGACGATCCTTGGTGCTCTACAAGTGGCGGAGAATGGTGACCTGGCCAACTGGATCATTCCGGGTAAAATGGTCAAGGGAATGGGCGGTGCGATGGATCTTGTTGGCAGCGACAACCGTGTTGTGGTCACGATGGAGCACAATGCGAAGGGAGGCGCCAAGAAGATCCTGAAAAGCTGTTCACTTCCGCTTACCGGTAAGAGTGTCGTAAACACCATCATCACGGAGCTGGGTGTGTTCGACGTGGTGCCGGGCAAGGGCCTCATGCTGGTGGAGATTGCGCCAACGACCACGGTTGAGGAGATTCGTGAACGCACTGAAGCACCTTTCACGGTTGCTCCTGACCTTAAATCGATGGATTAAGTTGCGTGAAGTGGTCTAAAAATTTCGACGACCGCAATACAAAATACACTGGACACTTCGATTGATGTGCCAAGAAGGGTCATGAAACTATGGTGTACACTTCAAAATGTGAGCTGCAGCAATTCCTGCTGCTTTTCGAACGTACGTTTACCGTATCTCCACAAATCTGTTTGCTCCATTCGTCTCTAACAGTTTTTGTTGGTAACAAGTGCCTTGTGCGGCTCTTGTAAACAATCATGGGACGCACCGGCACAATTGACAAAGCAAATTGCATTCTATAGCAACAGCCTGCGGAGCCTTTTCGCCTTATCGCAGACACATGAAAGCAAGTTCTACACCACATACCGCAAAATGCCATCAGCAGTGATGGCAACTTGTCCAAGAACCCCCGTGATCTTCGTACTGCTTTGTGTGTTGCTGACGTCGCTGCCGTTCTCAACGTCAATCCGTACTGGTGTTACGTGTACTAGAGTCGGCAATTTGATATCCGCGGCATCAAGACTCTGTGCCTGCGAACCATGTCACGTGTGCGAATTCAAGAAGACAACCAAGACCTGCGGCTTCATCGAACGTCAAGGTCTCGATCTCTCGGACGGATCGGGTTTGAAGGTGGACCAACCTCTACTGAAGCCGACGGACTGGTTCCTAACGGAACAAGAGATCACGGCGTCCCGAGGCGGTTCTCCTCGCAGCGACTTGGCTACTTTCACGACTGGGAATGACGTCAAGACGTTTACAGTGACAAAGGAATTCTTCGACGCTGCGTTCACTGATCTCTCGGCTGCCAAGACTGGAGACCGTGTCATGTTGACAGGTTGGGGCACAGACCTTATCCCGTTCCAGCCTGATGTCGACGGGGGCAAGAAGTCCCAACTGCACGACGTGGTGGCTGGCATCACACAGCGAGGTGCCAGCTTCCACGCGATGGTATGGGCGAATCTGCTCGAAACGTCTCAAAACGTGAAGGTTCGGGATGATATCAACGCCATTCCTGCTTCCTCGACGGGCCAGAAACCGCTTTTCATCTTCGACGACCGCACGCGTACGCTTACATCTTCCCACCACCAGAAGAACTTGATCATCGCGTCTATAAACTCGACGGGTGCAGATGACCACCCGGTAGCGTTTGTAGGGGGAATTGACATCACATCCGATCGGTGGGATACCATTTACCACAATGAGTCTGTTCTACGAGAGACTACGGGCGTCAGTGGCTCCTACAAAGGCTGGCTAGATGGTCATGTTCGGATTCATGGTCCGGCCGCGAAGGATGTGGCTGCCAACTTCTTGGCTCGCTGGAATTCGGACTATAAGCCGACTCAAAGTCTCGCTCATGACTTGCTGGACTTCGAAAACCCGTCCTACTCTGACCTGGCGCCTCTCAACTACGCAAGTAGCAAGACGAGTTCAAGTCTGGGCCACCAGAACGTGCAGATCGTGCGTACTTTCAGTTGCCAGTACAAGCACTACGAGGAGTTCGCGCCTCGTGGAGAAAACTCGCTCTTCCAGGCTCGGATCAAAGCGCTGAGGAATGCCAAAAACTTCATCTACATTGAAGACCAGTACTTCGTCCTCGTGCCGGAACTGCTCGATGTGATTCTGGAAATTATGCCCACGATTCAGCGGCTCATTGTGGTGGTACAGCGTCCAGTCTCCGAGTCGAAATTGTCGGGGTACGAGAAGTATCTGTTCGACATGGTCGCTCCGATTCAAAGACTTTACCCGAACAAGTTCCAGATGTACTCGACCAAGAAGGATCTCAACCTGTACATCCACTCCAAGGTCGTCATCGTTGACGACGTGTATCTGTCGGTTGGTTCGGCCAACTGGAACCGTCGTAGTATGACTTCGGACTCGGAGTTGGCGGCCAACATCGTTGACGACGCGACAGTGGCGTCTCCTGACGGTATCACGGTGCTGAAGGCTGCTCGTGACTTCCGTATCCGCAAGTTCCACGAGATGACAGGCTTGAGCTACGACCAGCTAAACGCTATGACGTTTATCGACTCTGCCAACCAATTTGATGTGGCTGCTGCGGCGAAGACAACCATTATTGAGACTTTTCAGGTTAAGGAAGAAGCATATTTCAGTGCATTCACCGACGTTGTTCGGAAGAAGGTTGACCCACAAGATACCTGCACGGTGTAAAAGCGTTCATGACTATAGAGGACAACGTGATGAATGTAACTAAACAATAGTCAAAGCGATTCCAGCAATACTGATATGATTTGCGAACTTGGTTCCAACCAGGAACTCTTTTAGATTTTCTTTCTGCATTCCTTGAAGGGTGGTCTACAGCCGTAGTCGGCGTTGGTAGTTTGCGGAGCTGCGTGTTGGAATCTGGACATCAAAGCACAAACCTGTAAGGATCGATACGAAAAAGTAGAACGCGTGACGTTTTACTGACTTGGGATCGTCCAGCTTCTTCTTCAACGCCAGCACACGGTTGTCGTACGTGAAGTCTTCAGGGCGAGCGTTCTCCAAGTAGCACATACCGTACTCGTCCCACCACTTTTTGGCAGCCTGGCGCTCACTTTCGATCTGTGACGTGAGATTAGCCTGCTTGGAGACGTAATCGATCTCCTTCTCGCTGTTCTTCGATGCCATTTCAACGATACAAAAGGAAAATGCCAACCTCGTGTAAGTTCCCTTTAAGAATAGCTTTCGTCTTCATCCTTTTGAGCCAAACTTAGAGAAAAGTTTTAAGCAAAACTTGAGTTTTATTTAAATGATGCGTCCAAGTCCACAGCAAGCGTCTGCAAAGACAACAACCAGCAATCCCTGTACTCATTCCACACGTTCATTATGATACATGTCGTTTTGGCGGCGTTTTCAATATTGATGCCGTGACGATCCCATCGCGAGATTTTGGCGGAGGTTTCATAATGATGGCATCATTGATGCCCTTCCTTCCCATCGTGAGATGCATCAACTTAAAAAGGGAGACTCTCAATTTCTTAGTGGCGAAGACGAAAATCGACATATGTGGTACATGTATGTACCACATATGTGAACGCGTTTCACGAAATCAACATAAGATGTTCAAACTTAAAAACAATTTGACGATGTGTTGCGGGGCATGCTTGCGGGGCATTGCCCCGCAAGAAAAACTAAGAAACGAGCACAGCTCACGGCGTTTGGCTGTAAGAACTTGCAAGTTTTCAAGCATATTATTGCCGATTACATTTTATTGCCGAGTTGAGTAGACTGTACACAAGTCTTGCTTGAAGGAGGATTTCTTAATTTGATCGAAAAAGGTGTAGTCCTGCCCGTCATGAAAGCATCCACCGGCTCCACAGCGCCAACCTTTGGTGCTTGATTATACTGTAAAGTGTCGTGTTGACGCGGTACACACATAGTAGATTATGTGGTCGTAGAGATGACGGTGTCGGTAGCTGTTGGTAGAGATCGGCTGCAGTCCACAGTGGAGTCCGACGCTGTTGATCGTCTGTGACAACTGATCCGTCTTTGTGTTTGGGTATACCTACATGAAGTCGATCCTGTCTGTGAACATGTCATCCCTGTCGGTTGTCACCTTGGGCCCATCGGAAGATACGTGGTGCTGCCTCCGACTTTATTTGGTTTGGAAAAATTGCCACTCACTTTTGATAAGTTTGTCGTTCTTCTTGGGCATTTCGCCACCCTGATCACGGAATGCAAGTCCGTACCCCGCCACGAAGCGCTACACTCGCCTTTGTGTTGACTTGCGCGCTAGTTCTCACCCCAACTCCATCAGCAGCATGGTCCTTTTCGACCATCTTCGGAGGTAACGACAGATCAGGTTCAGGTCAGGGCGACGATCTCTCCGATGGCACCAACATAAACGTCACTCAGCCCCTGCTCAAGCCTGAAGACTGGTTCATAACGGAGGAGGAGATCGTTGCGTCCCGAGGCGGGATCCCACGTGACGGACTGCAGACGTACACAACAGGCAACAACGTCACCGTTTACACCGTCCCCAACGAGTTTTTCACGGCGGTTGTTGACGATTTCAGAGCCACAAAAGAAGGCGACCGAGTCATGTATACTGGGTGGGATACGTGTGTCATCCCGTTCGAAGCAGATATCGACCCCACAGGTAGCAAGACGGGCTTCGACGTCATGTTCAAGGGCATCGTCGAACGTGGAGGCAGCGTCAATCTCCTGTCGTGGTCCAACTACTTGCTGACGTCGCAGAATGTCAACGCGCGAGATGCGATCAACAAGATCCCGCCGTCTCCAGTCAACGGAGCCAAAGCAGTGTACCTCTTTGACGACCGCGTCCCCATTCTTTCATCGTCACACCATCAGAAGACGATCGTTATCGCTGCGAACAGATCAACAGGCAAAGACGAACACCCCATCGCCTACGTAGGCGGCATGGACCTCACCAATGACCGGTGGGATACCATCTACCACAACAACTCGGCAATCCGTGAAGCTGCCAACATCCCGTATCGCAACAAAGGCTGGATAGACGCGCATCTCCGAATCCACGGACCAGCAGCGAAGGAAGTAGCAAACAACTTCGTACAGCGATGGAACTCGGACTACAAACCGTGCCAAGGCCTTGGCGACGATCTGTTGGACTTTGACAATCCGGAGTACGAGAACGTTGCTCCAATTGACTACGCCAGCAGCAATACGACGTCGAAACTTGGTCACCAGAATATCCAGATCGTGAGGACTTTCAGCTGCATCTACAAACACTACAAGGAATTCGCACCGCGTGGAGAGCAGTCTCTGTTTCGAGCTCGTATTAAGGCCTTGAAGAATGCCAAGAACTTTATCTACATCGAGGATCAGTACTTTATCTACGTGCCGGAGCTACTGGAAGCGCTTCTGAAGGTCCTCCCACGGCTTCAACGGCTTATCGTGGTCCTCCAGCCGCCAGACGCCCTCCTTAAAGCGTCCGGATACGGGCGATACATCTACGACATGATCCACCCCATCAAGTCGAAATTCCCCAATAAGGTGCAGATTTACACCACCAAGGCTGAGCTCGACATCTACGTCCACACGAAGCTTGTGCTCATCGACGACGTCTACGTGTCCTTGGGCTCGGCAAACTGGAATCGCCGCAGTATGACGTCCGATTCCGAGCTGAATGCCAACGTGATTGACGACGAAACGGTAGAGTCACCCGACGGTATCACAGTGCTCAAATTGGCTCGTGATGTGAGGATTCGTAAGTTTGTCGAGATGACCGGGGTGAGCTACGAAAAGTTGGACGCTATGAAGTTTATCGATGCAGCGGACGAGTTCAAAGTGGCTGCGAAGAGCGAGTCGACGATCTTAACGGACTTTGGCGTCAAGTATAACTTGTATTACAAAGTGTTCGTGGGGAAGTTTCGGGAACAAGTAGATCCTCAAGAAGTGTGCAGTTTTTCGGACTCAGGTTCCATGAGAGATCTCCAATAGACCAAATAATCGACCAGGGCTTAATGCTAGCAACTGTAATCGTGTAGTCGGACTTTAGACCTGTAGCTGATCCAAAAGTGCGTTGTACTCGACGCACTTCTCGGACAGCACGAGGATCATCTGCTGGTACATGGCAAGCACCTTCTCGACTCTCGAGTGCAGCGCCAACGCCCGTTCGCTCTGCAACTCACTCGAAGTTTCCACCTGCGTCAGTTGTGTCAGTTGCTGGGCATCAGGTGCTCGTAGTTGGTCGATGATGCTTGTAAACTGCTGGAGCTGCTGGAGTTGGCTCGAAACCTGCTGCAGACGCTCCGCCGAGCTCAAAATGGCTGCGCGCTTGAGTTCATCGCCGGCTCTGGAACTACTGTGTGCAAAGGTGTTTGCAGACGAGAGCTGCAGTTGCCCAGCGTGTTCCTGGTCTACGTAGGAGCAAGAGATGCATTAGTGACTCTTTAATTTTATACTTTTTCAGTGTAGGTACGTACAGAGTTCCCGAAGTTTAACTGACCCAGCGACAGCATTAGAGAGCTGGTCGATCTGCGTCTGGATACTGCGCAGACGTTCGAGGAGAGGAGAGCGCACAGGGGCAAGCGGTGCGCCACCAAGCACCTTGTATCGCAGCGCGGATTCCCGGCTCTCCAGCACGTCCATTGTAGAAATGTGCAAAGGTCTCTTTAATTTGTTATTTGCTATTTCAAGTTGACCAACCAATGAGAAGCTACAGAATTTCATGCTTCAATTACCGGTACGTACCGTATGCACCTACAAGTACAGTCTTCTTAGTCAGCAAGGATGTAGTTCAAGTCCAGTCGGTTTGGCCGAATGGGAGACGAATCCCATTCCGGGGAAGGTTCGTCATCGCTCACGACGCCCACGGCCTTCTCCGAGTTGTTCTTCATCCAGTAGTCACTCTTTGACGTATCCGTTTCCAATTCCTCCACAACTGCCAGCTCTCGTCCGTCACTTTCGTCACCGATCATGTGATCTCTAGCGATCAATGCGTTGCCCATGACGCGCGCAACCATTTCCGGACTACCCAACGCCTTCATCAAGGCACCAACGAAATCCACCTCTGGCGCATACCACTCGATCTTGCCGCGCTCGTTGAAATGGAAGTGATTGATGCACGGGTACGTGACCTCCAGTCCGATAAGCGACTGTGTCAACCCCTCGTCCCCCACCAAGTGGGGAAACACCTCTTCTATCGTACGCCGTGAGAACCGAACGCGCAGATCGGCTCTGATCGACACCACTAGTGGACCGTCATCGTATTGGTTGTCCGCTGTGATGACTCGTGGCTCGGCCAATTGCACGACGCTCAGTGACTTCATCGTCCACTCAATGGCTGCGTGGTACAGCGAGTAGCGTTCCCATTGATCGAGCAGCAGCTCGACGCCCAAGAACTCCCCGAACCGCACGTTATCGTTCATCACCGCGCTCAGGAACCCTCTCTGGGCGTTGGAAGCTTGTGCTACAAGCGACGCTGACGCGTCCTGCTCGTCTACTGCTAAACGTACGGGCGCGCCGTGACCGAAGAGCTGGCAATACTCGTCTACAATGTGAGCTGCGGCGCCCAGTGGCGTACGACGTTGGGAAAGTGCCAATTCCTGCTGCACTTGGTGGGAAACCGCAAGGGCCGCGATCTCTTCTCGAAGACTGGCGACCTCCTCCTCTAAGTGCGCGCCGTAGAGTTTGCGTCTGCGTCGGTAATATTTACCACGCTCGCTGTTGGACATGGCCTTGAGGTTGGACGGTGGCTTGTCGTCATACGGAGCTGCGCGGCGCTTTGCCGAGACGACGGGGCCGTAGCGAATTTCTCTCATGGAAGATAAGCTAAAAATGTGGAATGTGTAAAACAGAAGCTGCCTGTCTATGCAGCAGGAAAATGTCTAAAAGTGCAGGGTTTTCTTAACACAACAGAACAGCTAGGAAACGGACGGATAATGACGGAGGCTGACGCTCACTTCCAAGTCAGAAAATAATCGCTTCATCTGGCCGTTTCCGTGCCGTGCGAGTTGTTTAGCAAATACTTTTGTCACTTGGTAAAGAAGCGCAAGCGACAGCCTCAAAAGTGGGGAAAGACTGAATCGCAACAACCAAAACCGCACAGACTACTGAGGCACCAATAAAAGCTGGCTGTTCCTATATATTAGGGCCGTTCCAATGTCTTGATGGGACGTTGCAGCTAAGGTGCCAGGTTCTAACCGTTATCCTCTTTGCAACGTTACGCAGTGCGTTGTCTTTCTTCCTTCCGACCTGTGAATTGGTGCTTCATTCGCCTGCCATTTCTCAATTCACTGTCCAGACGGAAATGACTATCCGACGCTCCTGTGAACCTTACGTTAAACCAAAACACAAACGCCGCGCTGCTCCATTCGACGATGCACCTCCACCCAACCTCAAGCTCATGTCCAACAGCGAGCGTGGTAAATATTACCGTCGTAGACGCAAATTCTACGGCACACACCTCGAGGAGTGTGTAGCCAATCTTCGAGAGGAGATAGCAGCTTTGACAGTCTCTCACCAGATCCAACAGGAACTGGCCGTGTCGCAACGCCGTACACCATTGGGCGCTGCTGCTCACATCGTGAACGAGTACTGCTTACTTTTTAGCCATGGAACACCGGTGCGCTTGTCTGTTAACGAAAACGATGCCTCCGTGTCGCTGGTAGCACATGCTTCTAACGCCCAAAGAGGCTTCTTGAACGCCGTTATGAACGATAACGTGCGGTTTGGCGAATTCGTGGGTGTGGAGCTGCTTTTGGGGCAATGGGAACGCTATTCACTGTATCATGCGGCCATCGAATGGAACATGACGTCACTGAGTGTTGTGCAGCTCAACGACGACAACCAGTTTGACGAGGGTTCGTTTGTGATTTCCATCACTGCTGACCTCCGCGTCCGCTATTCGCGCCGAACAATCGAGGAGGTTTTTCCACATTTGATCGGCGACGAAGCGTTGGTTCAATCGCTCATTGGGCTGGAGGTCACGTACCCTAGCATCAACCACTTCCACTTCAACAAGGACAGGAAGATCGAATGGTACGCGCCCGAGGCAGACTTCGTAGGCGCACTGATGAATGCTCTCAATGATCCGATGCTTGTAGCTCGTATCATGGGGAGTGCATTGATCACCAAAAACCATATGATCGGTGACGAGAGCGATGGGCGGCAGCTTGTGACCAGAGTGGAAGAAATTAACAGTCAGATTGATTGCCCAAGCTTCGAGAAAGATGACGATGTGGCTGTCGTTAGCGATGAGGAAGTCAGCCCCGAATCTCCGTGTCGAGCTCACCAGATGAGTCTCTCCTATATCTTGGGGAATTAAAATGCATTTTCTTTGACATACTTTCAACTTTCGGTTTTGTCATCAATGAGAAATAATTGTAAGCTCCGTTACCGAAATCCTACAGAAGCAGAAGCTATTTTCTCGCTGTAGGCTACATTGTTTCCAGGGGTTGTGTCCAGCAAAAGCCTGCGGGCCACAAATGCGGCTGGGTGTGCAAATGACAGTTTTGTTGTGTCGCGCTTCTTTGCTGTATCGGCAACTGGTTCACGGAGAAGGCACAAGGTTGACTACTATGGCTTGTCGCAGTGTAATGCTTCACTCTACATCATGTAGACTACATGGCTTGTAAATGAAGCATTGTTAGATCGAACAGTACATGCATGCATGTACATGTATTATAGCCTCAAAGGCAGCACTTGCGCTTCACTTGCCACAAATCTGTTCAACCAAAGTTTCTCAAATTCTACAACCGCTGTCGTTCTGGACGTGAGGAGACGCTTCCGGCCTCTAAACTCGCCTCATTCGTCATTTTCCGACGTCCCCAGAACAAGTATCACGTCCACGTGGCTGGAATCATGAGCGTCCATCGAACTTTTGGTCCCAAAATGCTGAGGCGTCGTGCAGCTCCGTACGACGACTCGCCCCCGCCTAACCTGAAGTTTATGACTAACAGCGAGCGAGGCAGGTACTACCGACGCAGACGCAAGCTTTACGGCACGTACCTCGAACAACAAGTGACCGATCTTCGACAAGAGATCGCGTCCCTTACGCTCTCACGTCAGGTGCAGCACGAGTTGGCGCTGTCCCAACGACGCACGCCACTTGGTGCCGCAGCTCTCATTGTGAACGAGTACTGCCTGCTCTTCAACCACGGAACGCCTGTTCGTCTGGCTGTGGACGAACAGGATGCATCGACGTCGCTTGTAGCGGAGGCCACCAACGGCCAACGAGGCTTCCTGCACGCGGTCATGACTGAAAGCGTTCGTTTCGGAGAGTTTTTAGGCATCGACCTCGTGCTGGCGCAGTGGGAACGCTACTCGCTTTTCCACGCAGCGATCGAGTGGACGATGAAATCCCTGGAAGTGATCCAGCTAGCGGAGCCACGGGAGTTGAACGCCGACAACAGATACGATGACGGTCCACTGGTGGTTTCAATTGCAGCCACACTACGCGTACGATTCTCGCGTCGCACGATTGAAGAAGTGTTTCCTCATTTGGTGGGGGACGAGGAGTTGACACAGCTACTCATCGGGCTGGAGGTGACGTACCCGAGCAACAACCAATTCCACTTCGACCAGGACGGCAAAATTGAGTGGTACGCTGTTGAAGCGGACTACGCCGGCGCTCTCTTGACGGCTATCACGAATCCTGTGCTGGTGGCTCGCATCATGGGCGAAGCAGTGATCGTGCGAGGTCATATGATCGGTGACGAAGACGACGGACGCCAGCTCGCCATTGTGAACGAGGTGGAGGACCACGAAGGCAACACAACAGAAGCTAACAGTCCTGAGTTGATCGACGATGACTGCTGGTCGAGCAACAACAAGTACGAGGGCGTATGCGTTGTGAGCGACGATGAGCCTGTACCTGAATCATCCCCGAAGCGAATGGAGTTGGCCTACATTTTAGATGACTGAATCGGTTGCTCGCCACGTGTATAAATCTCAAGGATGATTTTGCCACTGCCAATTGCACCTTGCCGCTACATTTACGTCTAGGAAACATCTACGCCAAACTTGATGCCTTCAAGTTTAAGTTGAAGGAGGGGGGGCGGTGCTAAAGGTGATCGAGGTGATCCACGGCAAATCTATTTCAATGACGACAAACCAAAGCGAGCAGCTCCATTTTGTTGGTGGGTGAGTATACCGCTGCGACACCTTCCGTGAAGAATTCGAGGCTGGATGGACGGACATCGCAGTGTATCACAGTGTGTTGCCAACTTGCCATTGCCAATGGTCCATTGGTGACTGGCAACCTGCCAATGCTCCCTTGCTTCGTTGCAGTGTTGCTGCCGCGATAAGAGACCGGCACTGTTCGACACTCATCCGATGCAGTCATCGGCGTCAGGCCTCGCTCTCGCCGACACAAATCGCTCAGGATAGCATGCGGAACCACCATCAAATGATCGCAACGGGGCCTGATAACGCCGGCAAAACCTGTTAGTTCTTATGAAACCGTTATATCGTTTACTCCAATACAATTTGTAATTGTAGTGTTTGTAAGCGAAGGAGTTACTTCCTGTCAGAACGCATTCATACCACGGTTCCGCGCAGTAATTACAAATTAAACTTTGGAGATAACATGTTTCACAATAGCTCCCATATTATTTGTTATCACAATAAAAAGTCATGTAAAATGAGAACACTATCAAATAGTCTATCAAAGTAATCAAATGTCTATACTCCAGTAGAATCATTTCTTATAAGTAATATCGTATTGCACAGGGCGAGATACGCCTGGAAGCGAGATAGGCTCGAGGACGGACGCCCCTATGACGACCACAGTTCAATTCTCGAGTGACTTGGGCAAAGCGTGACTCGGTCACTTCGCAATTCGACGCACGGAGAGCTGATATCGCAGGTAGTAAAAATAGTAAAAACTACTTTACGCATGAGCAGCCACGACCGCCGCATGGACATTATGGCGCTCTGCAGCACCGACAACGAAGAGCAGCAGCCCCCAGAAGTCGGCAGGCCCGTCGTCGCCGCCTCTGGTCCGTCCCTGCCGCCGCTCGCTCCCGTTCGTCACTCCGGCACCAAGCAGCAGTCTCCTTCAACTGCCGATGCCCGGACGACCGGCAAATCACCGTCCAAGAAGCGCTCGCGTCGTCTGTCCAACAGCGAACGCGGCAAGCTCTACCGCTCGCGCCGGAAGAACTACGTACAGACCCTCGAGGAGCAGGTGGAGCAGCTCAAGAAGGAGGTGGACCAACTCAACTTGTACGGTCGCTCGCAACAGCAGCAGGCCATGACAGCCTGGCCGCTCACGCGAGAGCCCATGAATGGGTCGTTCGCCAACGTCGTGAGCGAGTACTTCTCGCTCTTTAAGTACGGCGTTCCCGTAGCAGGACACGGCGTTGCGGACCAGCTGCTGGTCTCATCAAGGCAGGCTGGCTTCCTCAACGGGCTCATGCATCCGGACATGGTCTTCGGCAGCTCATACGGCGTGAGTGAACTGCTCGATCAGTGGGAAAAGTACTCGTTGTACCACACGGGGCTCAAGTACGAGGTCAAGAACCTGCAAATCATGGCAGCGGATCCAAACCCGGTGGTGCGCGCGCCCGCTACTCTTTTCGTGCGCTTCACACGACGCACCATTGAGAAGATCTTCCCTCATGTGCTTTGGAACGAAGCGCTGGTGCAGCGTCTCATTGGCATGCAGGTCGAGTATTCTGTAGGGAACACTTTTTACTTCGGTGATGACAACAAGATCCACAGATACGACACGTATGTGGACTTTGTGGCCGCCTTTGTGGGTGCCCTGGGCAGTGTTGAGGATGCAGAGGCCATGATGGAGAGCGCTCTGATCCGTCAGGAGGCTATGATCGGCGACCTGCTCGAGGAACCTCCTCGGGTCAAGGTGGAGCAGACTCAAGGCGTGGAGCTGGTGGAGAGCAGCGACAGCTACAGTAGCTGCGAGAGCGTTGAGGGACAGTCATCGCCGTTCGGATCTGTTGGTCCACGCATTGGGATGTCGCTGCGGGGCATTCTCTAACGAGACAGTATTAAAAGCGACCGTTATTAGCGCAATAAATGGCGTGGTGTTTTCTTTGCAAATCACTTTCCCTTCTCCCGAGCAGCGGGCCTTGAAGTACCCCGTCAACTCGCGATGAGTGCGACGAAGCGTTGCTTCAGCGTGTAAATTCCTGAGCTGCTCGATACAGGTTGGAGGGGTTCCCTATTAGGGATCAACGTGCTCATTGCGGCAACTTGACACTTGACTATCCATGTAGATGCTTTCAGAATGGCGATAAAAGCATCAGTCGAGTCCACTGCCAATCTACAAACTCCTGAAGAGCTGCGTTCTGGGCTATGTGAAGTGAATGCATGACGAAATCGGATTGCCTGACATGTGACGACCGAAGTTCACTTCGTTTGCCCGGCAGCTTTTTCATGATGACGCCCACGAGCGATTTGCTGCTCCGTATGCCGGTTTGAAGAAGTTCTTCGCCATGGGGCATCGACTCGCTACAGCAACACCGACCTGGTTTCTTGTTGGAAGCTCGCCACGATGACGAGCAACAAGAGAATTAAAGGCGAAAACGAAATCGAGTCAGCTCGAGCGTCTTTTCACAGATGAGACCGTTGTCTTATTCAACATGCGTCTCATAAAACCATTCGATAATGTAAAAGCGTCGTTATACTTTCTACTGTACCACATAAAAATCGAGAGGCCTTTTTTGAACGGTGCATGATTAAAACCATTTACCAAATGATCAAACGCATTTATTACTACATTTTTAACGTAAAAAAAACAGAAGAAGCGTCTGGCGGGCAACACTTCACACGACGGTCATCACTCTTCGACACTCCTGCTAGCTACGAAGGACCATCCTCAGTATGTCTCTTCAGGTGAACCTGCTGGAGGATGCGGACGCCGAGCTGCGTGCCATGGCGCGCTATTACCTCGGGCCTGACGCTGCACCAGACGCCGTGGCTCGCACCGAAAAGCCGTCCCCCCAGCGCCTCGTCATCGCCACTTCGAACGCCGACGATCAGCTCAAGAAACTCAAACGCAATGAACGGGACCGTCAACGGAGTTTTGCTAAACGGGTGTGCACTTCAACGTCCAAGTTGATGGATAGGCAATCAGATATTAACACTACAGTACTATTTAATGACAGGAATCCATGAAGCAAATGCGCCAACAAGTGAAGGAGCTCGAGGAACGCAAACAACGGCTTGTCGAGCGCACAGGCAGCAAAGCAGTTTCACCACAGAGCAATGAGTTCCGCTCCCCGTCGCCCCCGTCCGCTTCGACCTCCATGTACCCGTCGCCTGAGACGCCTGTCAAACGGGAGAACTTCGTGCGTCTGGCAGATGAAATCGAGGAGTTTCGGCGTCAAAACACCATCATGACCCAGCAGCTCCGTGAACGGGACGTGGCCACCGGCTACATGCAGAATTTGCTGCTCGAGTTCAGCCAGGACGAGACGGATAACAGCAGTGGCGAGAGTGACGCAGGCTCGGACAGCAGGTGCAACGGCAAGAGGAGCAACGGCCGGAAGCCACCACGTGTATCGGGGCCCCATCCACTCAACGGTGACAGTAATGTTCGCTTTACACCACTCACAACTGAGGAAGGCGTTGCATGTGTTCGTCAGACGCTGCAGCTCATCAACAACGCGCGATTCCTTTACGCGAGCGACGCGCATTACCACAATCGCTCCAAGTTCCTCGGTTGGGAGCAGTTCACACTGCGACAGGGCTCAACCATCACGTTTTCGGTCAAAAAGTCACTCAAGAACGTGACGCCGGCGCAGCTCATGGCCACAACTTGGCACTTGCTCACTGACGGAAAGAGGACGCAGAAGCTGATCCCGTCAACTGTAAACACCCACATTCGTCCACTACAGAAGCTGTCCGATGACCTGTTAGTCATCGACCGCCGCAGTGAAGACAACGCGCGCACGGGCGTGTTAGGCAAAAACCTCGCACTTCGTACGGTGTACGTGTTGTTCCGTACGGCGGACGCCGATGGCACGCAGACGCTGGCCATGAAGACCATCAACCTTCCCCTCGTGAAGAAGCTGTTGCGCGACGATGAACAGTGGTGCGAGATCTTCTACTGGATCCGCATATACCCGGACCGTACGGTGCAATCCGGCAGCACGGGGCCCGACGGCCGCCCGCGCGATTTCGCCACTGTGATCGAGTTCGGCGGTTCCAACACCTACACGCGCGACGAAATCGCTCAGGCGTGGCTCGGCGAGCTCGTGTTCCTCGCCATCCGCTGGGAATCGCTGGCTGTGGCGCCCACGCTGCTCAAGTTTTAAGAATTGTGTCGAAGTGAAGTGAAGTAGTGAAGCAAACAAGCAAAATTCAGGTAAATGGCCAACAAAGCTGTGTCCAGTTTTCAAGTCCGGCGTGGCGACGCGTTGTTCAACTATCGGCGCATCCAAGTTGACATATTGCGTCTCGCTTGCGAGTTGTAGTCTGACCTGTGTGATTTGGGTGACGACCAGGGAGCAGAGTTCATTTTCGCGTCAAAGAACCAGGTCAAGCGACATTCTGATGGCCGACGCCGGACCCACGACGAGATCGCGGTCAGCCAAGTGCGTCGTCAAAGTCAAATCGGAACCACCATCGGAACCGCATGAGGAGAAGCAGCCGTCTCTCAAGCTCGAACTGCTAGAACTGGAAGCGAATCAGGAAGAGGAAGCGGAGTTTACTCCTGAGGAGCTCAAGAAGCGCCGACGCAATGAACGGGACAGGAGACGCAACAGTGCGAAGCGGGTGTGTTCTGTTGCTGCAGCTAAGCGCTGGTGTGGATTTACTAACCGGTCGTGCTAACAGGAGACCATGGAGCAGATGCGCAAGACAGTCGCCGCACTGGAACTGCAGAAGCAGCAGCTCATGCAGCACTTCGTAGTTGACTCGCCATCTCCTTGCAGCAGTCCTAGCGACGGATATCGATCGCCGTCAAGCTCGCCGGATCCGTTGTCGTCCCTGTATCCGTCGCCAACGATGCCAGTCACTCGTGACGACTACGTGCAATTGGCGACCGAGATCGAGGCGTTCCGGCGCCAGAACGCAGCGATGGTTCAAGAATTAGCAAGACGCGATCTGTTTAACAACAGTCTCCGATATCGTCTGATGGGCTTCCCCCCACCTGACAGCAGAAGCGGCATGCAGCCGACCCATTTCACTCGCGAACAAGGCATGACCTACGTACAGCAAACTCTCGAGCGTATTCACGCCGCTCGATTGCTCTATGCGAGCGACAAACGCTTCCTCAATCGACCCACGTTTCTAGGCTGGAGTCAGTACTCCGAACGCCAGGGCGACGTCGTCACCTTCGGGGTCAAGAAGGCACTACAGAACGTCACCCCGCAGCAGCTCATGGACCGATCGTGGCAACTGCAGACAAGCAGTGCCAACCTACAAAGACTGGGGCCTTCACACGTTCAGACTCATATCACAATACTGCAGGAGATCACGGACGACATTCTCATCATCGATCGGCGTACCGAAGACCAGTCGCACAGCAACGAGAGTGGAGAACCCGTCGTGCTTCGGACGGTGTACGTGCTTTTCCGAGTCGAAGAGGATGGCGCTCAAACGTTGGGGATGAAGACGCTGGACATTCCGACTGCTGATCGGATGCTGCACGGCGACGAGGTCTGGTGGGATATTTTCTACTGGATCCGCGTCTCGGCTGTAGACTGCACGGCCGAGGTCTCTGCCATGCAGGAGGTGGCAACCGTCACGAACCTGGCCAAGGCGAGGTTGAAGGACCTCGTTTTCCTTGCGATTCGCTGGGAAACACTGGCTGTTGCTCCCTTCCTACTGAAAGAGTAGTAAAAGACCTTTAAACTTTCAATTGAAAAAGTGATCTTGTTCATATCGATACGATCGCCTCGTCATGCGCTGTACATGGGTAACTTAAATAACTAAAAACATATTCGGCCTTAGAAGCCGTTAACTTCCGCGTGGCACGTGGGGCAACGCATCTCCTTGTTGAGCTTCGGCACGATGCACTCATCGTGGAACTGGTGGCCGCACGACAACGTCGTCGTGTAGCTCAGCACGCTGCTGCGGCGACTTGATGAGTTGCTGCGGAAACTGTCAGTCTCAGTGGACGACGCATCAGATGCCTCGCCGTCCAAGCTCGAGCTGCACAGTGTGCAAACACCCGCTTCCTCCGTCTCATCCGCCAGCTCATCGCCCTCGTCCGACGTGGACGAGCACACGCTGTCGCGCAAACTGAAGCTGTTGTTGCTGCCATTCCTGCACATGCCGTTCAGTGGGTGGCGCTTGTCACTCACGTCACCGAGCACAAAGTCCGCCACCAATTGCGTGACGCTATTGGCGACGATCGAGCACGCCGACGCGTTCTGACGGTTCACCACGAACTTCTGCAGCGACGTCAGCACGTGCTCCAGCGCGTCACGGCGCTTCTCCACGGCGCAATCGCTGTGGCCGCCCAGGCCGAAAAGACTGGACGATCCGGGGAAATAGCTCTTGACGAACGTGTAGAGCCACGGGCACTCGGCCTGGCAGAAGTGGCCCTGGTGCAGCGCCGCTAGCAATTGCGTCTGGAACGTCTTGTACTCGTCGAAGGAGCGAGCCTTGCGCCAACGGGTCTGAGACGCGGCGTGCTCCACGTGCAGCTCGTAACGCACGTCGCGCTTGCTGAGGCGCACGGAGGACACGCGTAGTGAAATCTGTTCGAGAAGGGAGGCGATAGGAGACAGGGGCACAGTCGATGTGCGCTTCCGTCCAGAGGCTTCTCTAGTGATTGAGCCTGTGCTCGAGTGGCGGTGCTGCTGGTACATTTGGTGGTGGGCTGCGAACATCATGATGGTCTTGCCTAAGCTTTGAAGTGGTCGCTGGCTGTCCGATTCGGAAATGGATGGAGCATTGCACGCGTCCCGCGGGTTTACAGAGCGGCGTAATCGATAGAAATTGGTGATCCATGGAGTGCGTAATACCAGCACATGTCGCCCTCTCTACTACGATTTCTAATTACGGGATGACCTGTGATATATGATGATAGGCAAGAATAGGGTTGTCAGCACGGAATAGTCAATGCCTTTACAAGTGTTTGATATTGCGATAGACCTCCAGGGATAAATGCATTATTTTTAAAGAGCATTTCCTGTCCGACCGGCGCAATCGGACCGTCATTCTAGCGACATAAAAGGATTCGGCGTCATTTTGCGCCAATCGCAACCCGAATTCTGACTGTATACGGGGCGATACCGCCAGTCACCACGTCGGACAGGTCTCCTCATGGCACAACCTCGCAACCCGAATTCTGACTGTATACGGGGCGATACCGCCAGTCACCACGTCGGACAGGTCTCCTCATGGCACAACCTCCGAAGGAGTACTGTCGACGCCCAAGACTCTCCTCGTGTCAAGAGTCTTGACTTGACTCAAGACATTGACGGGAGTGAGGGTCGCATTGACGGGAGCGAGGGTCGCGAAGAGCACTGCATCGCAGACGCACAACACTGGTATTAACTGCGGCGGTGATTACCACACTATCCAATTGCTGTAATCCTTGTAGCCATCAG
Organism: Phytophthora capsici; assembly: GCA_030324255.1. Classification (NCBI taxonomy): domain Eukaryota; phylum Oomycota; class Peronosporomycetes; order Peronosporales; family Peronosporaceae; genus Phytophthora; species Phytophthora capsici. Next base: position 2,596,600 of record CM059360.1, on the reverse strand, counting down.
TGCCGGCGGATTTTTCTTCGCGTCTCGATAATAGCGGGCCGCTATGGCGAAGTTCGCGATGGAGCGCTGCCGACATACATCATGAAGACGGCTGCCATATACATGTATGATACATGTATAATATACATGTATCACGGCTGCCATAATATGGCAGCCGTCTTCTCGATGTCACAACGGCGTGGTAATCAACTTGTAGAACGCGCCCCCAACACAGCCTCTCCGCCTGGGATCTCCACCTCAAAGCTCGAGTCTTGATGTGTGCACCATCGGGAACAACACGTAGAGGGAAGGATCCCGCTCCGGGTTGTAGAGAGGAGGAGGCCAGACCGTTGCCATGGTACTTGGAGGAGAACAGTGTTTGACGGGGGAACTGGGTTTGCCAGGTGAAATTGAGGAATGGAGAGAAACACTCAAGCCCCGCGCCTTTGCTCAGCAACCGATGAAGGTGATGCGTGCGAGCTCATGGATTCCACATGACACTACCCTTCCATGATGGAAGAGTGCGAACTTAGTGTGCTTGCGACCTTCGTACAGAGTGATTGTCAAGGCCAACTCCAGTTTTCAATCCCAAGCTCAAAGTTTTGGTGTTTGTATTTAGAAATGAGAGTTTATTTCTGAACCAGAAATACTGACTTTTGTACGGAGGACCTGAGCAATAAGATTTGTGTCACCTGAACTGAACTATTCCGAGTATTGTTCCCACTTAAGTGCTTAATTATTTTCTTTTTTGCCAGAATAGGGTACCAGGTCTTCGTTCTGTTTTACTAACAAAAGAAACGCTGATGTCAGTTCCAATCAAGTTCTTGAAATCCTAGTTGTAGCTACGAGGAAAAATCGTGAATGATGGTTCTACTTAGAGAAATCAAACGTTCTCCTTCATCCAGTGCTTCTTGAGGGGCCTAGACCAATCCGCAATTGCTCGTGTGAAAGCCTTCAAGGTAATTAGTGCGTTACGCGAGGTGACACGTGATACAACAAGGTAATTCTGGCGAGGCTTGTTAGAGAAAGAGATCTGGGATTTCCAGACAACTTCCATCGAATTGAGAGTCTCGCCTTGAACTTTGTAGACTGTAGAACCAACTGTACACACAAACGGGAATTGCTGGATCTTCAGTGCGAGAGCTCGTTCATTACCATTTGGAGCTGGTGCCAGCTTGATATTTCATGTTGAATACACATCAGTGCTATAAAATACAGGGAATATAATGAGCGGATAGGTATAGCCCCTGGGCCTCTCGTAATACGTATAAATGCAACCACGGGTGGTTCACTTGGTATCGAAACCAGCATTCCGGTTGTTGTATCCGAAACAGTTCGAAATTTGGTCGATGGCTTAAAATGACATCCTCCAGAACCCCAAAAGTCCCATTAGCAACGCCTTTGGCAACTCGGACATTTTGCGTATTTTGAACAGGCATTCCAAGGATTAAATCTAGAAATGGTGCCATCCGACCAAATTTAGAATCAGGCAAGCTCACAACCGTGTCAACTTCTTGTCGACTAAGATTTTGTAATGCTCCTTTAAAGTTTGCCACGACTCGTATAGGCTAACACTGAGGACGCAATTTCGCAGCCGCCCTTACCACAAACCGGTTATTTATTGCTACACGAGTACCATTCTCAGGACTGGTAAAACACACTGTTTGTTCGCCACTTCTTTGATATTAATCGCCGATTCTGCGTCAGTTGAATGGTCCACCAGTCGGCTATTGATAATAGAAATAAACTCCCCATTCCAGTTTCCGAGACGAGGTGCCATACAACACTCTCCCAATTCTAGATCCGCTCGAATCGGACCAACTCTCTCCTAATGTGTACGACTTAGCAAAACTTTTTTTTGTAATTTATACATCCGTGGGCTGGATATGTGAGTGGAAGATACAGTACACCACGCAGGTAAAACCTAAGTAGTAAGTTACATGTACGACGTAAAATTAGTGTGTTTTCACGCCATTTTGCGGTAACAGAGGTATTAAATAGGTCACCCGCCAGAATGATTGAAGGCCATTACGATCAACGTACTAAAATTCGACCTGTGTACCCCCCGGGGCAGTGCTCCGGGTCACCTATGGAACTAAAGACTACATGTAGCCTACCGACCAGCCCCAAAGACAAACTGCGAATCAGAGAGCTTCGTCACGAGTGGCGTGGAGTTTTTTCACAACAACTTGTGCAGTACCCTACTAAGCATGCCAAACTCCTACAACTGGCGTCTACACGACAGCCTGCGTGGCGGCAAGCTTGTCAACCGTAGACTCGATGCATTCCCTCCCATGAAAGTACTTGCGAGTCAGATGAAGCGGTGCTCGATGTGTAAAGGAAACTACGACGAGCATCTAATGCGTTATCGCATCTACGTGCGGATCCGACGCGTGCTTAGACTCCAGCTCTGCGTGCAGCTTTAAGCTGAAGGCTGTGTCCTGCGAAACTTCGCAGCTCTGTCACTTTATCAGCATGAGCACCACGTTTCCTCGAGTGGGCAGAGCAAGAGACCAAAGCTGTCAAGAAATCAAGGCCACGATCTAAGACCTTGTTCTGCAAGATGTGAAACCTGCGCGCATTCGAAACGAGCTCATTGACAGACTCACTCTCACTGCAGACACGCTGCCTGCTCTTAAGCAGATCCAGAACTTCGTCTACAACTACAAGAGGGCCAAGCTTTGCAACACAGACTTAGTAGAGGAGATGGTTGAGATCGCTGCGGGCTGCCCATATTTGGGCCATCTACCTGGCACAGCTGCCTTTTCATTTGGATATGAAGTGGACAGCGATGATCGCCCTATTTTCGGCGATGGTAGTGATGACGATCCCTTAGTGATTGGCATAACTACGAAGTTTCTTTTGAGAGCTGCGAACCGAGACCCTAACAAGTTCGTCTTTCGCATGGATGCTACGTTTAAGCTCGTGCTCTGCGGCTACCCTCTTATGGTCTGTGGGATTTCGGATTCGGCGCGGCAGTTCCACCCAGTTGCTTTTTGCATTACTTCCCAGCGCACAACAGTTCAATACGTGCACGTTCTTCAAGTAGTGAGGAAACATCTGCTCGTCAGCTACTTCATGGGAGACGCTGAAGACGCGCAACATAATGGCTTTCAAGAGACGCTTGCACAAAGGACGGATAACGCCAATTCAATTCATTTGATGTGCTTCTTTCACGTGGTTGAAAATGTCAAGAAGCGTATCTGTGGACAATTAAACAACGCGAAACACTTGGTTTATCGCTACATTTACGAGGTGCGCTACTCAAGGAATATACACGAATATAAAGAGATCATTGCTAAGCCGGATTCTGTGTGGCGTGCTGCCCCAGAGTTGGGACTGTTTGCGGACTACTTTCAGAAGACGTGGCTTAACAGTCGATACAGCAAATGGTAGTGCTTCTGGTCTCCACCTGTTTTTGCCAAGACCAACAACCCTGTTGAGCAATTCAACAAGGTGATTAAGCGTGACTATACTTTAAGGGTCCGAATGAAGCTTTGGGCATTGCTCCAGAAGGTCATAAGCATGGTTCACCACCGCTCGATTTCATTGCAAGCCTCACTTTTTCCCTTGAGCTACGACCAGCTCTTACCCTGATTTCTCGAACGAAGCAACTCCTGAAGGCTAACAAGCAATTGGTGACGCAGTCTCGCCAAACTGTCCAGTTTATTCTGGGCAGTGGATTTACGGACGTGTACAACGTCAAGGTTTTGAATGATTCCTTGGACAATGCAAAGAATGCACAGCTAGGCAAACGGAACAACCGGGGGATGGAACGCTTAGGGCAGCCCCATGGAGGCTGGATAGTGGATGTGAATGCCAAGTCGTGTCCTTGCAGATCATGGTTCAAGTACGGCACCTGTGTTCACCTGTTGGCGGGTCTTCGAGCCGCGAACCACCCCATTCACGGCTGGGCAGGAACCGAACGTCGATTTGTTAATCGCTGAGTAAAACGAGCTAAGACCGTGTATAACGCTAAAGGAGGGCGGCCAGCGGTAGTTTCTCATGCTCTTTGCGTAGATTGGTAGAGAGCTACGCTCGTGCTACAACAGCGGATAAACAAACAAGATCGCAGTTGAACTAAGTAAATCTGATCTGACTAATGCGTGCAAAAAGCCCCGCAATTTACATCCTCGCTCCTTAATTTTGCGGATATGGTTGAACTTGACAAGCGGCTGCATAGTAAGTACAGGACGTCAAAATGGAATATCTACATTAGATTCGACATCGGCCGCATCTGACAAAACTTGCTCTTAACAGTGTTTGAAGCACATGTCAACAGGATAATCTACTGCTTGACTGGATCACAGTTCGTAAAAGTAGAGCTGCGGCTGCATAGGAAATATATGATTTGTTTTCGCACTTCTGCCGTTTTTCGAAATGCTAAGGTAATGGGAATTATTTTGATTAGATATGAATACCGCCTTATTACATCTGATAGCTTTGAGCAACGTGCTGAAATCAACATATCCATAGTTTGTACAACATGGGTATTACAAATGGAGAACCGCGGCTGCTTATGATACATTAAAAAATAAAAGGTATACACCACATATTTGACACGTCAATAACTTCAACAATAACAGGTATACGTATGATATGCTCTGGCAGTCTTGTCAAACGAGCGGTAACACACTTGATACGAACTGAATTTGGGCCAACATGAACGATTTAGAACTGCGCCTGCGTAAGAAAAATACATTTTATTTTGATAGCTTAGGCTCCGTTTGGATCCGGGTCTAGAATAAATTACAATTTCACTCAAAATGGTATCCTAGGATTGCAATCCATTAGTGGTGTTTTGCGCGTTTGGCACCCTGAGCTAGCTTTCAGAAACTTCAGTGATCACAATCGCCGAATTTATTGTGTTTGTGCATCCAAACACAAAAAAGATATTATATGCAACCCTTCACATCTGATTTGACGCAAGTAAAACAATGAACGAGCGCGAAGAACAGACCGAAGAGGAACAGAGCGACGACGAGCTGGAACCGACTGCACAAGTGCTCGCGCTAACTGCCGCCTACTACGGCGCCACATATTACTGCAAGGAAGATTGCCACACGTCTTCACTGACCGGCGCCGGCTGGGTCGCCGAGCTAGAGGAGGGCCACCCTTTGCGCATCTTCAGAAACTTTCGAGTGACCAAGGAAGTGTTTGAGCGCTTATGTACTGAAGTGGAAGAAGCTGTACCTGCCTCTCCGTGGGCGCGTGTCGAGGTGAAAGAGAGCGTGGCGATGTTTCTCTACTGTCTTTCGAAGAACGCGTCCAACCGCGACCTAATGGAACGCTTCCAGCACAGTGGGGAAACTGTGCATAGGTAGGTTTATTACGTGATGTGTGGCAAGCATGAAATTGACTATGTAGATGAATCACAGGCACTTCCACAGTGTTCTAAAAGTCGTGTGCTCTCTCGCAAAGAAGTACATCGTACAGCCCAAGACACCGTCTAATGAATTGGCAAAAAATCCGAAGTATGCGTCGCAGTTCGACAAGTGTCGCCTTGCGTTTGACGGTACACATATTCCTGCCTATGTTCCAGAAAAAGATGCAAAACCTTTTCGTGATCGAACAGGGCGTTTAAGCCAGAACGTGTTTGCAGCTTGCACATTTGACATGCAGTTTGCTTTTGTCTTAGCCGGATGGGAAGGTAAATTTGTACTATGCTGCTATGTGTTCTGTCAACACTTATTTTGTATTGTTTTCACAACATGCAGGCTCTGCTGCTGACTCTACGGTACTGGAAGATGCGCGTCGAAAAGGATTCGCCACTCCTTCCGGATTGTTTGACTTGGGTGATGCAGGGTATGGCCTAACAACGGAGGTTCTTACACCATACCGGGGTGTACGTTACCACCTTCGTGAGTGGGGTCAAGCCAACGAACGGTGCGATATGAGATGTTATGAGTTCAAATATCACTGTTGAAACTAACTTTTGGTTTCTTAGACCACAGAATTATAAGGAGTATTACAATTTGCGTCATGCACAAGCTCGCAACGTCATCGAACGCGCTTTTGGTGTGGTAAAGCGACGGTTTCCGGTATTGACAACGCCACCTGAGTTTAGCATCACAACGCAAGCTGAAATCGTGTTGGCCTGCTGTGTTCTACACAACTTTATTCGCATTCAAAATGATCCAAACGACGATCCTGAAGGTGAAGTATACGGGCCTGATGACTTGCAGGACAACTCTACTAGCAGTGGAATTACGGACACCAACGCTGGAACAACAGCTCAGCAAAGACGTGCAAAAACAAAGGAGGCAAATTCTTTTCGGGATAGAATTGCAAAAGCGATGTGGGACTCCTACACGAACTATGCGTCGGACTTGACGTAAACTCATTTAAGTAATGCAAACGTTTGAAACGTACCACCTTCCCTAGACAACTCAATGTCTTTAATCGTTCGAACTCACCTGGTTTGCGAGCCAAATATCGCGAACCTCTCCTTCTTCCATCACCACAAAGAGCCTAGCCTTGTTTTCGTCCAGCATGACATCAAATGCTTGTGCCATTTCGAACGCAGAGAAGCGCTCAGCATAAACCTTCTGGAGGACTTTTATAGCCTTCTGCGAGGGGGTCAATGTTTTCATTCGAGCAGTGCGATTCCGCATTTCGGTCGCAACTTCGTTGATAGCATCAGCAATCAAAGCGCCACCGCTATCACGGTTGCGTTTACGACTTCCTTTCTGCTGGGAATCGTTCTTGTTGCCGCCCCTCAAGTCTCCCCGATCTGTTGACGTAGCTGATGCGGCTGTTGCCTCGTTTGGAAGGGCCGGAGGAGCGGGGGTTGAATTTGAATCCCCTGTACTTGCTGTAAATTCTCCTCGTACCTCAGGAAGGTTTGTATCTGTGTCGAAATCGATTGGCTCGTCCGAACTGAGTGCGTGCTCTCCAGTAGCGTATGTCCCTTCAAAGAGATCTACGAGGTCTTCGTAGTAAGGGACTGCTTTTTTCCGGTAGTCGATGGCTTTGGGGTGTTCCTTACACCATAAGTTCAGGTAAGATGTCCATTTAGCACAGAATGCAGTTTAGAATCCTTACCGAGACGTAACGATCCCATACGTCGTCGTGCACGAGTACGACATTGTGGTTGGTATCCCAGCCAAAGCCCGAAACTCGCAACATGTGAGAAATTGTGGTATACTTGGACTTTAGCTGTAGTCATCGCAAGGTTAAGATCACATATGAACGCTGTAAATTCTGAAGGACGTCTTACCGTTTGGACGCGGGTCTTGATTTGCTGAATTGTGAGCTCTTTATTGAATCGTTCGTTCATTGACTCATGTACTGCCACCCATGCTTCTTTCTTGAACCCAGAGTCCGCACGTTTCCCAGCTTTTGCTTGGTCCGTCATGGCTTCAACCAGGAAAGCGTCCATGTCTAAATCCCAAGAAGCACGGGCGGCAGCGCTAGAAGAACGGGCTGGCATTGTATCTGCGATTGAAGCACGAGTCGTTATGAGGACCACAGTAAGTGGCATGGGCTGTACAGGTTGCGTATGGATAGGTAGTTACGTACGGAAGATGGCGCGTTTGGTTGTTTGTCAGTTCAATGTCTTTTGCCGTCGCTACACCTCGCGCCGTAACTCAAGTTCAAAGGTTTCCTTTGCTTTCTGGTGAGGTTATTCTGCTTAGAGTAGAATATTACGAAATGGCATTTCAGTTGGTACTTACAATCAGGCAACCCGCGTTTGGACACAACTGATTTACTCGAATATTCTGATCGGCAATTGTCATTTGCAGAACTTGCGATTGCGGTGCATGTTTGGATCTTCAATTACGAATATGATTCTATTTTTGTTGAGATTACAATCGAGCTTTGGATATTGCAATTTGTTTGTGGAACCAAACAGAGCCTTAGTTTTGCTGCTTTATAACGCGCGAAATGGTTCTGGTCATCTTGGCCGCAATGTTCAACAAATACCTCAAGAGATCATTAAATTCACTACTTAGAACGGTGGCTAAAGTTAAAAATGACAGTATTTATTTCTTGGTTAGCGCTTCCGGATTTAGCTTTGTTCCTCTCCCGCAAAGCGCGCATCTTCTCGGCCATACTGCGTTTTTTGTTCCACTTCGCGTTGGCTCGAAGTTAGGCCTTGGTCATTTTGCCCGTCTTTGGAAAATTCTCCAGAAAGATCTTTTTCTCTTCTTCGTAGTTGTCGTCGTTCCAAACACGACCTACCATCACACCAAAAGCGCTAAGTAGTCCACACCAAGCTCGATCCGACCCTCGCTCTGACCCGGATGCTAGTTGTGTCGCGTACTTAAACGACTGCTCGCGATCTTGGACGAGGAGGATAACGTCTCCAAAAATCTCTCCCCACTTTGTGGACGGTGGTGACTCCGACAGAAACCCCAACAGCACAGAACGGTACACCAGGCTGTTCAGGTAGACGACATCACCTGGACGCTGGACAACCACAGCGGAGCCACTAGATTTCAACATTCGGCTGAGGAGTTGACCTTATTGCCCCACTTGAACGGCGGCTGGACGTTAGGCGGAAAGAAGACCCAGACCTTGAAACACCTTGTTGCGCACGGAGGGATGTAACTGACGACACGCACATGGTCGACGTGGATCGGCGATTCGCGATTTCCCGCTTGGAGCCAGTACTCAGGGGGGGGGGGGCATGCACGCTTGATCCGTTGAACACTCAAGCTTGGAATAGTAACCAGGTAGATGGACGGCAAGTTGGTCCAGTGGACACTCGCGTTGTTCCTTCCACTCTTCTTGAATTCCGGCCTTGATAAACTCAAGCGCGCTCGAGGTGTTAAAGAGGCTACGCAGATGGATGTCGTCCTTCGGAAGCTTGTCTTCGCCACGAAAGCTTGTAACATCATCGCACGCGTTGCAAAAAAACAGTGCTGCCGCTTGGCTGTTGACAGCGAAGCTCAATGAGAATCTACCGTCAATGTATCGATCCCTTAATCCACGCATCCGTTTGTCTATCTCATGGAGGAGGTAGGTGGTGTCTCCGTAGTCACCGCCACTGACGAGATGGCACAGCTCTTGTCGGAGGTTGTCTGACCCTTCGTCACGGCGAATTTCTGTGGGGACGGGGGCAGAAGGTGACGACGCGTGTGGTGCCTGCATAGTGTGGAAACGTCGCTTTTCGTCGAATGAGGTGCCACTGCATCCCTATCCACTATTTGCCTATATATAGTATGTGGGAATGGTAGTACCGCATTTCGCATGTCATGAGCTACAGCCATGTTCCGAGGCTAGGGTATCCTACTATACGGAATGTGATCAAAGTTGAAAAAGTTGAAGTGTATGTTAAACTATGGCCTCAAGTGCGAAGTCGCGCTCTTCATCCACTGCAGGACCTTCTAGACGCGAGAGCTCTTCTAGCTGGGCTACTAAATCCGATGATGCGGCGCTGTGAGGATCGGGAAAAAGGCCACTTGCCTTGAAGCCATTTACGATCGTGTCTCCAGCTAGGCCGTTCCACGACTGCCGAATCCACCCGCAAATTTGCTCACGGCCCGGGCGCTCTAACACGAACTTCTTATTGCCAGGGCGTGGGCGCTTCAGTTGGTCCTGCATGTTGCACTGCCACAGGTTCCGTAGGTTAGCCTTGAACGGAAAATTCCACGCTACATCGGCCAGTTGCGAGACGGCTGTAGCGTGTGGCACTTTCATGAGGGTGGAATCCCTTCGCTGCGCAGCTCGTTCACCCACACTACCAATTCAGACTCGGAGTCGTTAGATAGTATAGTACCTAGACCAATTTGGCGCAGTTTGGCATGCTCTCGCTTTCCTGACGCTGCCGCCGCCTCCAGCTGCTTTCGTTTGCGCCTCCACCAGAGGATTTGGGTGCGCCTTGACTGGTAAAAAGCTGGGTCCAGCGCAGGAAAGAAGTGGGTAATTGGCGAGCAGATGTCGCTCTCGCCGAGACGAGCGAGAATTGCCAGCTTTTTAGCGCACCGTAACGGGTTGGAGCTTGTACTGCTTGTCTCGGCGGCCGAGACCACCTCGTCGCGGCCTTCCGACTGGGCGTGTCAACGCCATTTGGTAACTGAGTGCAATGTTTGGCATTCGCTCGTAGGAAAAAAAACTACTGGACAGCATAGCTGTAGCTCTTGACATGCGTTCAAGTGTCTTTGAATTCACGCTCTCCTATTGGACAAACTGATGGTGTATCTCTTGAGCTGCGGTAGCTCATGACATGCGAAATGCGGTACAGATTTCAGGTTTTCTCTTTCGAAATTATCCTTGCGCGAACCTTGAGTCCGACAGGAAAGGTGCATAGCCGCGAGTAAAGTTCGACTCAATACTTATTTGAAATGTTATTTCAATATCTGTCGTGCTTGTGGATATTGGGTGAGGGTACATAATGGAAGAATAGAATGGAAGAGAAGAAGAACGATAAAAATTCAAGAAAACCAATTTTCGGAAGAAAAGGATTTGAAATTCAACTTTACCATTTTACTATCATTTCCAAAGATGGACGGTGGAGACTTCATACACAACCTCATCGACGTCGACGCTTCCGAGAGAGAGCAACTCGCAGGATCATCGTTAGACGGCCCAATGTCGACCTTGACGTCGACGATGCTGCCAACCACCCCGAGTTCGTTAGGAAGAACTTACTGTACCTCCTCAGATTGGCCCCGCTCACAGAAGAGAACGCCCAAGGTGAGTTAGTCCTCACCCCCAAGGTAGGTTTTTCCCCATTAGAAATGAAGATGTTTTCAGGTACAGGGGTTTGTATATAGCAAAGTACGGATTCACTGGGGTTAAGTGTCTTAGACGTTTTAATCAAATCGTTTCTGAGCTGTTCTTAAAGGGCTTCCCTACTGAAAACCTAAGGGTGTCCTATGTCGCTGCGGTGGAAGGATTTCCGGACGACCACTACGTTCGCACACAAGTAGAGCATGAGATCAGGAACGCGCTTACTGGCCTAGGCCTTAGGCTATCTCAATATGCCACCGGGGAAGACCACCCCGGGAACACTGGTCCGATGGCCGAGATGTTCGAGTTTGTTGTCACGAACTACCAGGGGGACGAGCTGTTCGATTTGTATCGACAGTATGCTGCTCATCTCGAAGCAGCCCGTCAGCAAGTCGTAGTGAGTATTCGGAATGAAGATCTTGCAAGAGGAGAGCGACTTGAGAGATACCTCACAGAAATCCGTGCACGCTACCAAGCTTACACACACGTCGTTTCTCCTGAAGCACACCCGACTCTCTTCGCCCGAATGGAAAGAGTACTGCTGGACGAGGAGCGTGACTACCCGCTGGTGCCTGTATTCTTCATCTACTCCAGAGCTCTGATACATGCCGCCGCCACATTTAACCCAGTTCCTTTTAACCCCGAGTAATGAATGCGTTAATTGAACAATCCATCTCAAACTGTCTCGGATTGCGGCAGTAGCACCACAGGCGCCACATTGTGAGCCTCCCAACGCATCAGCATGAAGAAGATTTCCCGCTGCCAACGCCGAGCGAACTGCTCCGAGTGACCGTCTATTGTGCCTCCAAAACGAACGCGACAGGCCTCTTTGGCGTCAGCAGAGGACGAGAAGCTGAACCACATGAACGACTCGAACCAGAGGTTATTAGCGCAGCCACAGCGTCGCGTGAAGGACGGATTCACTGACTGCAGCACCACGAAGAACCCAGCAGGCGACGTCATCCGATACAGCAGATAAATGCTGCGATACTTGGTAGGGGTCTGCTTCTCGCCGTCGGGGCTTAAATCCTGCTGCATTCGACGCACAACGACAATGTCGTCATTGATCTGGTGTAGAACCTCGATCTGTAGAGCGTGAAGTACAGGCTCCAGCATCGTGGCGAACTGCCGCTGGTTTCGACAGAAGGCCCACGTCTTGTGGAACAAGTGACTGGCCGAATAGCCTGCGAAAGTCTTGTCGAACGCGAACTCGACGCACGTGTTTTCCCTCACCAACGCCCTTCGTTGCTGCCTCCAGCCCATCATATCTCCTTTCGACTGTTCCGGCTGCTCCTTAGCTACTGCTGTGTAGAACCTCGCGATGTCACTCGCTGCATCTCGTACAAGTTGCAAACAGTGGCCGATGGTACTTACGTCCCACGTGACAAAATCACACAACGTCACGGGGTCTCTCTTCACCACGGGGGCGTTGTCCGTGTTCATGGCATAGAAATCCTCCCCTGTATCCTTCTCTTCTCCTTCTCCCACTACTCGTCGTTGCACTTGATCATGCTCAAAGTTGTCCGGGTGTGCGCGAGTGATAGCTAACAGAGAGTCCACCAATTGAGCGTGAAGTGCATCGTTCTCGTCCAAAAGCTGCTGTCTCTGCTTCTGCAAATGCACCACTTGGCCCTGCAGCCCCGTGTCTGAGCGCAGCTGCTGGTCCAAAGCTTGGGCCTTGACGTCTTCCAGCTCCTGCACTGTGCGCATCATAGCTGCAATTTGGTCGCGGAATCTCTGTCGGGACCGCCTCATGGTCTCTCGGTGACTGGCACGACGTGCTGCAGCTCGTTCCTCGGGCGTCAAGTGCTTTTTGACGCTTTTACGTCCCCGAGACGAAGTTTTGCAGGTTTTACCGTTGGGACTCGCGTCATTTTCGGTAGACGAAGAACTAGGCGAACTCTGTTCCATGTCCGGAGCATCCGAGAGCAAGGCAGACACAAAAGCCACCTCATCCTCGGTCCATAAGGGAACGGAGTGCAGCGGCGCCTCGAGGATCTCGATGTCCATGGAGAATAAATGAATGAAAGACGTCGAAAACCTGATAACAAGAACGAGGAAGTGCGTGTCACCGTCCAGTAGGAATAGTCAAGTGCGGCTAAATGACAACCACAACCAGATGGTACCAAAAGTGAGGTACTTCGATGCGTCATCACAAATTGATGGGTATGACCATCACTCTATCGATTGCATCAACAACTGAAAATTACGAAGGTAGACTGAACATCTTCTTAAATTACATTTCTCCATTTACAGCCAAATGTCGTCTGGGTTCACGCTGGACGGCGCCTCCTTCGCCTTCCACTGCCTGTCGCCGGCCGAGTGCAGCGAGTTAACTGCTCTTCTACTTAGGAACAATGGCAGACTATTCAACACTGCGGACGTGCGAAAGCCCGACTTCGTATACGTTCTCACAAGCTACTGGGCGGACTGTGTGTGTTCTGCAGAGCTCGTCAATGTCCTACAGCGGCCTGTGACGCGCTTTTGGCTGCTGGAGACGTTGCGGCTGGGGCGCTGGTTGAATCCTGATAGCCACCCGTTCTTTGAGCCTCCTGCGAGGCCTAGTGACCTGTGGCTGCAGTATCCTATCGAGTATCAAGATGCAGGACAGGACGAGGTGGATGACGACGGAGACGTCACGATGCAGGAGCTCACTGGAGCTACAGAGCGCATGATGCAATTGCCATGTTCGCCCAGCTTTGTCTTCAGGGGGGAGGTGCCGTTCTGGCCTTATATGGCAGCTATGCTGGCTCAGCCTATTCAGGACATCCAGGAACTCGCTGCCAGACTACAATTGTACGGGCCTAAAGATGTTGGAAATGCAGGACTGGTAGTGATTGTGTAGTGCTGTGGTTGCTACTGTAACAGGATTACGCTGTCCGACCCGAGACGCAGGTTTAATTGCTTGGAGTATGCAGTCATCGAGGTCTGTACCATGAAAAAGATCGTAAGTATCTATCGTACTAACTTATCTACTGCTGTAGCTCCTCACTGCAGAGGAGCGGAACACGTTCTTCAAGGACGTCCTGCCTGAAATGGCTCGACTGGTGCTAAAGTTGCCGCAAATGTTCACTACGCCGCCTCCACTGTTCACCCCAACGGAAGTGGAAGCAACTGGACCTTCAAGTTCTACCAGCAACATCCGAGTATCAACGCAGACTCATCGCTTCACAAAGCTGGAGGTGCTGGCGTTGGTGTGCGGCTGCTTCTTCGGTGTTTTTCCTGATCAGGATATCGCCAAACACACCGAAGCTGATGCCAGTCCACAGAGCAAGAAAGCAAAGCGCCGCGGCAATGACAACGACGTCATTCAGTTCCCGTATTTCACGGCGGTTCAGATGTTTTCGGCCCCTGGTAATATGGGCAAGCTGGTCGTGCTGAAGGCCCAGAAGATCCGCTGCTTATTACAGTACTTCCTGCGCGTGGTCCCTCGTGTGAGTTCGGACAGTGAGGCGTTGTCAGCAGAGGTGATCGACTTTACGCGTGTTGGAATTCAACTATCAGGGCGTACTGCAGAACAATCGCCCCAAGAGTTACTCAAGATTTTAGCGACTAATTCCAGAGGTGCTACTGACATTACCCCACAACTTCACGCTGCACGATGTGTATCTGACACGTTGATCGAAGATTTAGACAAGCATTTGCAGGTTGATTTCGCCAACAAATTCGCCGGTGGTGGAGTGCTCAACTCTGGTTGCGTCCAGGAAGAAATTCGGTTCCTGCTTTCTCCTGAGCTGCTGGTATCGTGCCTCGTATTTGCGAAGTTAGAGCCCCACGAGGCGTTTGTGATTCATGGAACGGAGCGCTACAGTGGGTACAAAGGATACGGTGGATCGTTCATTTACGGTGGCAACTTTGAAGACACGACGCCGTTAGTTTCTCTGCCTGACGGTAGTTCACGCCGAGAGTGTGTCATTGTGGGGATTGATGCAACCGACTATGGTTCAGCGCGCGTGGAACGGCAGTACACGCGAGGACACGTATGGCGGGACCTGGTGAAGGCCTACGCTGGCTTCGCGTACCCGAACGCACATGATGGGCCCAGCAAGCGTTGTTGGCCGGTAGCTACTGGGAATTGGGGCTGTGGAGTCTTCCGAGGCGACCGCGAGCTAAAGTTTTTGATCCAGTGGCTTGCAGCTTCACTTCGAGATCGTGAGTTGGTTTACGTGCTGTTTGAGCGCGATCTGGATCTACAAGCGAAGGTGGATCCGTTATTAGCGCTAGCTACGAGTCCTAAAGCGCGTGAATGGGACCGTCAGAGCGGTGGAGTCGCTCAGTGGCTCATGGATTTCCTCCTTAATGAAGTAGGTGCTGGTCGTGGAACCCGAGGGACACCGAGCGTGTTAACCCGAGCGTCGTTCTCACTACGACAAGCCTTGTCGTCCCTGCAACTACCAGATAAAGACAGTGAAACTGGGATCAAGCAACAGTCCGAACAAGAGCATTCGGCACGTGGAGGACCAAAGGAGGAAGCTACAAAGAAGAAGGCCAAAATGATGCACCAAAAGACCATGCAGGATTTCTTCACCAAGCAGTGAGCAGCACTTGAGCGATCGTTTCCAGACATGCATTGACCGGTCTTTTAAATCTACTTACACACAAAAAACGAGTGACATACCAAGGTTTGAAATCCTTGGTGGGGGGATTCTCTCTCTTAGAGCTTCTTCTGTACTTTGCTCTCGTCGTTCGTGTTGCGCTTGGCAGCGTCCGTCACAAGGTCGGGGGCTGCGGGTGAAGTGTCCATGGCGACGTTAGTGGCTTGGGCAGCGACGGCGATCGGGTCGGGGATTGAGGCCACAGGCGAAAAGTTCATGACAGCGACAAGAACCAGCGAGGCGAGGACAAGTAGACGGACCATGGCGAATTTTGATAGAAGCGATGGCTCTAGGGCGGAGGAATCCGAAATGGGTTTGCAAGACACTGTCCTAGCATGGCATGCTGGTGGAAACGGATGTGCCGCGATAGTCAGCTCGAACAGAGAAAGCCGGATCCACCTGGGAGATTTGATATGTGGTTATGTATTATTACAGGGTTACAAGAAATGAAGAGCATTTTTACCTTTGATTGTAAGTAGGTAGTAAATCCATAGATTAGGTGGGTACCTGATCTTAAAGATTCGATTATGACGGGGATTGCACAGCCCAATGCTTTTTGAGCCCGAGGCTTTGACTTGACGAGTTTTTGCTCCACCAGCCGGATCGGCATTTTGATCTGCGCTTTGGCTCCTTCATTCTGCAAACGTAGCGGAAGTCACTGATGTAAAAACCGAGAGAATGTCAACCTTTGTCTTTTTCGAGTTGCATTCGTCCAATTGCGCTCACTTCATCACTTCAACACGGGGGACTGGTAAGATCATCTTGATCACAGCGAATCGCTGTC
The DNA here is from genome assembly GCA_030324255.1 of Phytophthora capsici. Classification (NCBI taxonomy): domain Eukaryota; phylum Oomycota; class Peronosporomycetes; order Peronosporales; family Peronosporaceae; genus Phytophthora; species Phytophthora capsici. The sequence continues at coordinate 2,580,565 of CM059360.1, read as the reverse complement.
AGCGATACATATCATATAGAAGTGCACGTATTGTCAAGGCAAAAAGGTGGTGCATTTGTCGAGGTTAGAAAGGATTGAAAGGAGAGGAAGCAATAGAAATGGTTGTCGCCTGTCACAGCGCCCAGAGCTCATAGTGCTGCTCGCTTTAGACGAAATTCACGACGAGTCCCACCAAAGTGATCGCAGCGGCGCAAGCGGCCGAAAATCCGGGTACAGTAGCGGACGACGTGGTCGAGATAGATCCGCTAGAGGCGCTTTCGGGGGCGTTGGTCGACGGTGCCGTGGTTGCACCAGTGCTATCGGTCGTATTGTTCGTCGGTGACGGTGCGTTGATGGTGGCGCAGTCGTATGAGCTGTCGGTGGCATTGTTGTAGTTGTAGCACGCGTCCAAAGCGGCGTTGGCAGCTTCCTGCGTGCAGTCGAGCGAGCTGGCTGTGGCGTTATTATACCCGTGGCAGGCCTCCTCCGCGGCGTTGGCAGCCGCATCAGCAGCAGCGCTCGCGGTGGATTCGTTGCAGTCGAGGGACGCGCTGTGCTCAGTGTTGTACTTGTTGCACGCCTCCTTGGCTGCGCTTGCGGCTGCGTCGTAGGCCTCTTCGGCGGCGCTCGCAGCTTCATTGTAGAACTCTTCGATGTTGCTGGCGGCGTTGTCAAGCCAGCTTCCAGTCGCGTCGGCAGCTTCTTTGGCGGCATCGGCAATGGCGTTCGCAGCGTCTTCGGCAGCGTTGGTGGCATCCTCGATGATATCGGCAGTCGTCGATGTGGAGACAACGACGGCAGCGAAGGCAGCGATGGTGACGTACGTGGTAAAGCGAGCCATGGTGGTAAGTGTAGTAGTTGGTACTCGAAAGCAAATTGAGGAATGATGAGTCTGTGTAGCCGCGAAGGAGATGTCGAGCTGTATCGCAAACGCTGAGGGAGGACGCACCCTGATATTCCTCTTCCTCCTGGAAGTTGGCATCTCGTTGCTTGGATTTCACTACATGTATGTCGCTGGAGTTTACATCGGCACGCTGGTTTCCGTAGTGGAGATAATCAAGACGAGTTTGGGTACGTGCGGCGTATTGATACTTTTGACCACATCTTGAGAAGCGGAATGCACCTGCTTAGCAGTAAACATGGCTTCGCTTGTCTGTGTGGATTGTCGATACATTTTGCAGCAGCTCGTAGGCCACAAGTGCAGGTGCGACACAATTTCATGGCCGGATTTTCGTAGAACACACCGACCTACTGATTATGAACAAACCGTGGCTTAGCGAAAGCAATGAGGCCCGTAAACTCGCAGTGCACGCCGTCCAAATGAACCTATTAGCACGAGTCGGAGGTGTTGGTGACCACACATGTAGACTTGATATAAGGGTGCTAACCACCACTGCTAGCCTTTTGTATGTAGATAATGTGCGACCGTTTGACTTGAGGTTGCAGCTATTGTCCTTTGTAAATGGCTCAAATACTAGTATCCGCGAGCAGCGCAGTGTCCGACGAGGGTGAGCGCGAGTATGTCGTGTTGGAGAGAGCACTGGTTTGATGTCAAGTATTTACCACTGCCGAGGATAAACGGAATCCAACGGGCAAAGCGACATTTGTCGACTAAGTCCAAGCCTAAAACATGGTATCGGTCTCCAAATTCCGTGAATCAGATCAAGTGAAACTCACTGTTGTATTAGACTTCTTCAGCAGGTAAACTATTTGAGTTAAAAGCAGTACCCCCCCCCCCCAATCCAAAAAAATAAGAAGCGAAGGCGAGTTTTTCGTTCTGTCAACAACCAAGGCAATCAAAGATGTATCTGCTTTTGAATCCCCCACCACTTAGCGAGCCGGTAAGTTTCACGTCGACTGTAAAATCTCGTTTTAATTTCTTCCCGCAACTCTCGACTAAATCGCTTCGACTACGGATTTTGCTGATTATCTCCAATGCAGTGACTCCATCTCTGCTGTAAGCGACTCGTTGCCAGCGATTACTTCATCAATGTGTGTCGGCTAGAGCCTCACTGGTTTTCACCGAGGCGACCGCCATGTTTCCGTCACGGCCCGCGTTCTTGGCGCTTGAGCTTTCGTCATTCTCGCTTTTGCTTCCAAGTACCCCTTAATTCTCTCTGAAGATGGCTCGTTTCGCCGCGTACCTGACGCTCTTGGCCATTGCAGCTACTTCCACCTCAGCCGATGTGATCGGCGACGCAGTTGATGCAGTCGGTGATGCAGTTGGAGATGCCTACGACACTACTGCTAGCTGGGTGGATGGAGCGGCTAACACTGTGGCTGACACGACTGAAGATGCCTACAACAAAACCTCGAGCTGGGTTGGCGACGCCGCTGATACCGTGGGCGACACTGCCAAAGATGCATACGACACGGTTGCAAGTGCCACGGGCTCCATCGTCGATGACGTGTCTTCCGCTCCAACGATTGCAGTGACGTCGGTTTCTACTTTCATCGTGGTCGGTTTAGCGGCGAACTTCCTGTAACTCAACTAAAGGGTACCCGCATTGTCGACTCAATAGAACAGACGTCTTTCCGCCCCTTATAGCTATCGCTACGTTATATGAAATACATTGACGTGAGCGCCAGAAACGAACGACGACCGTGTCCAACCTCCTCCGGAACTTCAGCTTCATGAGTCACAGCTTTTCTATGAATTTAATCTGTATCGATTAAAATCCATTTGCGGGAACATCCGTTCAACAGCAACGACGCGCGGCGAGAAGTCTATCCCGTAGATGCCCTGCGGTGCTATTATATACAACAAGTCGCTCACTCCCGAATTCGCTTCGAAGACACCAGTTCCATTCCCAACCCCACACACATCAACGATGCGTGTTATCTCGTGCCTCGCTCTTATCGCCCTCGCCACCGTCGCGTCCGCCGAACACGCCGTGGTGGATGAACTCGTGAACAGCGTCACAAACGCAGCTACAACCACAGCTGGAAACGTGGTGAGTGACGCCACTACCTCAGTCACAAACGCCGCCGCTAGTGCCGTTACCGACACTGCCAACACTGCTGTGGATGCTGTCGCGAGTGCCGCTGGAACGACGGTGGACTCGGCCGTCGACACGGTCGCCAACGCCACCGGCACGGCAGCCGACACGGTCTCCAGTGCCGCCAACGCCGCCGGTAGTCTGCTCGATGACGCGGCCAGTATCGCCAGCTCAGTCGCTGATGATGTGGCGAGTGCCGCCGGCTCAATCTCCGCCTCGGGATCCTCTGCTGCGCCCTCGATGTGCCAGTCGTCGGGTCTCGTCATGGCCGCCCTTGCGGTGGCGGGACTTGCGCTCAACTTCGCCTAAGCTCGGACCTGAAGTACCTTTTTGTCATTCACCCTCCTTAGATGGTATAGCGTGCACGTAGAGCACAACACTTAAACAATCTACCGTTAACTTTTTCTTCAAGAAACGATTAACTGATCACAACAAATAGGATTCCAGTTGTAAAATCGAGCCATCATGGTTTTACGTGTTCGTGTAGTCATCATGGTAACGAAGCGGCAAGAGAGAAACGAGAGCAACACTTATAAAAACCATGTACGTGCTTTTTTAAAAAGATGTCGTCCGCGGAGGGCACGCTCGCTTTAAGGACGACCCGAATCTTACTCTACACCGGACTACATCAAGTCGTGGATCCCATTCCGTCGTGGGCGGAGCCGCCCTACGTCAGGCGAGCATCTTAGATAAAGAGTCCAGTGATGGCGATCGCGGCCACCGACACAAGAGCAATGCTAGGTGTCACCTGCGAGGAGGCCGACGAGCCTGACGCGGCAGCAGATGCTGAAGCGGATTCGTCGCCCTTGACGTTATTCGTGCTGCTACCTGCGGAGGAAGCCGACGCCGAGGCACTGATGCTCGTCTCCGTCGTCACGTTGCTGATACTGTCCGAGATGGCGGCGGCCGTGTTCGTGTTGCCTGCATCCGCGAGGGTAGCGGCTGTGCCCGTGACGGTGCCACTAGTAGCCGCGTTGTTGACAGATTCCTCGGGCACCGTCGAGACCTTCTCGTTGGCAGCAGCAGCCACTTCGTTCGGGTCCGGGATAGCGGAAACCGGGCTGGTCACGGCCACGGCAGCGAGTGCCAGGAGAGCGAGGTACGTCATGAAGCGAGCCATGGTGATGGTTTTATTCGTTTAGCTGAAGCTGGTACAGGTCGAGCGACGAGAGCGGCGCTGTGCTGTGGGGCGGTTTGATTTCCGAGTGAGCCACGGACTCGTGTTCCGCACAGTGTGCGATCGACGGGGTGACCATCTCAAGACGCCGAGCATGAAGTGGCAAAGCTGTGCGAGCCCAGCACTCTCGTCCACCGGCTATCTCCATCTGCTGCCGCCGAAGATACAAATCGGGATGCGGAGATGCTGGCAAATGACTGTGAATAGCGATATCTCAACAGCAATGGAAGGTGGCGAGTGAGAGGGGAAAAGGCTTTGCATGGCGGACATCCCTTTGATTTGAGATAACCTGCAGCTCTGCAATGTGGGGATATTCATAGCAAATAGGAGGGTCACGCAGTCTTGACGAATTACTAACCTTCGCAGAGCAAGCCATGGAGCGGCGAAAATTATCCTCGTCATTTGCTGCCTGCATGTCCGGCAGACCGCAGTGTTGAGACCAGCGCTCTCTGGCCCAGACAGTTTGGAGAATTTTCCGTTCCAAGAGTGAAGAGAACTTTCTCCTTTTGCAAAACTTCGTTAACATGGTACAGTATCGGTGCGAGAAGCAAGAGGAGACGTGGTCCAACCATTGTTTGTCTACCCTGACTAGGAGTAGTGGAATAAATGCGATACTGTACTGCACTGTAGTCACTGCACTGCGTCCGCTGATGATAGATACGCATATTTTCTCTCGACAAACAACACGTATACCTGCACTTTATTCATGCCGTTTTACCGGTAAATTTAAACTGTGGAGGATCTAGGCTAGATCATCTAGGACCGTGTCCTTGCGACGCTACAACAAACAGAAGTTGCCCCTCAACTTGAGACACACTTCAACATACATGTAAGTGAATCCATCTGGAAGAGCGCTTCTTGCTTACGGCAATCCTATACGTACAGCAAGGCAACGCAAACCTTTGGAGGCTCCAGAGAAGCAACCCCGTCCAAAGTGCAGATCTTAAAAGCAAGACGAAATCAAGAATCGGAATCTACCATTGAGTGCAAGATGTGTGCAGGTCAACTAGATTGCAAGATGGTTCAACGGTAAGTAAGAGTCCGATGGTCGATTCGTTGGCAATGCTTTCAAATGTCGTCTTGGTAATCGATCCCTGTGGGAACATGGTTGGTGTCTTCAGGAAAGTCAAAAATATTCAGTACAGTACGATTGGTGCCACACTGGTGTTGAAGTGAAACATGAGTCAGCGCAGATCTCGAACTGAGTGACGACTGCAATGGAGCCGGGCAAGCAACTGGAGTCGGGGAGCAACATCGTGGCCTGGAGCTGCGAGCGTAGCCATCTGGAAATGGCCTGACCTCCCGAGTCGCGACGCGAGTTGATTTGTGCTCGTCCAGATGGCTCGAATGTATCGCGATACAACTCATACAAGGACAATAAAACTCGCTTCCAGCGTGCGTAATTGTCCAAGCGGTGCAAAGCACCCTCAAACTCGGTGCAATGCGGCCCATAGCCGAGCATTCCCGTTGAAAACACGCCAATATTTTTGCCGCAAAAGCGACCGCGGATATCGCAGCAAAGCGGAAACGTGACATGGCTGCCGCAACTCGCGATGCCTCGACGCGCTTATAGATTGGGGCGCAAGCAAATGCGTGCAGAGTTTTGCTGCAGCCTCAGCGCCAGCCAAATATGTCCATTTTTCATGAACTCTAAAGCGAAACCAACGTGTCCGTTCCAGGGCATGTAATAGCTTGCTGCAAGACGGAGCATGTATCAAGTACTATGACCGTGGCGTGCGGCAGGCATCTGGATGAACACGCCGCTCCATCCAGTAGCGGTGGCGGCCAAAACCTATTCGTATCATTTTCGGCCCTAGACACCTTACAGACGTCAAGAATTATCTTCTACAGGTCGTACTTAGAGTATCAGATACACCTTGAGGAGAGTAAGATGTGTTTGAGCAATAGCCTCGTCTCATATCATGGCTACATATTACTGATCGCAGGTGAGGACAACACTTGATTTACTGGAAGACAAAATTTACCAACCGCTGTAAGCTTGGGGTTTGGTTGATTTCTTCCACGAGGACGGCCGCTTTTGACCAGAGCGATCGTTTGACGATCTTGTTGCACCTTCACACCGGCCTTGCACCATGCGAAAAGCTCCATGCAAAAAACTCATTGCTCTTTTCGCAGCGTCTTGCTCGTTTCCCCCGTACTAATGTGGGTAGTGGACCTCGGCTCTTGTGCAATTCACATGGACCACAAGCCGCACCACTTCCAGCCACCATCACCTCCAAAGCGCGAGCCATCTTCGTCCGACCAACAGCATGACAGCACCGACCAACAGGCCTCCGATGCGGCTGACGAACGCCCCAAAAAGCGGGCACGAAGAGTGGTCGACTCGAGCACCACATGCGCACCAGAGCAGTTGCACTGCCGCTACGCCAACAAGAAGTGCCTCAATCCACGCGCGGTTAAACGTACGGGAGGACTCCACACCTTTTGTGCGATGCATCGCGCCAATGCCAACCGCAATCAACGTCGCCTCGACATGAGGAAGCGCATGGCTCGACAAGCTCTGAGAGAACAGACCGAGGGACCTCAGACACCGTCGACCCCAAATGCAACTACGCCTAGACAGCAAGAAACAATGAAGACAGAAGATATCGTGGTGATTCCGTCGCCAATGGGCCAATTGGATGCCCGTTTCGAACCTCTGCACACACCCACACCACTGCAGGAGGAGGACATTTCGACTTTAGTAACGCTGTTCCTACCTCCGGAGAATGTCGCGTTCGGGTTTCAGCGTGACACCCCCATGACTCCAACAAGTCTTCGGGACTGGTCTTCCTCGACCAGCACTGGCGGACAGACACCACCTCCACCTCCATCGGGAGGCATGCGGTTTTGAACACCAAGACGAGCGCGCACAACGCCACTCGACACCCCACGCAGAACGAAATTGCGTAGACAGTATATATTTAAGAAACACATTCGGCATGACGTGAACGCAGACATGATAAAATACACCGTGCTTTGTTTCTGATGAACGCGAGATATTATCTGCAAGAATAAAGGGCAGAGGTTCGATTCGGAGCTCGTCACTGTGAGCCATCTTAGTCTCTTATTCTTCGATTATCATTTCGGTGTGGTCGCCACCTCGCTGGTCTTGTCTGATGGAGCATTGCGCTCAGCTTTGCTTGACATGTCTGCAAAGAGAACTCTGCGTTCTTGTGGTCTAACCCAGCTGCCGTACTGTTCAGGCACATATATCGCGAGATCTATCAGATGGTAAGTTTGAAATGACTTCAACATCGGCAGTTCATGCGCAAACCGTTAAGTGGCTTATCCATAGGGGCGTGCTTAGTCGAGCACGTCTCATCGACTAATAGCGACGATCAGGTGACGTGAGCGATCTGCCCTACCGAAATGGCTGCGGACAGCGATAAGCAACCGAGTGAAGATCCATGTATTAGCATACTCGATGTCAGCTACACGTACTATTGATACGTGTACTGTACAACTAGCCTACGAGTGACTCGAGTCCAATGCCACGCCGGGAAGAGTCCAGTTCGAGAGGTGCCAGCGCGATGCGCGAGCGGGCAGCTAAGGTTCAAGCAGAAAGGAGGCCGCAACTTGGGCCGCAAAGCAAAGGACGCGTCCTCGAAGAGCCCGTCTGCAAGACCAGCGCTGGATTTTTCGCTCGCTGCCAAACCGAGTGAGCTGGTCCCAAGTCTAAATTGCAGTCAAGAAGCGGAGCCGCTTGTGTCGGCGCCGCCCTGATATCGCGACACGACGAAGAAATCAGGTGGCGCGAGCTCATTCGACTGAGCGGTGCAGCAGCGGGCGACTGCAGTTGAAGCCGGCTTCAGCGCTTCCATCGCGCACTCGTGCAGATACCCTACAACTCCTTCTTGGAGGCGAAGAGGCCGCATATCGCACCTCGACGGACAGGACTCGAGAAGATCGAGCTGCGTCTCGGCAAGCAGCGCTGAATCCCCAAGCCTGCATACATGGGATATCATCGCGAAGCGGCCAGATCATGACCGATCACGACGCCGCGTCCATCTCACCGGCTACACGATCCGAAACCACCAGGATTCTATAGTACAGCATATTGAATATAACAGGTGACTTGAATTGATACAGGTTTTCAAACCTAGTGAATCGTAAGTTAAAGACCTGGTTATAATCTATCGTTTTATGAAGGGATATCCTTTCTCACAGACAACTCATTTGACAGTAGCACTGGTCACGGTGGGATCCGATCGCGTCGAGCAAGCCGACACAGACGGGGCGCTCTGATACAAACTTGCACTGCCTGCATCTGGCCATCGGCAGTCAATCACCAAGTTGTCTCGAACCAGTCACTTAAACAAGACCCTCGCCATGGAGCACCTGCTGAACGATGCGCCCGAGGAAGCCGAAGAGATCGCCGTCAAGAACGACGCCACGCTCGCGCCTGTGCGTGCACCCTCCGACGCGCCGCTGCCGCATTTGGCCTCGCAGCTCTCCACCGTGAGCGCCGCCAGCCCCAGCAGTTCCGCCGCCAGCCTTGGACTGCACATGTTGGCCGCTTCTCAGCCAGCACCCCCACGCCTGCCACCCATTAGCCTCCTTACGGCTGCAGCCGCCGCACTGCAACCCATGCAGTGCCAGCCCATGCAGGTGCAGGCGGCGCCACAGCCACAACTGCGTCCCGTGATAGCGACGCCGATGCAGGTCGCTATTGCTACGCCCAAGCCTGCGTCTCAGACTGCAACCCCTGTTGACGAAATGCTGTGCCGCTACCGCAACAAAAGGTGTGGCTATCCACGAGCTATTAAGCGCAACGGCGAGCGCCACAACCTGTGCGAGCGCCACCGTGCGAAAGCCAACCAGAATCAACGCAAGCTGGAGAGCAAGCGGCGCACGCAGAAGCGCATGATGCAGCGTGCGTCGAACGCTCTGGGCGCAGACCGCATCGTAAAGGCCAAGAAGGCCGCGGCTTCAGCCGAGACTGAGATCAAGTTCAAGTTGTACGGCGGTGCTGCTGCATGAGAAAAGAATTGAAGTGGGAAGACGAGCAGGTTCGAGATGAAGAACTTGTGAGGTATCAAGAGGTGGGAGAGGAGCGAAAAGACCCTGCCAAGTAGTTATCGAAATGCAGAATGAGCTATAATTTATGAACGAGAAAGTTGATCCAGATATTTGTCACGTTTAATAACTGATTTCTGAAAATGACAAAAGCTGGTGTACAGTACGGGCTAAGTGAAGATTATCGAGTACTTCGAGTTGATTTCTGGCTCGCAGATCGTATTACAACCCGGCCACGTATTTGCTGGAGGTGATCGGTGCTGGTATCGGCCGTGACGTGAGAGACTACACAGTCGAGTACAAGACCAGTCGAGCTTTGTGCACTCACGACGAACAAACTGGTACGAGCCACAGTACAACTTCATGTACGTGTTCCTCTTCCAGATCTTTGCCATCATCGTCGGCACAATGTTCTACCAGTTGTCGATTGCCTGTGCCATAAAGATCAGCTCGCTCACAATAGTTTGGCTATTTTGCACTGACATGACATACTGTACACCAGATTTTGTTTAATTCTTCTTTTTATTCTGCAGTAACTTAAATTTTTATAGTAGTATATTCATGACAATCGTAGCAGTAATACATTTTAATAGTATTTCCTATTATTTTGTAGTACATGTTGATGTCTTTGCTGCGCACGGCTCTTAACAATTATGGGTTTCTGTTGGTGCCCAAAATTGGTTTCCCCTAAGCAGACCAATTGTGGATACGGAAGAGACTAGCTTCTAAATATTTTTTGTGTTCGGTATGCGGACTACTATTTCGTTTTAGACAGTTCTACTTTCCTATTTAGAAGTACTACTACTAGTATATGTACTATTTTGTAGCAGTCAATGGTTTTTACACTTACAGTAGTTGAAACCCTGCCTTCTTATATAATACTAGTACTCTGAAAATGGTGCTTCAGACCGACACCAAAAACCATAAAAATGTTCCATAAAATCCTAGTTTGAGCTGGACACAATGCTTGCATAGGTAGTCTACACTTAAGTCTGAGTATATTTTCGAAATTGAATTTACGATGCGGTTGGAATTGGCCATATCTACCCGTTTATCAGTCTATTCGAAGTATTCCTGAAGATATTTTGTATTGCTATCGCGTGGAGCCCAGCAACTAAAGTAACGACATCAAGGTTCAACTCTCATTCATTATCGAGCCAAGGCAAAGCCAAGGCTCACTTAAACCTTTTAGACGAGAAGACTCTCATCGAATCACGTTTGGGCTATTTACCAGCCCCAGCCTCCCCAACCTCCGAGGCCGCAGCAGCCGCCCCAGCCGCCCCAGCCTCCTCCCCAGCCTCCTCCCCAGCCCATTCCACCCCAAGGTCCTCCCCAGAATTGCTCCTTCTTGTTGTCACCAGCAGGTTTCACTGCAGTAGGAGCCGCCTCCACAGGTGCAGAAGCCGTACGCAACGCTGGTTGGTCAGCAGCAGCAACGTTCGCGACAGTAAGTGCAGCGACGACAGCAAGAGCAGCGATCTTCATGGTTTCTTGACGACTTCCACTTGGTACTTGAGCCCCTTGAAGCAACTTGCGTTGTGAATCGGAGCTTTGGAGTCTCGTAAAAGGCGAAATCTGGGCAAGTTGAAGTGATTGGCAGGTTTTGACTTGGCGAGATTTCTCTGTTCTTGAGCTGAAAAAATATATTACCGAAAGATTGGACGGAGTGATCTGCTGCGTCTATTACTTCACTCCCATTCAAAACCTATTCTAGAGGAGATGGCGCACTTAGTGGCGAACTTGAGTTACCAGCTTCAAACGTTATCCGGATTTCGCTTTCCTTCGTCTCTGCATCGGGTAATTTATCCAGCGCTGTCCCCAACATGACATTCTTGTCAGGATTCAGTACCAGTGCCGTAATAACCTTCTTTCGCTTCTGTTCCTCAATGATAGGAACGACGTTCGAGCTACTAACAGGGTCGGATGAAGCGTTTTCTTGGCCCACTTCGATTTGTAGATTCATAAGCTCGTTAAAGCGAAATCGTTGGCATCGGCAGACGTAACTCAGTGCGGCGTAGAGGGAAAACGTGAGCATTTCATGGCCTTGTACAGAAATCCACGTCCAAACATGCCAGCGACTGTCTGATCCAGTTAAAGCAGCTACCGTCGCGATAAAGAGAAATCCCTTTTGCAGGCGTCGGTAGTGGAGAAACAACGTGCCTTTCCACATAACCAGCGACGTATCAATACGGAGCTGCTCTCCCAGGCGAAATCTCCCACGCAGCATCTTTAGGTTCGCAGCGACGTAGTAGTGGACCAAGAACAGGATGGAGAACCAGGAGATCCCCCAAATGACTGCAATCCCAATCTTCTCCACCTCCAATTGCTTGAGTAGAACAAAAGCCAAAGCCCATTCCACCGATAAGCAACGGATACGGAACACGTGGGTCCTCTCGAGCGTCATCTGCGTGATGTTCCACCCTGCAGCGACGTACAAAGCCGTCTCAGCAGACCAAGCAAGGGCCACAACTTGAGCAGCCAATGTTACGATAGCTAAAACGTTGACTTGGGAACTTTGAAAGAGATGGGAAGTAAACTTCGTTGCGAAGGAAAGCCCCGAGTAAATGACTTGCGTCACGGAGACACTGAGTAATTTATAATGCAGAGAGACGATGGATCCTGGAGGAGCGAAATGCAAATGAAATATCCAAATGAACCACGCCAGACCCCACAAGACTGTACTAGCGCCGTAGAAGCCCAAGAGATATCGGTTGGATTCCCACAGACATTTCCCGTTTGCTGTACACAAATTCACACTCACTGTACCTTGAACGACTTGTCTTATAGCAGGAGAAACTTGGCATTTATCCGACCAGAGATCTGTTGTTTCTTTGGATAATCCAGGATAATTTCGTGGACAGAAGAAACACGTGGAATCGGTATCGACTGCAGGAGGATATTCGAGACAAGAGCGTAAAACTGCGTCGCTGCCTCCTAACATCTCGCACGCATCGAGGAAGAAGGTGAAAGTCGTCGAGTCGTTCCCTGTGAGCATGGAAAAATCCGTCCGAGTGATATTATCCACAGATCCGACGATTTTCTCGGTGACTTGGTACACAGATTGATCTGGTGACGTATTTGCCAATGGGAAAGACTGGCAATAGTAGTCGAGAGTTCGATTGGCCATCGCACAGTACGTAGCTCCATGGGGCGCGTCCAACTGGGGTGGGAGATTGAGAAACGTTTCGGTTGCCACTTGATCACACGCGAGTAAGTAGAGCATAACGCGGTCGTCGAAGGCTTCGAGTGTTGCGAGTGAGAAGTGGACGTTCAAGTCGAACTCGAAAGTCCCACCACGTTCCAGGTCAAAAGTGGCCAAGAACTCGAGCGGTGTAAAGCTGCTGTCAAGGGTTAATTCATGACGGAAAGCCGACTGGCCGAACAGAGAAGCCAAACCACTGGAAGCTGAGGCTGTAGAGTTAATCAGACAGCATTGAAGCACAAGAAGAAGCGCACAGATGGGTCGGCTTTGGCTCATTCTTTCAACTTGTCGTTATCGGTTTCAAGTATTTATCCTGGATGTTTTAGCCACGTGAAGGTCCAGCTAAAATCGGCTCCTGCACGGTCATTTCGAGTTAGTTTAAGGATAATTCCGTCCGATATCGTAGAGTTCCTTACCGTTATGCTCTAGAGAGTTCTGGACAGTGTAAAAGATCCACAAGAAGAGATTGGATTGGATAATCCTCCACCCTCGATCCAGTACGAACGAAAGCATGTGCAGCATGGAAATCCCCATCTTCCGCTCGATTACGTACCCAATTACCAGTAGTGACAGCAACTCAGCAACGCCAAACAAGGCCACACTACCGATATTTGCTCGGAAGGTTGCGTCATCGAGGGGCTTTAATTGTGGGTAGTACACACGGTTCGGCAGGTAGTACGTTGCGGTCATGTACGTTGCTAAATGGAATTGCAAACGAATTAGTGCAGCTATCGAAAGGCAGTCAAGATACTTACAATAGATAAAGGGGACAATAACCTCTGTGTACTCCACAAGGATGACAAATTCAGTGGTAAATAAAACTTGGGCTGCTTTCTGCACAAATCGTTGACGTTCTTTGTCCGAGAAGATATTCTCCAGGATTTTTTCATTGCGTAGATTCAATGGCTGGAACACCTCAACTGCAGCACCAGAGGCTTGTGGACGGAGCGTGGTCACGGGTAGAACTCGCATTGGGACTGTATCAGCGCCAGGGCCTTTAGATTTTTCACTGTAGCTGCTCGAGTTCGAGTTCTTTAAAGTCCCTAGTCCAAATTTGTATCGCGTACGAGCCAGTTGAGCTGCAGTCTGTTGATCCTCTTTCATTATCTGCAGCGCGATCTCAAGGAAATTCGCACTTGTGAATTTGTGACTTGTTGGGATTAAAAGGATAATATCTTTCATAAGATCCTGGATATCGGTCACGGATATCCACGCAAGAAAAGCGTCCAAAGCGACCAGAAGCAACGTCGTATTGATAGACTTGGAGTTCTGCATGGAACTGGAGACGTACAGTGCATTAAAGACATCGACGTTGAAAATCATGATCTGCGGCGTTAAATCGTGTTTCTTTCCTAGGAAATAGCTCATCCAGTTCTTGGCAATGAGTTTAATCAGCGTCAAAAGTCCCAGATAAAAGTTCTGCCCCAAAGCTCCGACTTGGACGAATCCGTAGAGATACGCAGGGTAAACGAACGTCAGCAGCACTTGACACACAAGAACTATGACGTAGTTACACAGTTCACTGCGTAAAACTTCATTTTGTCGTAAAATCTGGCCAAAAAACACGGCGAAACTCACCACCAGGACAAAAAGCCACACTGGGACCCCAATAACAAGCGCAAATGGCAGAGGGAAACCAATGAACTGCGCCATTAAAATCATAAAAGCGGTAGCTCCTCCACTGGCAATCACCGGCATCGCTACTGCTTGGATAAAAGTGATCTCGAGACCTGGTACAATAATCCGGAATTGTTCCACAATAGCGCGTGTCATTAGAGCAATCGCCAGACAATCTCGGCCCCAGAAGAGAGCGTTAGCACTGGATCCTGCTTCAGGGGGAGCCATGGGGGCGATTTCAATGAAAGTTACGATCAAGAGGCACGGTAAGGGAGATAAAATACAGATTAAGAGCCCCCATATCGTTGACGTTGAGTTGCTGTACTCGTTTAAACTTTCAATGCGACTAGCTGAGTAATGACCACGCAATTCCACTTGGAAACTCACAAAGAATCGGTAAAGTCGACGCCAGATACGTCGGATTTCTCTCATATTGTGTTTATAAATTTCCACTTCTTCTTCTTCTAAATGTATTTATATCCAGCTTTTTTTATTCTCTTTATCCTCGAAATTCCTTAAGAGAATGTCAATGCCTTACAGTGCTGTTCCTTCTCCTTCCTCCAGCCCAAACTACTATTATCAAGTGACAGTGGACAGCTACACGGCTCAGCTCCAGTATCTGGGCGAATATAACCTCGGACAAGACGGAACGTTCGACATCGCGTTGGATATTTTACTTCCCATTCCGAAACTCGACCAAAAGCGAAATTTACTTTACCTACTCGCGTGTGAACAGGATGCAGCTGATGTTTTTTTACATTTACCAAGAGCCAAAGACAGCCACGTGCCTCCGTACTGCGCTATGGCGAACCGAACACTGGATTATTATTGCCAGTCATTCCCACTGGAAGACGAATCCACCGACGACTTGGTGTATCAAGTTTCCCAAATTGTGACTGGATCTTCCACAGAGCGGACGTCCAAGTCGACCCAGTTCTTCATCGACGCCTGCGAGACTGTAGGAGGCCAAAATGGAATTCTTCGCTCCTGTTTGCAGTACCCACCAGGTTCTCAAACCCACAGCCCATGCTTTTACTGTCCAAGCAACTACCCACCGTCATACAGCAGCCAGATCTCAGCTATAGCTCAAGACGAAGAGTGTCAAACTCCACCACCACTGCAGCCTGCAATTCGAGGCACAGTATCCATGAATCTGTGTCATTCGAGTGGAGACTGTCTGGGTAAACCCACGAGCCTCCGGGTCGTATTTTACGGCTTGAGTTCTTTGGCCTGGGGTGTCACGTCCTTTATCTGGATCGTCCACATTCGAGCGGCAGCGCACGACGCAGTGATCGAGCTCCAAACCAAGATGAGACTCGTACCGGTGACGCAGATGCTGTACTCGATCTTCACGCTCGGAGACCTCTACGCCGAGAAAGAATTCGTGGGGACAGCTCGCACTCTCGCTTGGAACGTGGCGGTCTTGGCTCAGCTGGTAGCTCTCGCTGTGTTTGCTGAAGTGGCCATGGTTATCGCTAAAGGATGGAAGATCACGCGTCCTGCTCTTCTACCTCGTGAGGTCCAGTGGATCCGCTTCGTATCGTTAAGCTGGGCTGGATCTTTCACTGTTCTTAAGCACTCCGGGACGAAACAGGTCGCTGTTGTAGTCATTTGGGGGCTGTCCTGGGCCTGCGTGGTCTTCATGGTCTGGTACAACTCAGCATTCAACCTTAACATGCTCAAATTCCAGCTCTCAATGGTACGTCAACTGGATCTGGACCCGCAGCGCACGCCCGTCTACACCAAGTTGATGCTTTTTCGCCGCTTCCGAGGATTACTAGCCGGGTACATTTTCCTGTCGTGCGTCTTGGGTATCGCTGGGCTGGTGAACGACGCGACGCACGAGTCAGAATGGACGTCTCTGGTGGCTGACGAAGGACTCACACTGCTTCTGTTTGTCACTCTGGGGTACACGTTCCGATGCCGTCGCTTTGGGCGTCTGCAGCCTCGAAATACCATCCGAGTCGCTACGGTTCACGGCTCTTTGCATCGAGGTAGTATTCTACCGGAACCTGCTCCTGCGGACTCCACAGTAGAACCACCCAAGCGTAAGAAAACCATCGTCGTAATTAACCCGGACCAAGCCCCGTGGTTGGCAACCCTGGACTCCACTAAGTAGCCGAAATTCATCCAGTCGCTGCTTCACCGTCGACGTATAGCGAACGCGTTTCCATGTTCAAGTGGCCTCATCGTCGACGCGCCAGCTGTGCTCGTACTACTCGACGAATCCGGCTGAGACCGTGGGAATCGCGTCGTGGGTGGCAGTCCAAGCGCAGAGAAGACGATGGCGTCGACCTGAGGCTCTGGCAGCAGAGCAGCAGGCGCAGGAGCTGGGCGGATCTCTCGCTTACCTTTCTGCTGCTCCGCCTTGTTGACGGTCGTGAGCAGGCGATCCACCACGTCCTGCGGCCCCACGTGTCTCGGGCCGCGCTGGCAGACGATCCCCCGGGGCCGCATCTTCTTCCTCGCACTGGCCTTGTCGTCCGCGCAGCCGGCCTCGATCTGCTCTCTGCATGTGCGCCACCTCCAGATCGTGCGGCGCCGGGCGTTATACTCTTCGGGTGGCAGATCCGGATAGAATTTCTCGATCGTCTCGCGGGTGTTTTTACTCTTCGCCAAGTGCTCCAGCACGCGCCGCTTCTCGTTTAGTGAGAAGGAGCGCCGCTTGATTCCCTTTGGGGCAGCTCCAGGCTCCTGTTCATGGTCTCCTTCACCTCCAGATCCTGACCCTGTGTACTCGACTGGAGATTGAGGCTCTGGTGGAGCTTCTTGGAGCCTGTTGGACTGCTCTACAGCAGTAGCAATGAGACTCTGGATGCCTGGTTCGTCCTGCACTGGATCCTGCACTTCTACGTCCTGTTCTGGGCCCTGCAGTGTATTTCTGTGTTCACCAGGCTCCAACTCGTCCATTTCCTGGCCGTTTTCGTCCGTAAAAGGCTCATTCTGCTCAGCTATTTCGTCCGCAAGTCCTTGAGGTATCGGTGGTCGTGGTTTGATCCTTTTCGGCTTGCGCATGCGCTTCCTAGAGCCTCCTTGACGCGTCGCAGCACCTTGCAGAATCTCCTGCGCATTCCGCCGCCAACTGAGCACCAGGCGACGTCGTGCGTCGTAGCTTTCGGCTGGTAGTGACGGGTAGAAGAGCTCGATGGTCTCTCGCACGTGGCCACAGGCTCGCAGATGCTCCAGGACGCGGCGTTTCTCGTCCAGCGAGAAGGAGCAGCGGCGGCGGGGCGACATCATTCTGGCTAATGGCAAGAACTCGACCTGTTCATTTTGGCCAATCGAATGGTTATCTTCTTAATGAGACAGGCGTGAGTCCTCATTTGAGTTTGACTTGATGTTTGTAAGGATTTACTTAAGTTTTAATCTATCTGAGACGAGACGCACTGCTTCAAATAGTCCTCTTTTGGTCCGAATTGAGTCGATGTTGAAGAGGACGCCAGCTGGGTCAAGAAGATCAAGTGGCTCGGGAAGTGATGCAAGGTGAAAAAGCTTTTTCATGTTGGGCACGAGATTCTCGTACCAAACCTTCTCGTCACGAGAAGGTTTGGTACGTTTTATACTTCATAACGGCGTGAAGTAGCTGTGGTCGGATGAAAAGAAAAAAAGGTTACTTTACTTCCGTGACTTTACTTCCGTGACTTTACTCCCGGTCTCGGTCCGGGAAGCTCAGTAGCATGGCGGTCTCCTTTAATTCGTCATACGTCGGTTCTGGTAACGGACTCTCCGTGCCCTGCAGTGGTTCTGGTATGTTAATTGGCGGACTGAAAGCTGCGGTTGTCTTGTGCTCCGTTTCGTGCTGGTTGTCCGTGCTCTGGTACGAGCCCCGTCGACTGCGCGTGCCCTGTTTGGTACTTCGTTTGCGCTGCTCCGAGTTGCGCTGGTTCTGGTTGGCGCGTTCACGGTGCATCTGGCAGAAATTGTGCAGCTCTCCGTTGCGCTTCTTGGCGCGTAGATTCATACAGCGCGTGCTTTTATATTTGCAGCGCAGTTCGTCGGGCGGGTCCACGGCCCGCGCGGCTTCGGCGGCGGCGCGTTCCGCCTCGAACAGCGGGTCATACGGCACGGCGACGCGCCCACCGGTTGGTAGCGTGACGAGTTTGTGTCCGTCCTCATCCAGTAGTCTCGGGTCCATCCTTCGTTTTGGCGGTCGAAATGAGGCTGGCGTGTGCTCCGAGCTGGAAAAATGCCGAGTGCTGGTCTTCTCGGGTGGGATCTGACGTAGGTCGAGGCGGGAGACAGGCGAGAGAAGCTTTGAGACCGCCTGACGAAGGCTTACTGTGGCCGTCAGCACTGGACGGCCGTCACAGACTCGAATTGAGAGGAGGGTACGCATCAAAGTCTCCGGTAACTCGATGGGTAACTAGCAAGCAAGAAACGAAAACTGTTGGCCTTGTCCGACGTAGCGTGCTACCTGTAATATCACCCATTCGACTGCAGTCGTTGGCTCTCGAGCTTTGCCTGGGGTAAAAGCTTTAGCAGTCTCCGCCATTAACGCCGTACCACCTCTCGCGCGGTCAGAGGTCCGAAGAACGCCGTCGCCAGCATTACGATCAACGGAGACGTCCAGCAGCAGGCTCTCACGCCCGTACACCTGCAAATCGGTGCCTGCCCTTGATGGCGATACATGCTGGACACTGCCGCGTTATCAACAAGAATTACGTACCGCCCCGTACTTGAGTCGATCGCAGTCATAGCCAGGCTTGGCAAAATTCCCCTTGCTCCCTATGGCGAAGACGCCAAACCTGACTCATCCGGTGGTGGTAATCTTTCGAGCTAAGCGAGGGTGAAGATACCAAAAACAACAAGCTCAAAGGTGACCTCAAGGTCTACATGTACTCTAATACCAGGTGTCACTAACGGCTCGCAATGCTGCTCTCCATCTGCTGTCGGCCAGCGCTGGATGTGTCTCCAGTCGTTTTAGCCGCTGTCTTGAATGGTCTTCAGTAGCACTTGGGCCTCCCATTCGTCCAAAGGCGGCGTTGGGGGGTCCTCCGAGCTCCGAATCGGTTCGGGAAGACTGGAAATCTCGGACGGTTGATCACCGTCACGACGTTGTCTCAGTTTGGCGTCGAATCGGCCTTGGTTGGCGTTGGCTTTTTCACGGTGAAACTCGCACAGGTTGTGCAGTTCTCCAGTGCGTTTTAAACTGCGAGGGTTTTCGCAACGGGAGCCTTTGTATTTGCATCTGCTCTCGTCTCGTGGACTCGGAGGGCTCACTCGGTGGTCGACAGGCACTTGCACCAGTTTTCCCGTGGGGGGATGCAGCACCAGTCGGTGCTCTACGTTGTCATTGTCGCTCAAGTTTGACATTTTTAGGTGGTCGAAAGCGACAAAGTGGTCGTCAATTACGCGTCGCGTCTGATGAGAAGAAAGGAAAGTGACGGCGGACCAAAACGGACGACGCGTTTAAGGTGCCAAAGACGCTGGCGGATTCACGCTGCGATGATGTGGGGCGGTGAGGTTTCCACGCGCAACTATCTGATAAAACACGGTTTCCTCCATTGCTCCATTATGTCGGACTCGTGGTGTCTGCTCGGTTATTTCGGTGGCGCTCCGCTTTTCGAAGCGCTTTTGGTGCTTGGAGTCGTGAAGGTCCCGCGTCTGACGTGCAGCCGTGCAGCTCTGAACCACAGACGAATATTGTGAGTGCGAGCGTGCTATTCCCGATGGAAGGACGTTCCATTCGCCACAAACGGTGGCTGGATCCGACGAATTGACAATCGACCAGTGACAAGAGTTGCCGTGCAAATCCGAGATGCTCTTCAACTAAAAGTCGCTTCGTAATCGATAACGCCCGTTCCAATGCTGTTGCCTGTGTGTTTCCAACAGCAAAACCGACAACAAGACTCGTTCTCAGTTTCAAAATGTTTGTGAAATTAATGTTACGTTTCATCTACTGGCTTGGAGCAGAAGCTGCTGACGACTCAGTGCCAACTTGGGCTGATGCACATGGCTGCAGCCGTTGCCCGACGCTGTTTCGCTTCCTCACACTGTTGCAGGTACTTTGGGTCATCGTGATACGCAAAAACCCGCGGACCGACATTCTCCACCCGCTCTCGAAGCTCCAACCACTTGGTACGCGCATTTCCCGCCTCGCTAAATGTGGCCTTCGAGCATTCAGGGCTTTCCGAATTCTTTTTCTCGTCGACTTTAGCAGCTTGGACAACTTTGTCAAGTTTCTCGTCTAGAATTTGCTTCGGCAGAGTTCGATCCATTTCCAGTTGGAGTTGGGGTCCCCCTCTAGTCTTGGCTGTCGTTGCCGTCCGGTTGCCAAAGAGGCAATCGATGAAGGAGGCTATTTCAGAGGGAATCGTGGAGGAACCGGAGACGTGGGTGATCTTTGAACCAGTGGGGAGAGATTGCATCGACATCGTCTTGAGGCTGGGGATTTGCTTTGCGAAGTCAAAGGTAAAATTGGTTTTGAGCCACTGGTTTGCTCTTTCGCTTCAGATCTTCATCCATCTAGCTGCACACTAAGCACCCAAGCATCACTAACCCTCGTGTATTCGAGAGATAGGAAGCCAGATGAATATCGCACAGTCACACTCCATTTTCAATCACTCTCCACGACCAAACAATTATTTTTACATTTGCGAACCATGACTACTTGAGCCTTTATGTTACCAAGTCTGCTTATAAATTCGTCGACAAAGGTGCTGCTTTTTGTGGATAGAGCAGATGAAGGCGCAAAACCACCATTTTATCCATGGTATTATGAAGTGTGGGGCTGCCGGTTGTACTCACAAGTGAGGGGCCTGCTTGATAGCACCGAAGACACTTGGTGGATTTGTTGGTCGGCAAGGAGGAGCTGGTCGAGAGGACTAATCTTGCTGGTTGAAGTTGAAGGGCACGGTTTCCAATGCACGAAAAGGAGGCACGTGGCTGATCTCACCCAGACAGCTACAGTAGCTGCTACTGTACCGCTGAGATCTCGTCGTCATTTTTCCCACGAGGTCGTGTGCCTAGTGTTGGGTCTATTGGCCATTGGGTCTTGTGGTCGGGATTCGTGGTACAGTACAGTACATCTGTTGAGCTGTCGGAAAAAGCTACCTATTTGCTGTTTGATCCTGCCAAGCCATCTACGATATCGCCTCCAGAATGGACAGCAATGGTTGCCCAGTCCACTTGAAAGCCATATTCTTGTTGTGTAGCTAATGTATCTGCCAGTGTTAAACGTGAAAGTCAAACTCGGCACGACTATCCCAACAACTCCAACCACTTCAACTTTGACTCCCCGACCAGTTTTTGTGGTACAGCTACAACTTCAACTGCTGAGCTTCTCATTGTCCGAGTCGCTCACAATCCAATTGCCCTGCTCAAGCTCATTCCAACGATGAAGTTCTTCCTGTCCGCCGTCGCCGCGTCCTTCGCTCTACTCGGCGTCAACGCCGCCGACTTGTCCGACTGCGTCGCCGTCAACTTCACCGAACGCACCACCGACTTCAGCTCCCTCAACGCTGTACTGGACCTGGCAGTGAGCAGTAACCTGCTCTCCAGCTTCATCGACGACCCTCTGATCATCGAGAACACGAACGTCGCGGCCGAATCCTTCTCGCTCTTAGGGATGGACTTCAACTTCACAGCCGACATCAAACAGCTCAACCTCACGGGCATCACGACGGTCGTTCCTCGCCACATCAACGTGACGTCGCACGATTCGCTTCAAATTGGAGCCGATTTCTCCGGCAACCTGCAAGTATCGGCGACTATCGAACTGGAAGTCGAACAGCTCAACCACAAGTGGTACCAGATCTGTTGGACCGACATTTTGCACCCGTCGACTTGTCCTCCAGCTGTCATTGGCGTTGACGTCACGTTGGGTCTTGATCTGTTGAGCTTGGGCCTGAACGGAACCTTCGACATGCTCGGCTGTGCTGCGGGTGTGTCGACCACCGAATGCAAAAATGTGACGGTGAGCAACATCTTGACGTACGCGTTAACGAGTCAACTGGATCTGTTGGTCACTCGAGTGCTCACTCGCTTCGTGGACGCGTCCATCCAAGATCTCGCGGTGGGCTTCGATAAGATCACAGCGTTGGACTTTGCCTTTGAAGGCCAGAGCGTTTTAATCACGCAACTCACGAGCGCATTGCTCGACTTCACTGCTGATGAGATCAACAAGAAGGGGACAACCTACAAGATCGTCATTGAAGTGGCGCAAAAGGCGGCTGTCGCGATCCTCAACAAGGTCATTGACGACAAACTCAAACCGCAGTTTGGTGCGACGTGTCTTGGAACGCGCTAGGTTGGTCGGTTCCGTCTTTAATGAAAAATGTTTTGGATCATTTTCTTCTTTTCATAAGAATTTTTACATCGAGTCATTTTGTGATAACCAAAACTTTACCTCTGATAGGTGAGGCTGGACCACCAGATCGGATATAAGAGCACCTTAACTGGTTTATACGCTTTAGTAGCAACTGCTCAGATCTACTTCTAGCCAAATTTCGCTGTTGTTCAATGCCTTCTCGACGATAGGTTTCTTGAATTATCTGCCCCTGGTCAACACTGTGTTGCTGTTCGTCATCAAAGCTTGTGTTACGTGCTGTATGTTTCTCATCCCAGCGCGTGCTTCAAGATTAGATTCTCCCACTTCCAATTTAGCCGAGCAGAGAGCAGAGCCCCTTCAGCCTAGTACCAGCTGACGGGATTGGAGGATATCGTGTACGAGAAATCAGTTTCTGAGTTCATTTGAACTAAGTATTGAAACCCTACCCCGAAGGAATAGCGTCATGAGCTCCGGGGATCCGGGGAGGAAAGCCGCCAAGGATCGTGGCGGAGCGGAAGCCGCCGGACCCCGATGGGACCGGAGGCACGGATCGACAAGAAGTCAAGTCAAGGGAGGAGCTGGCAGCAGAAGGTTACGTGCCGGAAACACCACCAGAAATTTGGGATCTACCGGGAGGAGAGGATTGGGAAGATCCTAATGAAGAGAAAGCAAACGTACCGAGTGGCCAAGACATTCAGGACGAGATGATATCAAGTCCAAGTTTGGGGGACAGGGACAATGTGGCAGCTCGCAACGGAATCAAGGTCACTGTTGGAAGGAAGATTAACCAAGAGGAAGTTCACCCAAAGGAAATTTTTACAGCGTTATTGACTGAGGTGCGAGAAGCGGCCTCGGGTCCACCTCGAGAGACATGGAAGAAGACAACGGCTGAACTTTTTGCACTTACTCACGCCAGAGTTAAAATCAAGAAGGAATTGGTGTCCAAAGAAAAACAACGCTACCCGAAACTGAAGGAAGACGAAATGGGGCTTCTATACCAATTGTTTGAAGAAGCTTGTATAGCTGGGTTGAAACCGTACAAGGAGTGGGTCATTCTAGTAACCGACATCATTCAGGACCTGTACAACACTTCCTGGGCATTCAAGAACATTGTTCGCAGTAAGATCAGCAAAATTAAATGGGCGCGGGTGCCGGTACTGAATCAGTGGGCCGGAAAAATTAAACAAGGAACCAAGGATCAAGGAACTCCGGAGAGCGCTAAGGAATCAGGACCTCGTTATGAACAAGTCATGTTCAAGCCTGGAGTATACTCCAAAGACGAGGTGGCAAAGTTCAAGGACATCTGTGCAGCGCCTGCAGGAGCCAGAGCAGGACGACGGCTCCGTCAACCAACTGACGAAGAATGGAAGATCATGAGTGGCTTAGTACATGGCACTATTGTATGCCGTCATCTACCTGATTTTCTCAAGAGTGTACTGGGAGCTCAAGAAAGACTTCGGCTGTACAGAACTGTACAAAAACAAGTCGAAGGCGAATTGGTACTCAAACTAAGGTCCGGCATGGGAGTGAAAGCAAGCCGTCAAAATACCAGAGCACTAAAGGAGGACATGCTGCTTTCTGCAGAACACTGCAAGGTCAACCTCGCAGAGCTTCATCACCTTCTGAATTCGACTAAGACGATCAGCTACAATCACGCGCAACAATCCATTCACTTTTTCTTCTTTGACCGAACCACGCCCAAAAAATTCGAACTAGTGATGGTACCTTACAAAGGGCGAGTGTACAAGGTGAAGAACGTGCATGGCCCAGATACTGGGTCAGTATGGGACCGCCAACTCGATCGATATGGAGTCAGGACAGGAGACAGCTCGATATATGAGGTAAAACTCTACAACATCACGAGATTCATGGACATCGGACGGTTAGCAGCCTACTTCCAGGAACATATCAAGGCGGACGTTGAACTCGAAGATTTAGACGTATGCACGCCGAATTCCAGGTCATCAACAACATGGAGGCTTACTATCAAAGCCGCGGGATGTCCAGAGTTCCTGCGAGGAGTAGTAAGAATTATGTGGTTTGGATTACCAATAGTGCTGAAACATTCCAGTACAGGGCAGCGCGTACAGTGTCTTCGATGCGGAAACGTTGGTCATGTCTTGGCGAGATGTACGTACACAGCGGCAGAACTGTTCGGACCTGGCAGCAGAGTGGCAAAAGAAACAGACATCGCAGTGTTGGAGGATGTGGCCAAACCATTTGCTAATCTTGATGAAATGCGGGACAGTGCTGCTCAGCGGTTACACGTGCAAGAAACGGAGGACAAGCACTCGCAAGACGCAGTTACGCCATCAATCAACTCTAGTAAAGGGCGCCAATCGGAACCGAATCACAACCAGCAGGTTCCTGGGACGGAATCAGACCAGGAGAAACTGATGGCAAGTAGCTCAAGCATCTCTAACAAGAAGAAACACCCCGTATTAGTGGAGCCTAAACCCAAGGGAGAATGGGTAACGGTACCTTTGGCAGGAGGGAGGAAATTGTATGGGCATGAGAAGACGCTACTGCAGAAGAAGGCGAAGCTAGCCACGCGTTTCGATGATTTAGCAAGTGACTCTGAACCAGAGGATGAAGAGGAACTCAATGAGCACGAGGGAGAGTCTAAACCGGAAATATCTGTGATAGACTTACAGTCATCCCAAGAGGAAAAACCGAAACCAACCATCTCTGAAAAAGATAAGGCGAAGTTGCATCTTGTCGCGAGAAAACCACCAAAAACACCGTCGGTGCCAGTGCTTCTGACTTTCAAACAAAGGGAGAGAGGAGTGCTCGAGAAAACGCTATTACCTGTCTCAGAACACGCGGCTGGATACGCTGTCTTAGAACATGCAAGGGAGATCTCGACTGATGGATTCGATGAGATTGAGACCAATCTGGGCATTAAAGAAGTGAACACCCCGTCAACCGGAAACTGTATGGCAATGGCCCTGGCCCAGGCTGTTGCAAACCACGACCTGGCAGCCCACGACGACGTACTGGAAGGTGCGACAGCAAGTATTAAAAGAGGTATCAAATTGTCCGGGCAGATGAACATGGCGGAGCAATATGGACACTATGAACGGACCATGACCCTAATCAATGTCAACCGAGGCTGGACAGGGATGTCGCCACAGGACTCCAAAAAGCAATTTAAGTGGTTCTTGGAGGAATATGCAGCCACACCTTCCTCCAGGGAAGCATGGGTCGACAGACACAATTGGGGGAGCAGTGAATTAATGGCTATGGCTGCCAATTTCCTGCAACGGGGAATTTTCGTCATGGGTTATAATGCCGCTTGTGGAAGTGAATGGAATTGCATTTTCTATCGACCGAGCACAACAACTCACCACTCGAAGACTTATGAAACTGGCCAACAAATTATGCTAACAGTGCAAGAGTGCATTCAGCACATCAGAATGGAGAAGTGCAAGAAACAGAGACCGCCAATAGTACTTCGTTTTTGGGGAAACCATTATTCGGCATTTGTGCACAAAATGCAAGCGATGAGACCTCATGAAGGAAACGATCAAGTATCTGCAGAAACCACAGACGGCGAGAACATTCGAGAAGAGGGTTCTGACCAAGACATGGAAAACCAAGAGGACTCACTGTCGAGTGACGAAAACGGGAAGTCTCAGGATCCATGGAATCCGTCGTTGTGGTCTGGCGACATAACTGAATTGCATCAGCAGCTAGAAGGACTGACCATCCCTCATGACTTGAAAAAGGAAATTTATCATATCCTACACGAGGCGCCGGAAGGAAGGTATGCTGAATTACTAGCGTTTCTGGTGAACACAGCTTCGCAATTATCCAGGAACGAACGAGATCGCCTACTGGACTCGCAGCTAGATGATCCGTCCGACCCTGCAGTGATCGAGTTATTGCAGAAATACAATATACCGATGGTTGTATTGGAGCAGTGGAAGGCTATGGCGGCGTTGGAACGGCAGGATTCGCAACAAGGAGAGGTGGACCAACACGAGAACAACAACATGGCTTCAGAAGATGAATTTATCCCATCGAGTGCTCAGTCAGTGGACGAACAGGGTACTACTAGAGAGCTGACAATAAGGACAAGATCGATGTCGTCAAATCAAAAGCGGCAACACTCTACAACACCGACTGAAGCAGAACAAATTCGGCAGAGTGTACGTAGCCGTCTAGAAAATGAACAACACTCCAACATGTCTGAAGAAATGATTGTCGACACCAATCCTCCAATCAGAGGGTTCTCGCGTCCAGACTGGCCCCACATGTGGGTGTCATTAGCGACAGAATGGCCAACAGATTCCAGCAGACACTTTCCAAGACCTGGAACTAGTCAAGAAGAATGGGAAGCTACAGCTATTCAGGAGCCAGAGCGATTGATGGAATTGCTACAAAAATTTCCATTTCCACAGGAAATAATGATGATTCTCAGTGGCAAAGTATTAGTGGCGTGGACAGCAAAATGGAGAAGGGAGTGCTTATTCACGGGCCTACAAGGATATAAAGAGAGAACAACAGATTCGGGAGTCAAAGCGTGGTTAACAGAATGGCTAAGTCGTTTTCCACAATCAATCTCAACTACCCTGGCACCTTTAGTTGATATGAGAGACGACTGGACCAAACTCAAGGGATACAGCTATGGGAAAGATGTGGTGCTCAAGTTGTGTGATGTTGCCCACAGAGGTCGACTAGCGCAACATTTACTCTGTGCAATTCTATATTCTCAGGAGATCCGAGTGCTCCTTGACCACAACGAAGAGAACGAAGATGGAATAGCTGGAAATCTGCGACGTCATCTACAAGCGCTTCACAAAGACAAACGTTATTCCGAAGTCTACTATGCGTCGAAGCAGCAGTTGGATTGGATCGGTATTGCGCAGTTCTTCGCCTCCGTGTTCGAACAAGGGGAACAAAGCGTTGAGTATCAACAAACCAGGCAGTAGACTGCAAATCCGGTATTCAGATATATGTTACAAGTTGACTCAGACAATGATGCTTATGGGCGTCACATTTACATGAAACAAGCGTATCAGCCAGCAGTACCTCGGGAATCGCAGCGGAACGCAGCCAAGGTACAATTTTTTACCACGCAGAATGTCAGGGGATTTTCGGGGGATACCAAAGAATTATGGATGGAGAGTTGGAGAACCGTAAGGGTGAAGGATAGACCTATTGCATGGGCCATCCAGGAGACACATGTGAGCTCGAAAGAAGAAGCACAGAGATTAGAAGAACAATGGAAACGAATATGGGGGAAACACCACGTATCCAGTCAGCAATCACTATCGTACTGGAGTGTTGCAGAAACTAAAACCGCAGGAGTAGGAATTCTACTCAACCCAGAAATAGCAGAGCAGGCCAAGCCGTGGATGCAGCACATGTGGACGAAGAGAGTTGTGATGATAACTATTGGGGATACCCTGTTGGTCAACGTATATGCATCGAACAGTCACGAAGAACGAGAAGTCATGTTTAAAAACATGAGAGAGTGGCCATGGAATTCGGACAGAATCATATTAGTAGGAGATTTCAACAGTGTACAAAGCCCACCGCTAGACAGACTTGGAGGAAAGAGATCAGGGAGACCGGAAAGTATAGCTTTGATGGAGTTATGCGAATTTTTACAGCTGGAGGACGCCAGAGTTTTACAAGATCACGCAGACGAAGAGCCAGCGGATGCAGAACCAACGGAGTATTTCACGTATTGGGGTCCAGACTCAGCTAGCCGGATAGACCGATTTTACGTGCCATATACATGGACAGCGGAGGTGCAGGCAGTTGAAGTGAGTGAACCCAGAGTCCCTTCCGATCATCAGCAAGTTAAGCTGGTGCTTCACCCAGTGCAGCTCGGCAAGAGGGGGAAGAAGTCCAGGCCTCGAACAGTTCAATATCCATTGCAAACACCACAACCAGACCGAATTGTGAACTTGTTACTGGAGGAAATGACAAAGAAGGAGATTGGTAAAGCCACAACAGCGTCAACGTGGGATAGGACAGTTCAACACTGCACACAAAGCATCAAAAAGGTGAGGATGAAAGAGAATCGCAGGAGAAAGAAGAAGGTCCAGAAAATGGAAGCTCAGCGCAGAGCACATCTACTGACGCGTAAGGATCTACTACAAGAAAGAGTGGAGACTATACGGATCGAACATGACATACGACTGGGTCAACGACTGGAGAGGACCACGGAGTTGTTACGCTGGAAATTCAAGCGCATCTCGAACTGGGAAAAGGAGCAAAAAGTGACAACAATAAACAACATTCATGGAGCCAGGTTCACGGGTGAAATGACGGTGGCGGATAAATTCGCATCAGAATGGAAACCTGTCCTGAGTGAAGTTCATAACAAGGTAGAGAACAAGCATCTGGAGCATGAGTTTGACAAATTCGTGAGTATACCGGAGGACAGAAAACTAAGTCAAGCAGACAATACAAGCCTGATGAAGGAGGTCACGCAGGAGGAAGTTATTCAGGCATTCAACGCGCTGAATAGACATAAAGCCGCAGGGCCAGATGGACTCAACAATGATTTCTTCAAGGATACCCAAGCTCTGTTAGTTCCGGCAATGGTGAATATAGTCAATGAATTGGTGCAAGGGGGAACCTCCTCCTTCGTTTCTGGAAGGCCTGATTATCCCGTTGCGTAAGAAAGGAGATTCGGTAGATGCCATGGACTACAGACCTATCGCCTTACTTCAAACGGGATACAAGGTATTCGCGAAAATAATAGCAACCCGAGTTCAAGCGATATTGGGAACACCGATAGGAGAATCGCAACAGGGGTTCGTACATGGTCGTCAGATGTTGAAGACAGCCATAATGATGGTGGCGCTACTGCAAACAGCAAAAGCGGAGCCGAATATTGAAGCTGCGGATAGCAGAGCAATTTTACTGCTGGATTTTCGAAAGGCATACGATACAGTTGCACGAGAGTTCATGCTCTTAGCACTTCGGAAGTTTAATTTCGCTAAGGAGTTTATCGCAATGGTGGAGAAATTACATCAAGGCACTACAGCGAAATTCCTGGTCAACACGGAACTATCTCAGCAAATATCAGTGGAGACCGGTATTCGTCAAGGGTGCCCTCTAGCACCCCTATTATTTATCCTATCTGTTGAAGTTCTCGCAGTAGCGATAAACGATGCTACAGAATTGCAAGGGATAGCAATACCTCAAGGCAATGGGAGAAGGCATAAATTCTCGGCATTTGTCGACGACTCGACAGTATTTGTCGATTCAGCAGATCAGATAGCAACGGTGATGGAAATACTTGACAGTTTTGGGAGTCTGTCCGGGTTACAGGTTCAACCAGCCAAGAGTAAAGTGATTTTCCTGAACACATCCATCGAAGCAAAAGCGTTTCTTGACATTCCAGTCCTGGCGCATGGAGACACGGTGCGATATCTTGGATATGGAGTTGGAACAGGTGACATGAATGTTACGAATTGGGCAGCCAGGATCCGAACAGTTCAACGGCGATTAGCAACTGCAGCACAGTTGGGAACCAGCATTGAGAACAGAATCACAATACTTAATGTGATAATGCTCCCATCGGTGTTGTTTACAGCAGCAGTTTTCGACATGCCGCAGTGGGTGGAAACAAAATTAAGGAATATTCAGAAGAATTTCCTTTGGAAGCACTCGACATCATCAGAAAGCACACGGCACAAGATCAATCCTGATTTGCTTTACTCCCCCAAGCAAGCAGGAGGGGCTGGGCTGGTATCGATAGCGGTAGCGTGCAAAGCCCAAAAAATGAAGCAAGCTATACTGTGGCTAACTCAGAGAAAAGATAAATATCTGACGGCATGGAAGACTTGGGTATTTCGACGAGATCAGCAGGACTGGAGGAATGGGATAACAGCAATCCCACGGCGGAAAAAGAGATCAGAGACAAGAGATACCATGTCGGCAGTTGATATGCAAGATTTGATCGGAGAATGGATAGGCCCAGATATATCATTGGATAAAGGCGGAACGGGGCAGGACGCAGAGCGAATTAACAGTGTGGCAAATGACGCGATTAGTTGGTCAACAGAAGAGGAATGGGTCCTGGAACTAGCGGAACCATTACGACAGCAAGCTCCTACGATGACAGCTGAAGAAATTGTTTTCTGGCCGACATATAATTGGTGTAACAATCCGTGGGTAGTGGGTGCGGACGGACGAGTCTTAGACAGGCGTAAGTATGGAAAAATACGACCGTGTGCACTGGAAGATCTTCACATTTGCAGAACCGGACGAACAACATATACTATGGAGATCCCGGCAGTAGGAGAAACTACATACACTCAGGCGAAACTTCGGCGTTGGGGGGTGTCTATACTTTGGAACTCACCACCTCTTGAAATTGGAGAAGAGTTAACTGTGCCTAAGGAGCTGCAACTACGTGGTCAGCAGGATATAGAGCTGGAGAAAGACTATACATGGTCATGTACAAGGTCGGGTTACGTAACAGGAACACCAACGGACCAGGTGCCAGCAGATGGGGAGGGGATTCTTTTACGGCAACAACCAAATGGAATTTACTGGAAAATAGACAACCTGATGAGTGAGCAGCGGAATATCGGCTTAGACAAGCAGAAGCTGTTCAATCATCAAGAGGAGGAGGGGCTGGTATTCTTAGCGCATCCTCGTATTCATGGTTTTCCATGGGCAGTAGCTGACACAGTCAGAAACAAAAACATACTCAAGGCACTCAAGAGGCAAGTAGTCCGGAAGTATAAAGGAGGGCGGAAAGGACTCACCAGATTGGTTGCAGATTGGAATACTAGAGCTGAGCGAAGTGACTGGATCAGGGCAGCGCTAAATCAAACTCCCTCGACTCTCTGGGCCCACCGAAATGAACTATCGGACTATCAGGTATGGGTCGCCTATAGAGTGGCTACGTGTCAGCTCAATCTATACCATGCAAACCGAAGTGAAGATAATTCCTGTCGGAGAACCCACAATTGCCAAGGAATGAAGGAGACAATCGAACATATATTTTGGGAGTGCCACTCGGCGCAAGTCTGCTGGAAGAAGCTTATCAGTTGGTGGACTGGAGAAACACACGATGCGGCAACCGTGGAGCAGTATCTGGCAAATTGCGCGACCAGACAAGCTCCAACCATTCCCAAGAAAAGGAAACAAACACTGTATGTATATGGACCGGACGAGGCGGCTGAAATGGAGGACATGTGGAACCGTGTCTGGCGCATTTTAAGCAGCATCTGTATAATGAGTCTATGGACTCAGCGAAATCGTGTTATATTCGAGAGTGAAGTTATATCGTCCGAACAAGCGGTGCAAGAATTCTGGAGGTCAAGCACACGCCAACTGCGAGCAATAGCTGAACGGGAAAGAAGATCACCGAAAACAAGGATCAATGGAACGCGGTTGCAATTGGGACTTGAACTCCTTCAGGCACAGCCTAGAGAGACTCCATCGAAAGTGGACACCAGGTCATTAAGGCAGGACAAACCAGCGTTAGTGACCAGGCTTCAGACATATCAGATGTCTTGCAAATTCTAAATTTAATAGACTAGTCTGTTCTCTCTCTTCTCTCTCAAGATTAGATTCTCCCGCTAAGACACGAGACAATTACCGTGGAATTTGCGCGTAAATGTAAACCTCCACCTTACAGTACTGTACTGTACCAGTATAGCGTCGAGAGTGCTGAGTGCTGTACACTCCCCATAACAATTATATATAGAGTGGGAATTTAAGTACAAAATTACTGAACTTGCCCGACGTCTTGGTAAAAAATTTCACTGGCTCGAGCACTGAGATTTGAGAACGGGATGCATTAATGTATGTGATAAATTTATCCGAAGGCGGCGAATTCGTTGCTGTACGAAACATGCAAATTGAATGGGTTAATCTCTGCGGACACGCAAAGATGGGAGCGCTTGCAAATAAAAGCGTACATCAAATATGCTTTTTGGAGTAAATTCTAACCTAAAAAAGACTATACGAGGAACGAGGAACTATCCCAAGCAGTTCTAAAATAGCCACACAGAAGAACTTCTTACTAAGAAGGCTTTTAAAACAAACGCAAACTTGATGACAAGCGTGAATCACGCCGAAATTTGATCGTGTTGTCCGACGGCGAAATCTCCTATGACCCTTTTCTGAAAGAAAAAGACATTCAGAGCTCTTAAAGTGTGCAACATACAGTTCACGAGCACATATTCAGTCTCCGCTGCATTTGTCCGACGGCGGCTGCATGTACCAATCCCTTGGAAGAGCTCTTTTCTTTGACGACCAGGCCGTATCCGCTGTCATTCGCCATTCGCTGGCTTCGAGGGCAAAAGGACTGAGGCGGATGGATATGGCTCCACTGGCGTTGAGTGCCAAGGTGGACGCGTTGTCGATCACGGACGGCAGTCTCCGATCCAGTCAATTCCTAGCGACTAATTCCGCTTCGTTGAACGGCAGTTCGTCGGAATCGGAGACTTTCAAGCCCGAGGAGATCAAGAAAGTAGGTGACAAGAAGGTCTTCCGATGCACATTCCCAGGCTGTGGGCGGGAGTTCCAGCTCAAAGGAAACCTCAAAAGACACTTGAATATCCACAATGGGGACAAGAAGTTCGGGTGTAAATTCTGTGGCAAAAAATTCTTACGGAAAGCAGACATGGAGGTGCATTACCGAGTACACACGGGCGAGAAACCTTATCGTTGCAAGTACGACGAATGTGGCAAATGTTTTGCTCGTCGGTCGGATTTATTGAGTCACGAACGGACTCATACGTAAGTTATTGATTGAATTCTTCCTAGTTTCTGGTAGCTGACTCTTGTGTTTCTCCTTTCTGTAGCGGCAAGAAACCCTTCTCATGTGCATTTCCTGGTTGTGACCGAAGTTTTGCACGAAAATTCGACCTTCACAAGCACCAGCGACTTCATGAAGACCAGACGGACGCGTCGGGGAAGCCTAAGACCAAGAAGCGTAGACTCTCTCCTCGTCAAGATGTTGCACCTCCCGCTCCAAAGAGAATCGATTCAGGTGACGAAAGTTGTGACTGTCCCAGTGACGTCGCTACGCCACTTGTGGGAGGAGCTACATCCACTGACGCTGCTTTGAATCCTGACGTGCTGCTACCAGAGCCGCCGATAATGAAAGCCCCACTACCGATCACCACCACGTGTATGACAAACCGACGCAAAATGTCCGCCACTGCTGCGTGTCTGAGCACCCCGACGAGACCGATACGTTACGAGCTGAAATGTCCTGAGAACCACATCCACTCGCCCCCAGCTTGTCTCGCCGCGCTTTCGTCTTTAGACGCGTTCTTGATGTCACAGGAGACGCTGCCGTTTTCTCTGGACGCGTTTCCGCCTCACTGCCCCTCAACAACGATCGGAACAAGCTGCTGTCCTGCACACTTGGAATTGAGACCTCCCCCGCCAGATGAGAACCCTGTGTCTGCTGGAGTGAAAATGGCTAATGGATCGGATATGCTTGAACAGCTCTTGACGCCATTACCACCCACGACAGCCCCGATGAACATCCTGGGATCGAAGGAAGGCTCCAATTCAAATATGCTGGACACCCTCACAGGTACAAGGGACCTTCTGACGACCCCCACGCTGCCTGGGAACACCTTTCCCGAACCAAACATGTCTTTCGCCTCAGACAGCAGCCTACTACCAGGATCAATTGACACCACAGCTTCAGTTGGAAGTGCTATCCCACAAGCGACTCCGTTGGCTCCTGCTCCGACTCGTATCAATACTGAATCAACAAGCACCACCCTCCCGGTTGTTCCTGCTACTCAAGTGAAATCTGCTGCTGAGAAAGCTTGCTTGTCAACACCAACGTCATCACTGCTGGACTACTCGCGACACAATCGTTCCTGCGGTCACTTGTCCATCCAGCACGGAAACCATCGTGACTATGTGGTGCAGAACCATCTTGTTTGCCAAGACAGCATCACGAGACTTGGAGTTAGCCAGCGAGTCCCTGCGAACGCCAAGATTGAGGCTAAAGCCGCGACTACACAGCCGGTCAAGTGCACGTCACCGAAAGATACCCACCGTCCAGGCTGCGGTCATCTTCCCGTACGTCACAGAGACCACATCGACTACGTCGTGGAGGACAACTTAATCTGCCAGCAGGCCAGTTGGCTTGAAGACGATAACTTGGAGCTGCTTGGAGACGATTTCTGGGACTTCTACGGTGCCATCGACGCCTTCCCGACAAAATAAACAAGTGTTAGTAAGTAAAGGCTGGTTGCACCTACCAGAAGCCGAGAATGATTGCTTTTATTTTGTGTGACAAGCGACTTTTATCTTCTCCTCAGCAGACTTACAGATCATTAATTGGGCCCCATGAGACGCGTAGTTTCGCCCCCCATACCATTGTTGCCACGGTATCGAGCGACACGGTAGGAAGGGTTAAAGGCCCATGAGAGCGCATTCAGAAGTCCTTGGGAGTAGAAGCACAACTCCGACAGATATAGCCAGAATCCTGAAGTGACCCAGTCAGCGCCGAACACCTGCAGCCAGCCAAACAGAGTCGGGAGAAGCAGAGCAGCGACCGTAGCTACACAGCTCGACAGTAGTTGTCCACTACTACGACGCGCACGCTCGGCCTGAGGCGGCAAGGATTGACCAGACGCACCAACGTAAGCCAAATACACCGCAGTAGCGGCAAGGGTGAGCGTCAACGTTGCCGGCAAGTAAAATAGGAAAACACGAGCCCAGCCAGGGCTGTGGCCCACAAAGCAAGCTCGACACGGACCAGCACCATCCGGTAGGAACCCAATGACTCCAGTAAACAGTGAAAATGCGCCAGTGAACGCAGCAGAGCACCAGATCACGACATGGTAAACAAACTTGTACTCCACTGTGCTCGAGTGCGTCCATCGGACTGCTCGAATCAGCTCGAAGCCCACGGCAGCGCTGAATAACAAAATTGCAGTGCCAAAGAACTGCTGGGTACTCTTCAGCATAGCGCAGAAGAACACATGCGTCTGGTGAGCCCTCCACACACCAGCAATCCACAGCGTCAGGTTGTAGCCCAATGTGCAGACCGAAAGCCAAAAGAAGAGTGAGAAAGAGCGGAAACTACGCAAGATCGGGTACTGCACGAACGAAGACACAATGAATCCGGAGCCCACAAGAGAAAGACCCGACAAGAACAGCACCAACACGGCGTGAGTGTCCATGTCGTACATGTTGAAACTGTTCTCAAAGAACGGCGACGCCTGTGACGGCACCAGATCTTCGTCTTTGCTGTTCACGTTGGCTTGGGCATCCTCCACTCCACACAGTGTCGAGTTCGCTGGACAAGCGAAGCCCATCTGTTTCTTCTTGACGTCGTACAACGAGTAGAACTTCTTCATGAACACATCGCCAAGTACCCACATCTCCTGACCACTAGGCTGTACCAACACGATACATGTGAGTCCAACGCAGAGCGTGTAGTCTGATCCTTCAAGAACGTAGTAATGCTGTCCACCAATACCAATTCTCATGGGTGGGAAGTCCTCCGGCGCA
Organism: Phytophthora capsici; assembly: GCA_030324255.1. Lineage (NCBI taxonomy): Eukaryota > Oomycota > Peronosporomycetes > Peronosporales > Peronosporaceae > Phytophthora > Phytophthora capsici. Next base: position 2,544,833 of record CM059360.1, on the reverse strand, counting down.
CACAAGAAGCACTGGAAACCGTACTGCACAAATCCGCAGTAGCAGCCTTGGTTCTGTGCAAAAGTGGCCACTTCATACAAAAAGTTCAAGTACAGTGTGCCTGGAATGCCAATCAGTGACGTTCCCGAGTCCACAAAGGCCACACAGCCATCAGCACAGGCATTTCGGTGCTTGCCCACGTTGACACTGTGTAAATGGATCCTCCAGAACGTCCACTGTCCAAATTGAGGCAGTACATCGGTCATCTGCCACGAAGCTCCAAGATATCCCATGAAATCTTCATCATATCCTCCAAGATGCAGCTCCGACCCATTAGTATTCGGATCAGGGCTCAAATAGAAGGCAAATTGGGACTCCAGCTCTGGGTATTGCTCCAATAAAGCAAAGAACAGTGGCGGATGAGAGAAAGTTGAGAGACCATCGAAAGCCAGGCCTAAGAGTCCGTCCGCCTTCATCCTAGCCATAGACTCCTCCTCCGTCCGGACGATCCCCACTGTCGTGTCCTTAACTTGAAACTGCGCCACATGCACCACGTCCTGTCCGAAGTGGCCACTGACTTTCCCACTGCCGTATTGGACAGCGAAGGAAGGATGGGTCGTAGATTCATGATACGTGCTGGACTGGGAGTGGTTGAACCTAGCCTGGCCTGCACAGGCCTCGCACTTCTTGCCAGGCACCCACAGGTCGCTGGAGCCGGTGTCGAAGCACACGAGGACCTCCTGGGGAGGGGAACCAATGGCGATAGGTCCGAAGAACTGGAACTCCATGAAGTTCTCCAGGGGCACGTGGCCTGCCGCTTCAAGCTCCAGAGCATCATGTAGGATATTTTTCTGATTCTGTCCGCGCAGAGTGTTGGTCTCTGATTCCTGCAGGACGTTGAGGTGACTCAGAATCGTCTCCACTTGGACGGAGTTGGCCACGGCGTCGCTGGGCTGCGTGTGGAAGGTCAACAGGTTCTGGGCGCTGCGGCGCTGCGAGGTGGCGGTCAGAGGCACACGGAGAAGCGAATGCACGGGCGAGAAGCCCAGCGCAGCCAGCGCGGAGACGACGAGCGCGAGGCGCATGGGATCTAAGGCGAAATGCGGAATGGAAGCAGACCTGATTCGCAGTGATTGGGGGATGAGGGTATTCTATTTTCAGCAGATAAATAATATAATGTTATACAGGGTATACGGATGTTGATTTAATTGTAACTACTGGAAAACAAAGTATCAATTTTGAAAGAATAAGTATTGGAAGGTTATTGGGTTTGATGAAGAGGTACGACCGTTCAGGTACCTCGCTGTCGCAAAAGATGAAACTCAGATTCATGAATTTGGTTAGGTTGCAGTCGTAATGCAAGAACCCACCGATACATTTTATGATTCCTAAGTACAAATGTTCTTCAGTAATGCTGTCTCACTACAGCAAATTAAAGCTGAGAAGTTGCTTAGAATCGTGGCAAGCCACCACAGAGGAATCAAAGAATTAATTAAACTTGTTCTTCTGATAAGTGACTTCTCTACATGCAGTGTGAAGGAGTGTGACGATACGGGGCCATCACCTCCAGTAATCATTCAATTTGCTCTCGATTTCTGCAACGCGGGCATTCAGTTCGGCTATTTCTTCCGACAACTTGTCCACGGTATCGCTTTTAGCTTCGTTAATTCCTTTTCGAGAGTGTCGAATTCGATGCGTTCTCAGAAACAACTTCATGAAGGAAAAAAAAAACATCACGGAATATACGACCATTTCCTCCTCGGAGATCTTCGCTGCTGGAAATAATTCCGTTAACGTCGTTGCAGTGATCTTGACAATTGGTAGTTGGTCATTGGAGAATCGCCGCAGGTATTTCCTCTTGGCTTTTAGTACTTTCAGTAGAAGAGGTGGAAAGATTCTCCCTTCACAAATCACATTGGCTCGAGTGAGTTTTCGGATGTCAACTTGAGTGTCTTGAAATATTCTTGACCGTATCAGTAGGCTTTAAGCGAGCAGGGTCATTTTTCGACGGAAAACACCGTTTTCTCTTGTCAGAACACCAGAATCGAAGCGATTCAAGCGCGTCTCGGTAGGGATAATTGTCCCGGATCCTAGTCAACAACCGCTGACTAACGTCTCCGTCGTATCCGTCCTGTGTGATCACTCTCATGACAATAGTCAGCATCATATTGAGCAGAGTGATGTTTACTACTACCATAAATGACCACTTGAGCCATGGAAAGTCTCGATGCCGAACGTCTGAAGAGCATATTAGCACAGGATACAAAAGAGTTAGAAGCCGTGGAGAACTCGAGCACAAATTTGCCAAAAAGACTGTTTCCAGCAAACGCAACAGTCATGAAAATCACGAGGAAATCGCCAAATTGCCTAAAAGAAGTCCCCACAGTACGAGCGAAGACGTTCATCCGCAGGTGGAAGCGTAACTGGCGGATAGCGAAAAAACCCATCTGGAGAATTGTGAAGGCGCCGACCACACTAAGTAAAGTGACCCAAAAGGCAGCAACGTCTAGTTCCCCAATCATTTTCTGGAAAGCACGAAAATTTTTATCGCTGCTTCTGAAGTAGCTGGCAGCGAGATCCTCGAGTTCACCGTCGATATTTGTCGTTAGAACTACGTTGTTGGTCAAACAATTTGCTGTGTTGGTTTCTTTGAGCCAATGAGGATACAGACGAACGCGAAGATGGCGATGGCAACGACAAGGCGAAAACCAGCAAACAGGAGCATCTCGTCGAGTTGCAGAGAAGCGATTGCCTCGTCGAGGCTAATGAACAACAGGGGATCTTTATCGAGTAGCACTGATACATGTACATGTACTACGTGATTTCTGGGCTCTCGACGCTCATGAACATCGCAAAACTCTCGGAAGGTGAGTGTGAACCCTTAGACTTGTGTCGAGTTGACGTACACTCACGGTTTGTGTGTTGGCTGGCAGAATCTTATGGAATGAACGTAGTACGAAGTCAATGGGTAGATTTTTATGGTATCTTGAAGTATATTCCAAAGAGTGTAAGTTTTTTTGTTTTGGAAGAATCAAATTGTGCAAATGTTTTTAATTCGGCCACCTTAGGCAGCTTCATTGACGTCTCTATTATCGGTTCGTGTCTCCCTTGTACATTCTCTATCCTTTCCAGTGTCGTGTTGCTTATACTTGTGGTACACTCGTTGTCCTCAATCAGGATTTACTAGTCTAAAGCGAACACACACTCAAGTCTTCGCTTCCTGCGTCGGTTCTGTCTTCAGCTGCGCCAATTCGTCATCTCGATTCGCTACAGCCAAGCGTAGACGCCTGTTCTCCAGTTCCAGTTCTCGGATTTTGCTCATTCGCGTCTCCTGCTCGGCCTGGGCGATCTCCAATCCCCGTACAAATTCACGCAGTAGCTCCTTCTGCTTGTACAGTTCGCCCTCTTCTGTACGCTGCCATCGACCTGAACGCTCGTCCATTTTGTCCAATTCATCCAGGTATTTCGTTTTCAACATGGAGGTGAGAGACGGACGAGTGGGGGCTGACGGCATCGGGTTCGGAGCGATTGGAGCTTCTTCGTAAATGGCTTCCGGTCGCGTGGGAGTGTCGTGATGTGCGTCTTCTTCATGCTCCGGTTCGTCCTCTGCGTCTCCGTCATATTCTTCCTTGGTCTCCGCCATATCATCGTCATTATCCGTAAGATGACGAGACGAGGAAGCGGACAACGGTAGCGTCTTGGTACTGGCACTACCGCCGCTACCGATCAACGTCTTGTTCGAAGTATTCACGGAACTTCCAGAGTGAACGAGTCGAGGACGTGCATGGTCGTCACTCTTGCCTTCCTCTTCCCCTTCAGTCTCCGGTTGGTTGATACTCACAGTACTGGTACTGTGTACTGGTTCACGACGAAGCAACGGTCGAGTAGCTGCCCTGGACTGAGTCTGAGGAGCTTGACGCTCCATTTCCGCTTGCTGTCGAGCTGCTAACTGTCGAGGCGTTGGCTTCCTCTGAGCTTGAGCAGTAGAAGGGCCCGTTTGGATCGGTGGGGGAGCAACAGCCATCGCCGGGAACGTATCTTCGTCTACAGATGCGAGTTCTTCGTCGTCCGGTCTCTCCTGCGCTTGCGACGAGTTCAAAATGACTCGGTTGATGTTGTTGATAGCGAACTTGAGCTCCATCTGTCTCTCGTCCATGTTTGGACCGATCTGAGTGCCTCTAGGTCTCCTTCGGATCTGCAAATGCTCCAGTTGTTCCTCTAATTCTCGGATCCGAGATCGGTACTTCCGCAGCAGTGCAGATTCACCCAGTCCTTCGTTGACGACCACTCGATTGCGGACTCGTCGAGCACGACTGGCGAACTTCAACGTGTTGTGGGTCTCTGCTAAACACTCGACCGACGGTGACGCCGTGCAGACGATCGCGATCTGCGCTTGACCACCCAGTGACGGCTGGAGAATCCTCGTGAGCTTGGAATTACGGTACGGCAAGTGTGGAGTACTTGGCGTTCTCACTCCAGTCGCGCTCTTCCTGTGACGATCGCGACTGAGCTTCCAGATGATGTGGCCGAGCGTGAGTAGGCTGCGGTTGATGAACTTACCCTCCTCCAAGGCTTGTCCAGTCGTATTGGCGAGTCGGACGCTCTCGGAGCCGGCGAGATCAATAATGTTGAGGGTCGCAGAGCGCACGGGTGCCACCTCGCCCCGGTCTCTGCTATTCCGCTTGGCTTGGCTCTCAATGACCTTCAAGCAAAGCGAGACAGAAAACGTGAGTAAGTGAGTCAGTTCAAAGCTCCGTCCTACTGTGTAGACTGTCTGTCATTGGGGCTGTCCACGGACTCGACAGAAGAGAAAAGAAGCTAAAAACAATAGGGATCCATTTACCATTCGGAACACCACGTGAGACCTCGAGGATTGGTCGTTCGACTCGGTCATTGCCATGTGACGGTGCAGGTTTCCCACTTCCACCAGTGACAAAACGTGCTCTGTGGACAGCACAATCTCCTCTCGTAAGCCTTTGATCACCACGTCTTTAGTCACAAACCCATCGCGAGCGTTCCCACTTCCGGCAGCTCCTCGGTTGTGCACGTCGTAGATCTTAATGTCCGATTTCGCTCCGGCAGCCAAGAGATCATGGATTCGTTCGTTGTAGATCTCTAAGTACGAAAAGCGCAGTAAGAACTCCATACTCGGGTGTCGTGCGATGTGGTCAAAGATGTCCTGTACGGCTAACTGAATGATTCCAGGATCTCCTCGACCTCCCTTAAAAAAAGGTAAGTAGTCAGCATAAAGAGTCGGTTCGGGACTAAAACACCGAAAAAATAGTCCCGTACCTGCATGGTGTACGTCTTGCCCGTGCCTGTTTGTCCATAGAGGAAAACGGATGAGTGGTAGCCTTCGGTAGCCGCCATGATAGCATCCTACACGTTATTCACCAAGATTATTGTTAGTATTTTGTGTGTGCTCACTAAAAAAAACATCGTTTTTCGTGTAGAAATTGGGGTGGGACATCCGCATCCTTGCACCAAAGCAGCCAAGTGAGCGAGATCCTCTCAAGCCACCGTCATGGCTCCCCCTCCAGCTACGCCTAAAGCTCTCACCTTGACGGTCTCTTTGTAAACCGTTTGGGTTTGTGTCGCCGGGGGGTACAAATAGTCAAAAGTGTAGGAAGACGGTAGTGCCGACGAGTCTCTCAAAGCTGAGGAAGTGGAGGACGCAGTTGATCCCCCACTTCGTTTCTTCTCCTCCCCGTCACTATTCGACACTCGAGACGGGATCTGCGCGGGGAAAATCTGCTGATAAATAGTGTTCTCATGCCTAACGAGTACACCAAATTTGGGTCAGATTTGGGTCGGGGTCAGGTCAAAATGACGTACGAGATTCCCCCGTCGTACCATGTCCAGGCCGCTTTGCCGCCGGCCTTGAGCTTCTCAGTGCGTGTAAAGGGGCGCAACCGGACGCACACCTTGATGCGTTTATCCCTCGCGGGGGCGCTGGACGACGAGGCCATGCCGACGCCTCCACTGCTCGCGGGGGAGCCTTGACGGGAACGCGAATCCGATACTAAACCCTCGGGGATTGTTCCGGGCTGCTCACCGCTGCTACAGACGGCGCAGAGAGCGCGCGCCGCGGCAATGAGGGAGCCCCGCGACCAGTGTTGGCAGTAGGGACTTAACCGGCCTGCCAAAAACTGGCCTAAACATAGTTTTGCCAAGGGGATTCGGCCATCAGGCCATGGCCGGCCAATGGCCGCCATTGGCCGGTCCATGGCCGGTCCAGACTAGATTCTGCGATCCAGCGACCACCCTGAGCAAGCCCGCAGCATCGATCGACGGGAGGACAAGAAGTAGCAGCTAGTGCGCGTCCGACGAAGAAAGGAGCAGCAGCATCTAGTACCTGTCCACGCAGTAGTCTGTAGACCGACGGGAGGCCAAGCAATAGCAGCAGCCCGTAGACCGCCACGCCCGACAGAAGGCCAAGCAGCAATAGCAGCTAGTGTCCGTCCACGACTGAACGAGGCCGGAGTAGCAGTAGCCCGTACACGGTCACGCTCGACAGAAGGCCTACGGCCAGTTGCAGCAAGTCCACGGCTACGACGGACTGACAGAGACCTAAACAGCAGCTCGTCCACGACCGACCGAGAGCGTAGCAGCAGCAGATCGCACACGGAAACGGCCGACGTGAGGCCAAGCAGCAAAAGCAGCTCGTGCGCGTCCGACAGAGGCCAATCACCAGCTGTGTGTTCACAAAGTTAAACCCTGCAGCATACACTATTTAGTATGGGCGACGCCGGAGGACGTCCTGAGAGACAAGAAAGCAAGCATTTTAAAAGGCTCCCCGAGTTGGGGACAGCAAAAGGAGGTTACAGCTACCGCGAATGCAAGTTTTGCAGGGCTGCGTTCCAGAATGAGGTGACCACTACCCCGCCGAAACCAATTATCGGGAGAGTGCGAAACTATCAAAGCCATCTCGCCAAATGCACATATTACAAGGCGGCTCAACTTCGTGTGGAGCCATTGGCGTCGCTGGCTGTTGAGGCAACGCCAGATGTAGTACAACGAGAGATCTTGACATCTTCAGCGGGAGGTACTCCCTCAGAAGTTTTTCCATCTACGCCTCAACCAGTTGCTTCACAAACAAGATCCCAGTCACGCTGTGCTGGATCACGAACGGCACGCCCACCTCATGCTCGCCGCTCACTGATGCTCGAGAAGCGCCCTTCGCCGGGCATCACCGCGTACAACCCAACCGTGAAGAAGACGAAAAAGAAAAACGGAGGTTTTCAAAGAGTGAAATTAGACAAATTGAGTGTTATCTCATCGAGCTGCACGCCGACAACCGTCTTCCGGACAGGTTTATTGAACAGGCGTCCGTTCTCCGGTTCCTGGAACTTCTGTGTCCTGGAATCTCAGACGTTCTTCCTTCTCGTCGAACGTTGGGTGGACGCATTCTTAAAGAACATGCAAGCCGTTGTAAAACGACGGACACGGAAGCTTTGAAGGCAATGGCGAAGGCTACAAACGGTTGGGTTAATCTTCTCTCGGATGTGTGGCAAAATATCTCCAAGGAGCACTTGTTGGGCTGTCAACTCTCTCTCTTCGGCATACTGCTTACCTACGCGCTCCTACCAGCTGGGGATGAGCATCATGGCATAGCTATTGCCAAACAACTTGAGCAAGTACTGGATCAAGCCCAACTAGAAGGGTGGCGTGTTGGAGCAATGGCGACGGATAATGCAGGGCAATGTGGACGTGCACGCCGGATTCTGGCCATTCGGTGGCCGGAGATTGTCTTCTTGTTCTGTTTTGCGCATGACGTCAACAACCTCGTGAAAGCTGTACTAAAAACGAGTTTTAATGGTATTGCATCCAAGGCTGCAACGGCTGTCAACATTTTGAACGCGTCATCTTCGAAGTGGCTACCACGTGCACAAAAAATCATGAAAAAGTTTTACGGGAGATCTTTGGGGTTGCGGACGCTATGTGAAACAAGGTGGAACTCGATGCAAGGATGCTTGGCATCTTTGCTTCGCGTTCAATCAGCTCTGCAAACGCTGTATCGCCAATACAAAACAAATTGTGACTTTCCAAGTCAGTTGCGTGTTTTTGGTGAGTCTCTATTTTGGGAAGAGCTAAAAGAAGCGGAAGCAATTATCGCGCCACTATCGTACGCATCGTTTCGTCTTCAGCGAGATGAAAATACCCTGGGAGATGTCGTGCAATCATTTCGGGAAATTTATGAAGGTTTCCAGCAACATCTTGTTCGTCGCGACAAACTAGTTGAGTGCGTTGAACATCGTTGGGAGCAGTGTGAGCAGCCTCTGTTTATGCTTGGCTTTGCATTACATCCAGTTTACGCGGAAACAGCCCGAGCGTTACCAGAGACTGCTGTATCGGGAACCGGCACGCTATGTAAAATTGCTGTTTACTATTTCCGTCGGCTATTTGCTACTGAGGATATTGGCGAGATACGACGTGATATGCTGGCTTGGATGAAAGGTCGCTTTACCCGAACGAAGCCGAGCGAGTTTCCTAATGCACCATGGGAGTACTGGGAGTGCGTTGCGACGGAACGTCCCAAGAGCCTGCTTCCAACACTTGCCATGAGGATTCTCTCAATCGCAGTAAATACTGCCACATGCGAGCGTCTCTTTAGTGAACTTGGCGTAATTCACACCGCAAAGCGCAATCGTATGGCTCCGAGTAAAGCCCTCGATTATCACATCATTGCCAAGCATGTTCGCAATCGGTCGAAGAAGAGTGATACCGGAGATCCAAGGAAAAAGCTTCTTATTTCTCCCATTGAAAGAGAAATTATAATGGATGCTACGAGCAGATCTAGCCTGTTCGAACCTTCACCCCAACAACAAGGGTCATCGAATGCTGACGATGACAGTGACGATGACGACCCGGGTGATGGTGTTGATGGAACTACTACTTTAACCCTGTGGGGGAGTTTCTTGACGAGGTATTTGAGGATGAAGAAATTGATGCGGGTTACACAGAAAACGAAGCTGGTCCTGAGCTGAGAGCGTTGAGAGAACTGCGTGAAGATGATTTAGAGGACGAAAATGAACTGGAAAATATCCCTTCCCCGATCAAGCACGAATTTCCTGCCCATAATGACAGAAACTTCCCACAAGAAGCGCTAGTACTCCAGGGATTTCGTGGTCGGAAATCAACACTTACGGAGCTATTTGTTTGACATTGCATCTAGGAATTACTACCACATTACTATGATAAGTACTCAAAGTAATATACAGCTTACCTTTCTTAATGTACAATATGGATTCGTCCAATTGGTACTGCTAATGCTCTCGGTCAGACTTTCACATGGAGACGAGTCGGTGCGGGCCTCTAAATTCCGTCGGCTGTGCACTTGATGTCGACGTCGGTATTAACCACGATGTTGCAGCTGGTATGTCTGCTGCTGTGAGTGCTGCGCCTGATAGGCGAACAAATAGGATCCTGGTAGATATCCTTCGGTTGCCGCAGCCTGCTCAGATCTCCGTCCGACACGCACGAGCTGCTTCTGTTTCTTCTGCTTGACCTCACGTCGGTCGCGGCCACGTACGAGCTGCTGCTGCTACTCCGGCCTCCGTCGGACGCGCACGAGCCGCTGCTTCGCCTTCTGTCGATCGTGGATGGGCACCAGCATGCTGCTCCAGACTGCTGCTCAGGTCTCCGTAGGACGCACACATGCTGCTACTGCTGCTTGGCCTCGCGTCGGACGTTGTCGTGCACGAGCTGCTGCTTATACTTGGCTTTCTGTTGGTCGTGGCGGAGTATGAGCTGCTGCAGCTGCTCAGATCTCCGTCCGACACGCACGAGCTGCTTCTGTTTCTTCTGCTTGACCTCACGTCGGTCGCGGCCACGTACGAGCTGCTGCTGCTGCTCCGGCCTCCGTCGGACGCGCACGAGCCGCTGCTTCGCCTTCTGTCGATCGTGGATGGGCACCAGCATGCTGCTCCAGACTGCTGCTCAGGTCTCCGTAGGACGCACACATGCTGCTACTGCTGCTTGGCCTTGCGTCGGACGTTGTCGTGCACGAGCTGCTGCTTATACTTGGCTTTCTGTTGGTCGTGGCGGAGTATGAGCTGCTGCAGCTGCGCAGATCTCCGTCGGACGCACACATGCTGGTACTGCTGCTTGACCTCACGTCGGTCGCGGCCGCGTACGAGTCCATGCTGTTAAAAGCTGAAGTGATTTATCCAATTCGTTCATATTTAAGTAAAAAGCTACATTTAAGCTATAATCGGTATAGTCCTTCCGCCACAGACTTCGGCCAATCGGCCTGGACGGCCTTAACCCGTCCGTCCAAATCCCAAGGACTTTGCCAACACTGCCGCGACGGTACCGTCGTCCCATCCACGTCGTGACCCATCGTGGTGTGTTCCACACGACGAGCAAACGAGACGGAGATCGTCAAGTGTTTTTGATCCGTTGCAACGAGCTACAGCACAAGCAAGCAGCTTGACGTTCTCGTACGCAGTTCGAGTTGATGCTTTAGTAGACTGTAGCAGCGACTTTGAGAGTTGAAATGCTGGAATTCCAGAAGAAGGATGTACCGGTTGCTACATTGAGACGAGTTGCCACGTGTGACCCGACGACCAGCGTGTGTTCGATGGGTTCCTTTTCCAGCGAACTATCGACGGCGCTGCATTGCCAACGAGCTGATATTCTCGTGCTTTTTGGACTTTTGATCCGTTCTGACTCGAGGAATTTTGATGCGAGCCGGAGACTGCGAAGCACCGGCGGATTCTGCGGACGTTCGGGCCGGCCGACCGGAACTTGAGTTGCCTCTCATCGTCCGCCTGCGCCAGTCGTTCACAGTCGGCGATCAGACAGGGCGCAATTTCAAGTGCCACAGTGAGCCGTGCACGCGACAAGAGCTTGACAGGTATTGCCAATAAGAAGACTTCCACCGAGAAAGACCCAAGTCTGTACAGGTACATGTAGTCATGCAACAGCGTCTTGGACACATTCCAGTGCTGCTTTGAGGAAAAGATCCCTTCAACGTGGCAACGATCTTCCAGCAATTTAGAATCTGGCACCAGAAGTCTCAGAAGTCTAAATGTACATAACCCAGACGTCCACAATTGGGCGACAGCACTAAATTGATGTGGTGTACACAATATTGCGTCAACGGAAAGATGTTGGATAACCATACCAAAAAATATCGGACCCTCGGACCTGTAGGACCTGTACCAAACGAGTGGTACATGATGGGATGGTCAGTCTTCCATGCTGGTTGTGACCTCCGCTCGTCGCTTGCTCCCGCGGACCACACGCGTCCTCGCCACTCGCTCCTTCGTCTCTAGCAACACAGGGTCCATGCAGATTCTAGAGAGCATCGAAGCTTTCCGTCAAGCACGGCGTGTGCTTCCTCCAAACGCCACACTGGGACTCGTTCCTACTATGGGGGTAAAATTTAAGATAATCTTTTTTCATTTTAAAAAATAAAATAATTTATTGTTTCCTACTGACAGGGTCTCCATGAAGGACACATGTCGTTGGTCAAGCAGGCTCGCAGCTCTTGTGACTTTGTAGCTGCCAGCATCTTCGTGAATCCGGCGCAATTTGGTCCAAACGAAGACTATTCCAAGTACCCGCGGACTTTTGAGAAGGATGTGGCGCAACTGGAGAAACAAGGCGTAGACCTGGTCTTCTTCCCATCAGCTGATGAAATGTACTCGCCAAACCACCGCTGCTACGTGGACCCTGAGGGTTTCGATGACTTGGTCGAGGGGCAATGCCGAAAGGGTCACTTCCGTGGCGTTGCTACAGTCGTCACCAAGCTGTTCAACATTGTACAGCCCACACACGCGTTCTTTGGACAGAAGGATGCAGCCCAAGTCGTTCTGATCAAACGCATGGTCTCGGATCTGAATCTTCCTGTGGATATCAACGTCGTCCCGATTGTGCGTGAAGCCGATGGTCTTGCACTCTCCACGAGAAACCAGTACTTGTCGCCTGTGGAACGGGAGGCAGCGAGTGTGCTGCACCGTGGCCTTACTCATGCTCTGGATCTGTTTCAGGAGGCGAAGAAGGGTGGTAAGACGACGATCACATCGTCCGAGCTGCGTGATGTTGTGACTGAGGAATTCAAACGGGAGCCGCTGGTGACTGCTATCGACTATGTGTCGGTAGGTTCAAAGGAGACGATGCAGGAGCTGTCGGAGGTTGATTTAGCTGAAGGAGCCATCATTTCTGTCGCTGTCAAGCTCGGCCAGTGCCGTCTGATCGACAACATCGTGCTGTAAGGGATGAATAGAGCAGACCTAGAAAACAGGTTAGACTAAATAATGCTTTCATGTTGAGTAAGAAGACGGCATCAGATACTTCGCTTCTTCGCCGTCCAAGTGGCTCCAGATAAGTCAAGTGAGCGCTTGCGACTGGTACTTGAGCTCGTCTGGTTCAACACGTCTGCATCGAAGGCTTCCCAATCGATATCTTCAAGACTGTCGTCGTGAAAACCCTTACTGGCGGCTGTGCTAGGTCTGGTAGAAACCAGAGCAGTTTTGCGCTGGTTCTTGTCCTGGAAAAATGGAGACGACTTGGGAGCTGGAGGCGGCTCGACTACCTCGAAAGCGGAATCTAGCGCCTCTAAGCTATCTAGCACGTTACGTGAATGAGGGGCTTGCATTGGGGTTGGAGTCAGGTTGTTCTGTTGGAACAACCAAACGTCTGGTTAGTCAGCAGCCAAATGAACAACATGCGGAGGCCTACAACCTTTTGAAGGTATGCCTTTACGATGTCAATGATCGCTGGGCCATACTTCTTCGCGCGGATGCGTCCAAAACCATCGATTTCCAGGAGCTCTGCATTTGATACAGGGACTGAATTGGCAATCGAAGCGATACCGGCGGTTGGTATTATATGGTACGGCATGAGGTTTTGACTGTCACACACACTTGCACGCCAATCCTTGAGGATCTGAGCAAGTGCTTCAGCATGGTGCTCAGGAATCCTAAGAAACAAAAACAGAAATGGTTAGTACGTTTCAGACAGCCCCCAAACTGTGCGACCACACCCACCTCCTAGAAGATATTCTTTCAGGAATAAGCGGGAAGCCTTTGGCAGTCGAAGGTGGTGCGACAACCTCCACCCCATCGTCTTCGTAACCATCGCTAAGCTCTTCGACCGTGTCTTTTGCAGCAGATTTTTTCTTCTTCTTTGTTGTTTTAGTAGTCTTGGTCTTCTTCTTGGGTGCCGTATCCTTCTTGGACACCTTTTTCTTTGAGGCTTTGGCACTCTCGTGTGGTGTTCCATCGCTGGCAGATACGCGCGATTGGTATTTCGTCTTGCAAACAATACGTACGCGCTCGCCACGCATAAGTCTGTTTGAATTGACTCCTAACGATAAGAACGTCGTTGTGAATCCCTTCGCGTTGGTCTCATCCTAGATAAAAAATAAACATCGTGTGTTAGTTGACATAGTTCTAGGGTAACACCAGTAGAGACACGAACCTTTTCGAGTAGATATTGACGAAGAATCATGTGATACAGAATGCGCTCAACTTCACTGCGTGAGTAACGTCCTTTGCCTTTGCCGAAACCTCCAAGTTGCTCAAACTGGTCTTGTTTCCACTCCCTGCCCTTGACCACCATGCCCAAAAATATTTGAGCAACCTGCACCAGCGTCGTTGGGCTACCAGTTTCTTGAAGGGTTTTAACTACAACAAACAAGTCATGGTAAGAGCCGGAATTAATCTATCATCGCCTTACTTGCTGCAAACGTACTCATCCCAGCAAGGGCAACGCAGTCCTCAGTCACATCCGACTTTTCGAATGAGATGCCCATCGCTTTGTTTTTGCAGTTGTCACAAGTTCCGTGACATTGCTCGCTTGCAAAGTGTTCGCCAAAATACTCGAGAAGAGATGTTCTACGGCACTCCACTTGATTCTCACAAAATTCTGTCATGCGTCGGAGATTCTGCAAGTGCACATTACGATGCTGCATGTTGTCGCGATCCTTGGTGATGAGCTTGCGTCGACGAGTCTAATATACAATAGAATAGCGGTTAGTGCCGAGGTATCCAAGCAGAGCACCAAGGGCAAATACGCATACCAAATCCATGAAGGAATAGTAGAGAATACAATTCGCCACTTCGCCATCTCTTCCAGCTCTACCAGCTTCCTGTAGAGGAAAAATGAGTTAGATATCGTATGCACAGAAGCCTCAATAAACCACGTTACCTGGTAGTAATGCGTCACAGACTGGGGGATCGTGTGGTGAATAACGTAGCGCACATCGGGTTTGTTGATTCCCATTCCGAAGGCTACTGTGGCACAAATCAGCTTGATTTTTCCTTTGCTCCACTCGTGATGGCGATAAGCACGATCTTCCGGTTCCAAACCCGCATGGTAAAAGGAGATTTGACTTGCTTTTCGAGTGTGCTCAAACCCCAGAGCTTTGATGAGCTTCTCTGCTGTTTGTTCGCAATCTTTTTTTGACAAACTATTCACAAAAACAGCAGGACATAGTCAATAAACCCCACAAACATGCACAGTAAAATACTTCGGAAACACACCAGTAGATAATTCCTGAATCATCTATGTGCTTCCGAACGTAGTCCGTCAGCTCAGTCATGAATTTTGAAGTTTTCTTGCGTACATCATACGTCAGGTTTGGTCTACGTGCACAGCACAACATGATTAGAAATGTGAATATCTTCTCGTTCTGTGCAGCATCCTAACGCACCGATTAAAACTTGACCGAGTGATGAACGGGTTTCTCAGTTTCAAGTTTTTCACGATATCGGCCTCTGTTTGCGAGTTTGCAGTGGCAGTAAGAGCCATAATAGGGACCTGAGAGGTGACACAATATAAAGGTCAGTACCATACGTAACAGACAGGTCCAACCAAGCGATGCCGTACGGATGGAAACTTTGTTCGAAGCGTGCCAAGATTCAAATAGTCCTTCCGGAAATCATGGCCCCACTGACTGATGCAGTGTGCTTCGTCGATCACAAATCGAGCCAGCAATCCCCGCGTTTGAAGCGATTCAAACACGTTGTTAAGCATATTGCTAGAAGCAATTTTCTCGGGGGTCACATACAACATTTTGATGCTGATCTGATTGGAAAAGAGCTCAGAGATAATGGGCCGTTGCTCAGTAGCGTAATCCTGGTCACCTTTCAGATTCGCTACACCCACATCCAAAGCCTCTAGCTGTTGAACTTGATCTTGAATCAGCGATACCAATGGAGAAATGACGATCGTGACACCATCATCAATACAGGCAGGTAACTGGAAACAAAGACTTTTGCCACCACCCGTAGGCATCAGTACGAAAACGTCTCGTCCACTGAAAGCCTCCATGACTGTGCGCTCCTGGTTGATTCGAAAGGCATTGTGGCCGAAAACATCGCGAAGCACTTGCTTGGCGCGCTGCATTTTTGAATTTACGGTTGGATCACTAGAGACACACGGTTGCTCAACTGGACGTGGATGAGTGTACTGCGATCGGACAGAGGAGCTGGCACCTCCGACAGCATCCACCCAAGAGTGAAATCCACACGTGCTACATCGGTAATACAGTCGGTTTGCATTCGTTCCGTGTTGAACACGAGCTTCCAAAGTTTGCATTCCACAACCACACGCCGGAGACTTGCTGGATGAATCCACACTGCTGCTGTATGTTTGTGGTATCTGAGCTTGCTGGGGTGGGGGAACGGGAGAAACATTTCTGCTCGGCGGAGACGCCTTAGTGGCACCTTTGCACTCTCTGTATCGCCTGCTTAACAACTCCAGCTCCTGCTCCAACTCAATGCGACGTTTCTGCATGAACGCTGGGATTTCGCCTTCCAGCGATGCATCATCACAGTCTTCACGAACTTTGCGAAGATTCTCGCGAGTCTGTTTAATCGATTTGCGTAAATCTTCAGCCATCATTGCACTTGCGGACTCCTGAGATCCACCGGTTTGCGTAGATGGAGGCGAAACAAAGCTTTCCTCCGGCAACGGTGGCATCTGTGAAGCAGCACGATGTTGCTGTTGCTGTGTACGCTTGTGATTGGCAACTAAAGCATCCACATCCACGTCCTCGAACAGACTGTCTACATCATCATCCACCCCTGTAAACACCGGCTGTGCGACCGGTACGGGCCGTGCTGGCCTCCCAGGATTGGCTCGATTGGTAATTGGTGACGGCGTTAGGTCCACAACTTCATGTGCCACTGCAATCTGGTAGCCAGTCGTCGACTCATCCTCTGTATTTTTCCTTGCTCCTGTAGAATTATTTCCATATTGTATTTGCTCCGTGGGAGCCGAAATGGGGCCTGTGTTGATGACAGGGATCGTTCCCAGGGCGATTCTTGGCGTCGGAACGACCTTCAGCTTCGTAGAGGCCTTGGATTTTGCTCTTAAAGCCTGGAACCTCTGTAGAGCGTCTCGTCCTCGCTGAATCGTCTCAAGACAGTTTTCTTTATCTGCTGCTACATCATTCGCACTAAAACGCTATCAAAACTCGCATCAAATAGGCCACTATGCCGCAAATTAGGAGCAAAAGAATACTTACGCTTGTTTTCTGGACGCTCGACTGTCAAGGTACGCTCCAATGACGTGAGAGTTAAGACACTGTTGCAGTGCGTTTGTAGGGGCCTTTGATATGAAGTTACATCGCTATTAGAGTGTGCAACTAATATGGTTGGGTAGCACTATGTCAGAAGTATACGGACATTACCTTCTCGGCCCAGGCGAGCTGCTCTTTCAGATTAAATTGCGGCGCCGCGTCCGCTTCTGGAGCCTTCGCGCGCATGTTCAAAGGTCAATGCGGAATAGGAGTGATGGTCCGATGCAGTTTCCTAAATTCACATAAGTACGAAAATCTCAATAATATAAGTACAATTCGATTGAAGATCTCAATACCTTTTTGGTGTAATACTTTCTCATAAGGCTGGGTTCGTGAAAGGAAAAGGGGGTTAGTTACTGTAGGTTGCTAGCGCTCGTGGCCATTTGGCTATTGTGGAGCCTGGTGACGCAGGTTGCGCCACCGGTGTCTCCGAGCTTCGTAGCGTAGGTGCCATCTAACTAGAGACTTAGGAAGATAATAGTAATAAACACGTAACTGCCGGGGCAGAAGGCCGCACGAAAGGGCTGCGTGTGCTGACAGCAAGGAGTGGCTTAGAAGTCTGCGCTTGACCACAAAAAACTCTTATGATGGACTACTCCCCGTACAGCACCGCTGCTCCGGAAGATTGCACATAAACAAATAAAAATAGGTAGAGGTTCTATACTAGTCCTAAGTAAGTGCGCAGCACTTACCCATCGTGAGCAACACGATGTAGCGGTCGCTCTGCACCAATGAAGTCGTTCAACATACAGGGCTTCAGCCTGCGCACGCAAAGCAGGTCTGAAGTCCGTAGAACAGCAGTGTGCGTAGGATAGCTTGTAGGGTCTGTCGTAGGTACCGGTACGGTCGGTGGCCGGGGCACGAAGCAGGTCTAGATGCCGACAGGAACCACTGGGTAGCCTTGTAGTTCGCCACTGCTCACACTCCTAAGGTACGTCATCGCACACCCCCACTTGGCCTCGGCGACATTCTGCGCGAGGTCGGCGCGATCCCACCACGCAGTAGCAGTAGATCTCACATAACCCATACGGTACATCAGTCCAAAACTCCATAGTAGCAGAAGTTGTCATTGAAACCCAATAGCACTGTCGAAACATCAAATCCGCCATCAACAGCTTCATCCTTCGCCTCGTAACAAAAGTAGTCCTCTTGCCATAGCTGCGTAGCAGTTAAATCGTCGTTGTCGCCGCGGTTAACTCCTCCTTCACCGTAGCCGCAGTCGTAGTGATCGTAGTCAGAGAAGTAGTAGCACCATGAGCAGTAGCAACTGCTTCGCCAACCGTAACAATCGATAGAACCTTCACAGATTTCCGAAAGCGCGAACTTCACCTCCGCAAGTAGCTTAGTCACCATCGTTTCTATTCCAAGTGAGCCGTTGTAGCTCCACATTAAACCTCACCATGTTATGCTCGTTATCAATATGTTTTTGCTTGCTGTGCTTGCCGGGCTTGGTCCATAGCGAAATAGCTATGTTTCCACACCAGCCCCTTGCAGAGCCCTGCAAGTCACAGCACGTCCTTAGTCGCCTCTGCCATTGTACTCAACCCGCATGTGTTGAGGTGTTGATTTCTTGTTTCCTCGATGCGTAGGAGACGACGTTCCCGTCGATCATCGTCACGTAGACGCTAATGCTTCGGCAATCTACAGGATCTTTAGAGTAATTGGCGTCTGAGTAGCAACTGATGCTCACGCCAGTTGTCGCAGTCCAGTCCATAAATAGTCCATAGTCACGCGTAACCTGTAGAAAGCGTAGCACTCACTTTGCCTGCGCGTAGTGCATATGGTCGTAGCTGGTCAGGCACTTGCCGTGGTACCGAGTAGCGTGCCCAATGTCAGGTCACGAAGTTCTGACGAGAAACGGCAGGGCACCGACAAGCTCTCGGTAAGGTAGATAGGTAGTCGTAGCTGGAACAACCGCCTTAGATGGTGTCGTCGACTCAGGCGTCGAACAACTATTGCATGTATCCATGGGAAAGCGCTTGAGCACTTCAAGAACGTACTGCTTCTGGCTGCAGATGATCTGTCGGCGCTGCCGGTCAATCAGGATCCTCACGCCAAGCAGGTACTTCACCTCCCCATGGTCGTGGGTTCGACAATCTTCTGCAGCGCGGCTGCAATTCGAGCACGCAGCTCACGTGGCCCCATCAGCAGTAGGTCGCTCTTGTTCACGGCCAATAGCATAATGACCTCGCCGTCCTTCTTCAACGCGTACAAGCCGTAATCTGAATTCAATCGTTAAAACCCCAATATTACTAGCTTCGCATGTGGTGGTTTGTTCCATACGGTAGGCGCCGTGATGATCGTGAGCATCATGGAAACCCACGTGGATTTGCCTAGCGACACGGAAGTGCTGCGCACTCGATTGGCCGCATGCAAGTGAATGTAGTCGGACAATGTATGCAATTGGATGTATATGCATATGATTCTGCGGAATGGATGCTTGGCTCAGGATCTCAGGCCAACGTGTACGGCAATCTTGCTCTGTTCAACAATTTAAGCGAGAACAAGACGAGTCACCTTGACTTTGCAAATAAACATGCAACTGTGTGTGGTTCTGTGCTACTACGTATTGTGAACCAGGAAATTGGAGAAATCGAGGACAGGCTGCTGGACGACGTCTTGTACACACCGAACGCCAAGGTGAACATCATTAATCTGGTCTACCTGCAAATGACTGGAGGCTACGAACTATCACTCAGAAGACAGCATGGCTCTCCAAGCCTGACACGATTCTTAAATTTACGATGCGTGAAAACATCTACCGACTCAATTTCGTTGTAGTTTACGCCATGTTGTTGTCTGATGCCGTGAATAACCAGACGAGCTTTGAGCCGTTTCACTCTCCCACGCTCATCTTGCTTAACTGCACACACCCATCTGCACGTGATCACCTTGACTTGCTTGGCTGTCGCACGTGGCACCAATTTCCATGTCTTATGTATTATCAGTGATTGCAATTCAGCAAGCATAGCGGCCTTTCAATGTTTGCTCCGACGTGCTTGCTTGTAGGTCGCCGGTATCTCAATGTCCATGTAGGTAGTTATCACGTTTCCCACCACATAGTCCAGAAGTTTGACGTTCTGCTTCTGCGTCCTCCTTGGTCGCTTGAGACACAGTTCAACAGGGGCTCTTGGAGTTCAAAGCCGCTCGTCTCAATGTCAACCGATTTGCTCAGCTTCTTGCGTCGTCTTCGCTCACGGGGCTTGGATGCCTTAAAGGGCACTTTCCGCTGCGGTATCAGACGATGCGGCAACATCAGCCGGCGATTCCACACTGTGCACTACAAGTAAGTCGACTTGTAGCATACTCCCATTTAAACTCCGCTCGTTCCGTTCTTTGACAATGAGTGGTACCACCTCAATCTGCTTCTCTCTGTCCGCACTCTCAGTTTCTGATAGGTACGTATCCTCACTTGTTTTGATATGCGCCAGCCGGCACTGTCTCAAGTAGCCCACAGTCACCATCGTGGAATGCATTCAGCAGGAGATGCTTCACATACGTGGCTTCACAGGTAAACCCTTTATGGAAGCGCACATTGCCTCCCCTAGCAGCCCCCCTCTGAGCTGTCTTGAAATCCAGAATCTTGTAGCCGCAGCCAACATAGCCCTAATCCGAGGTAAACTATTCCATTTACACATTCAACCACGCCATTCGCTTGTGGTGAGTAGGCATTAGTGAAATCTTGAACAATTCCATGCTCGTTGCAGTTCTCCAACAACCCATGTCCAAGAAAAACACCACCTTGGTCTGAATGCAGCATTTTTAAAGGTAGCTCAGCAAACTGCCTCTGCAATTGGTTTAACAGGATTTTCACCCCCTTAGCAGCCTCGCCCTTCTTTTCGAGGAGGTAGACCCACTTGTAGCGTGTAGCACGATCAACAGCAAGTAGAAACATCGTAGCTCTACCTTCAGCAGCCTCGTCGATAGAGCAAATGTCCAGACGAACACTTCCCAAAGGTTCATTCTTCCTCTTAGATACTCGAGCATGAGTCATCCTCTTGGCTTTACTTGTAGCCCACGCAACACACTCGTAGGAGCTAAGCCTCTTTGTATTCATTTTAATTCCAACGTCAAGCTCCTTGGCAAGCTCCTTCATAGAGTCCATGTTCAGGTGTGCAAATCTGTGGTGCAGCTACTTCATGGTCTTTTGCTGTCCATGCCTCTTTCAATGCCGCCATCACCATGACTTGTTCAGTATTTACACACCTGGGTTGCTTCGAGACTATCCAGGCCGCCATATCTTTGGCCCTACAGTATTACGTGAAGACTGCGTTTCTTTACGGGGGCCTGGACGAGTTGGTATTCATGGAGCAACCACCAGGCTTTCAAGTGGATGGGCCGGGGTTTGTATGCGAGCTCATAAAGAGCTGCTACGGATTGAAGCAGTGGTTGCAATCCACGAAATTCATTGAGGCGTAGCGACATCCCACGTCCACACGGTGAATCCTCACGCTAAGGTCGCTGCAGAGGCTGAGGTCCGTAATGGCTTGGTAGTCCTTGAGGCCGAAAGTCGTCACGTTGTCCGAAGCCACGTCGAGGAGACCGGGGTGGTCCAACACGTCCCCACGATGGCGGCGAATAATTCAGTCTCGGGGGTTCACGAGGTGACGGATGACTACGACTACAGTACGCGGCGGCCCACACGGTGGCGATCTCCACTGCGAGTTGCCTTGTCGAAATCAGTAGCCTTCTTGCATAGGTGGACTCCCCCAGGTTCAGGCCCAAGGAGTGGTCCAACCGCTGGGGTCGATCACCCATTCTTCGTTCATATCTGCTCGGCGGCAGAATTCGTCCATAGTTGTAGGTCCTTTGGTATCCCGGAGTTCTGTTTGGCTGCCAGCCAGAACCTCGATAGTCATCCCCTGCACAGGTGAACCCACTCGTAATTCTCCTTCCTTGCGCCATGGCTCCGACGTAGGTCCTCGCGAGCATTGCATTAGTCCTTGTCCAAAGTGGTACTCCCATGATAGTGGCCCACGAGACAGGAACGCACAACCCCACTGGCGCTGCATACATCCTGGAGCAGGCTGCACCGCTTGTTACACGGGTAGCATTTGTTGAACAGACTCAACATGTTGCACATCGCGAACTTGCCCTACCGGTTGCCCTTGTTGGCCACGTCAGTTCGTTCAGCTCGACGAGCAGGTGCTGGCTCTTGCAACTGCACTCGTTGCTGGACGATCACTTTAAATCCAATGTCGTTTGCATACTTAGCCACTGGCTTGTTTAGCCGCATCATGCGGCTCATCAGTTCCCTTAACAGAAAATCAGGATTGATGCCATCACCAGCTTCGAAATGCTTGGTGATGTTCTCCCAATAGGATGGCCGCAGCATCCATGTCATCTCGGATGCCGTCAATCTTGAAGGCAGAGCGTAGATCCACTGATATCCAACGCAGAGAAGGCCTTGATCATTCTCGCTGCATACCATTCATGATACTTGAGGCGTCTAAGGCCTTCAGCCTTATCGTAGCGTTCATATATTATAATTGTTTTAGGATGATATATAAAAATGGACTTACATGGCGGTTCAAATCCCCCTAGGGGATTGCCATCACTACGGACTGGGACTCGAACCCGCGATATATCGCGTAGAACGACGCCCGCTAGACCACTCCACCAATGCCATCGTTTGTCTCGGTGCCTTAAAAAAAGTGGTGCCAAATCCCGACAATGCCATAAACCACTATTAGCCCTACACCCCAATTGGTGGTGCACCACTAATAATCGTAAAGACAACTTGGCGTCTAACTGTTATGCCGAAAATAGTCGTTGCACGACTAAATAGAGTGAACGGTGTACCTATGGCACTACTTACTATGCAAGAGCTCTCATTGTATCATTTAGCAGAATCCTCAGCGAAATACGGCAACAATTTCTCTCGGTTTCCGAGCAAGCTGGTCTACCTTCTAAACGCCATCAGCGGAACGTCCAAACCGCATTGCACCATATACGTTTTGGTCCAATCGAAGCCGTAAGCATTCTTCTCAGAGTTCACAAGTTCGATGCACTCTGTTGCCAACTTGAAAAAAACTTTGCCAGGGTTTGCGAGTTTTCCTGGCGAAGAAGCACCTTGCTTCCAATCACCATTACGAATTGCCTCCATGTTGCGAAGCTCGCACAACCGACGCCAATGCTCCTTGGTTCGCTGAATGGGGAAGCGATCTGCTGGTTGAACTTTGTCTGTAGCATTAGGAGGGAAGAGATTCACTGTCGTCCGCAAGCGTCACGCCGTGTTCTCAACATCACCCCCACAATGACCACTGGCGTTATCCATCCATAGCGTTCTGGACGATGCAAACGGGCCACCAGGTCCCCAACACCGAGGCTCCTCCAACCACTCCGTCATAAGCCGCCCGTTGATGAACGCACTTGGAGATGATCTGTAGCAGACGCCCTTTACGCTGTCAGGTAACCATTGGATAGGATAGCTAGAGCTTTTGTTCTTGAAGATTAACATTGGGCGCATTATGCGGGCGTCCGATCCACCTTTCACTAACATGATTCCCTCACGGCCTAATCATGCACAAGGTTAGCTTCAATTTAGGCGATAGTGACTGGTATGATAGCAGCTTACCAGAGACGATGCTCCTGTACTTCACATAATTAGCCCCCACAAAGTCAAGCGTTTTACCGTCGTCAAAGTCAACTACAAAATGACTTCGTCCGTATTGTACTGTTGATTGGGATCCAGTGTTCCCTCCTCGAAATGGCGCTTCAATCTTCCGAGATGAACAGCAATCGACCGATCGATCTCTATCTGCTTTTCTTCATTGACTTGTTTCTTTCCCTTGTGGCGGCGATAGACGATGTTGTTCCGTTCAAGAAAATCCTGTACTCTACGCGGAGTAATCATGCTAGTAAAAGGTTTACCTTTAACAGTAAATCGAGTGTTGTAAATGATGTGCTCGCTGTCTTCAATCAGTACGCCTGCGATCTCTGAGATGAGAGAGGTTGACATCTTGCAATCAGCGCGTCGTAACCGTTGAAATTCAGCTAAGAGTTTGGGATAAAGCCATTGCCAATGATCACTTAGCTGCTGGCCTCTCCCGCGGAAAGCTTTTATCACGAACTGATGTCGAATTCGTTGACGTGCTCTTGCATACTTCCGCTGTTGGGGGTCTTCGAGCTTAGCTATCGTCATCTTACGCTTATCCCACCAGTCGCGAACCTTGTTCATGTTGATGATTCGGTCTGCCGAGCGGAAAAGGGTGGGAAAGAAGTCGAGAGTTCGGCCCATTAACCCTTTTCTTCTATGCAGCGCGTGGTCGATTTCCATCCATCCGATGCAACGGACACGGTCGCGAATTGGCACGACTTGCTGAAGGTTTCTCTTGGATTTGCTGGGCATCGTAAATTCGACAGTGAAGGCTGTTAGAGTTGCCGGTGAGTGGCTACAACGACGTTTGAAGTAGTGCACAACTAAAACTGGTACATGATTAATTGCGGTACAAGTACCGTATAAAATCGACTAAGTACGATGCACGACTATTTAGCACGAATAAAAAGAGTGAAAGGTGTAATATCACCTAGCGTCTGTGTGTCAAAGTGCAGCGGCACCTCACTCTTCCAGGTCTTGTAGTGGTCCTTGCCGTGCAGGTCCGACAGGCGAATGTCGGCCAAGCTACGCAGCGACTTAACGTACTCCGCCAACCCGTTGTCAGCGTAACACCGGCATGGGGTTCGGTTATCCATGTGGCTCAGCGAGTAGCGCGGGTCACTTGGGTCTTCGTCTTCTCCGTCGTTTTTTCTCCGTTCGGTGGCAGCGGCGTTTCTCCTCCACTTTGACTTCTGGCTCCAACTGGGAGATCTCCGTAAGTTCGGTTCTAGCAAAGTTCGCAATAGTGGACGACCAGCCAATGAGTGGATCAGATGCTCAGCCTCAGCATACGGCACGGTTCCATCACTTTGGAGCGCCGTGTTCTGATTTTCAACTAATCGTTGAGGAGGCTCAGCCGTTTTCAGCTACCCCCTCTCTCCTTCGCCATTACGAGGTCTGGCTCATGTTGCGGATTCCGAGCAGCACCAGCGCTTGCTGTCGCCTGCAGCGACTGCCCTCTTCTTGGGTTCATAACATCTGGTGACGCAGGTTGCGCCACCGGTGTCTCCGAGCTGCGTAGCGTAGGTGCCATCTAACTACATGTAGATACTTAGGAAGATAATAGTAATAAACACGTAACTGCCGGGGCAGAAGGCCACACGAAAGGGCTGCGTGCGCTGGCGGCAAGGAGTGGCTTAGCAGTCTGTACTTGACCACAAAAAAGTTCTTATGATGGGCTACCCCCCGCACAGCACCGCTGCTCCGGAAGATTGCACGTATACAAATAAAAAATAGGTAGAGCCCAATACTAGTCCTAAGTAAGTGCGCAGCACTTACCCACCGTGATCAGCACGACGAGTGGCGTCAGTGTCACTCTGGGTCTGGTTGGCGAGGTATAAACGCAACGGACGAGTCCAGCACCCTAATCCCAGTGAGGCGTGGGTTCTCCTTCATGATCGCGTGCACGCGATCTACGAATTCTTTTCTTGTCATGCGTGTGCTTGGAAGATGAAAACTACAACAACAACAGAAAATGAAGCATATGACCTTTTAAATAAATAATAAATAATACCAAAACATGAAGCGTGCGACATTCAATAATAAAAAAAGAAGAAATGAAGCGTGTGACCTTTAAATCAGCCCAACAAAGGTCCAATCAACCCGTATTCTATATAAACGTATTCCTTCGTAATCCAACAAAAGCTTTTGCTGCTGGACCAGCCAATAGTGTGATGGAACAAAAGACATAGTGCAAGAATTTGTTTGTGCCGCTGCTTAGCGCTGTGTGGGATGTATGAAGAATATTCGTTGGCGCCGTGGTGCCGCGGTCTGGTCTGCTGTCGCATTGAGGGCGCTGTTAGATCCTTGAAAAACATTTGATGGCGGGATAAAGAGAACCTGGACGTAACTCGTTGACACCCACCCAACCAGAGCCTTATTATCACCGCGTCTTCGTTGAGCACATTTATGAAGCGGATGAACTACTTGACTTCCTCCATTTAAATCGATATGTCGATGGCGCCCATGCCTACAGTGGATTTGTGCGCACGATAAGACTTGCTGGGCCGGTCCTCGCCATCGCAATGTGGACACCAGCTCTCCATCCCGCGAGTTCCCAGACGTGGAGAGCGTTGTAACTACATCGATGTGGCACTAGCGAACCGTTTGGCGATTTAAAAGACAGAGCTAAAGTATCGCCGGTATGTATCGAAAGCAAGGATGTCTTGTTCCTGAATCCAGTCCGCACTTGAGTCGTAGATACAGCAATGTCTATCGCCTCCTCGACGCCTTTTTCAATGCCAAAGGGCACAGCCACGTCCTTCGTGGTCGAGCAGGCCCTGTAAACCTTCTCGTTATTCCACGTCTTAAACAAACATACCCGAAAAAACCTACCTTTTCGCCAACGGCAAGACTGCTTTCTCGACGGCGAGTTCTTTAGCAAGACCGAGTTCATTTACGCCATTGTTTAAGAATGGCTACCACATAGCGATATACCCCACTCGTCGCACGACCAGTTGTACCTGAACAACGCGACGCCGCACTTCGACCCGTGTTACGCACTTGTCTGGGCGCAGCACCGCACGAACAAGGGCGTCTCCAAGGGTGAGTCCAATGGTGTCGTGCTACTCGACGGAACACAAGGGCGACGTTACTTCCCGCGATGACATCGATGCTATGCTTGACCTAGTGCTTATGGAGGAGCCCGAAGAGGGCATATTCCTTGGGCCGATGAGGGCACAGTTCACCTCCTGAACTGAGCACGCGACGGCACGTAGTGGAAAATCATCGCTACAGGAAATTCGGCTTCGTGCGACGGTATCCCCACGGCATGGCTAGCATAGTATGATATATATGTATATTATACAAGAAGACGTTGAGTATCCAGTTCAAGCTGCATCTCCAGACGCCAGGCACAAGGTAAAGACCGGTGGCCCAAACGAAATCAAGATGAGCGCGCAAGAGAATATCATTGATATTGTGGACGGCTATGGTGTGCTGCTTGATCACAAGGGTATCAATTATGTTTCTCTCCCGAGTGGCGACGTGGTGGGGGACAACACGGGTTTTCGCAAATTTTCCACCTGCACCCGAGCCTGATCGCCGACTTCTTCGAGCTGTGCAACCGATACTCCGCTGTCATGAACCTCAGCACCACCGAGCAGCTCATGCACCGTTATGACGACGGCCACTTCGCTCCGAGTACATCGTGGAGGGTGCCAACCTGTTCTTCACGGAGGGCGAATGTACACTTCACGAGAACGCAGGCGTGAATTGAGCAATTATATTATTACAGTAGCCTGTCTCGAAACGAAACTCCCACCAGAAAGTTCAAGGACGATGACCCAGCGGTTCTTCTGCTACTAACTCACAGCACGCAGCCACCACCCCTATCCCATGCGATGTATCAGCAAAACCTTCGGGTACAGAATGCGCCACAGCAGGAAATGCTGATGGGGAAGGGTCCTTGGTTCATCACTTATAGGTCAATTCTGCTGTGAGATCTTCCTTAAAAACCACTTTCACCGGGCAAGCCGACAAAAGTATACATTTTCGATTGATCGGTGGCAATGCAATACGTGTATCTTTCAACTTAACTACAAAATGCACTTTGCGATTGACTGTCATCTTCATCGTCCTATGCTTGCTGAGCTTTGGGAATCCCCACTTCTGTATGTGGTTTGGTGAGGGTTCGGATTCGTCTCCTGCCCAAAATTTGGACCACCATTTTAATGGCCCTGCACCTGGTCAGCCTCGAAAAAATGAGATCAATGGCTTCTAGATGGGGCGACAATCTCTCGATCGTGTCGTTTATGGGAAACATTTTTACTTCCATGTCGATTTCTCCCTTCTGGACGCTTGCAAAAGCGTTATCCGTTTGATATAGAGGATAAGTTGGCTCTGACACACTTGTAGTTTCAACGAGTCTCGCGTCGAGATTCGGCGAGAAACGGGCAACAACATCCCGCATTTTCTCCGACGGATAAACCACCATTTTGGTGACATGGGGCTCACCGACGACGGCAATCGTTATGATCATTTTGGCTGGTTTTTAAGAATGAGAGTAGCATTGGTTGTGCTTCTTACCACTAGTCAATGTCTGTCCCCGACCGACTAAATTTTGTCTCTTCAACTAGTCTCTGAGCGATTACATGTAGATTGATCTTGTTTGTTATAAGGTGGTAGCTCGAACATTGTCTATCACCATCAACAGAAACTACGTTCCTGAATGCCATCGAAAACTGTTCTTATGAAAGAATTCCACTGGGGTTACACTAATAAACAAAGACGGAATGACATGAATGATGTACACAGCTATCTTGAAATGGGTTTTCTACCATAGATACAAACAAACTGTTCTCCTTGGACAACACGATGAAGAAGGCTCTTAAAGGTTAATACCCGCGTGAAGTAAGTGATTGCGATACAAAGTCGTACCATGTTGCCTTCTGCTGAGCACTTCTTACCGTCCTGTGCGCGTTGAATGTATTAGTGTTTACGATGTAGTGAAGTCAGCAACGATGCTGAAGCAAGCGGCTGGGAATTGGGTAGCAACGGCGGTCTTGACGAAAATGAGGAAAGTGGATCAGAGGCGCAGCAAGAGTACTTGGAGGCATTGAAAGCAGAAACAAGCCTACACCTGTTACAGGAAAGTAAAATCTGAAGACGCTATGATGGAAATGCGAGTTTGGCTTGTTTTCTCCCACTTTTGTGCTAGCAAGTTGAGAAAAGCAGTGGAAATGGACAAACCAAGTGGTTTAGGCGCAAAGTTGACAAAAAACGGGATGGGATTCATACATCGGACTGGAAATTGGCTGTGAGCTTGACGAAGCTGATCGAGATGGCTGAATTCTGGAGTTAGAAGCCCTTTCTTGGCCAGGCGGATTTCGCAAAGATAATAGTGTCGAGCCGTTTTACAGGCATCGAGAGGCAACGTGCAGATATACTGCACAAGTTTGCTGCAATAGCAGCTCCCCACGGTGTGTCGGCATTAGACGAAACGTCGATTCGGACAACAGCACGAACAAAAGCAATATCGTACATTCCGTCTAAACCGGGTAACTATGCAATTCAATTTTACGCTGTAGCAAGTTGTTCTCCTCTCTATATTAATACATTTTGGGATAACACCTCTGGGCTGGTTTCCAATCTCTCGCGTGCTCAGCGCTATGTAGAGATATTTCCTGAACTTCAAACCCCTTTGATTGCAACATCGCGTCAGCCTGGAGTCGTTCTAGAATTTAAAAACCTTCTTTGGTTTGGGCAACAATGATTGGGCATCAAACGCACAGCTTGCCCTCTCCAACTGGCAGGCGTTTAAGTTTTTGTGACAATTTCTACGCGCGGCACGTTCTAGCTCAATCATGAAGCCAACCGACGTAGCCGTCCGGATGATTGGAACCGTTCGATTAAACTTGGTAGTCGCCTGGAGTAAGCCAGGCGTGCAAGTTTCTCCAAAACGCGTCGGAAGTGTACACGCGCGGGGTTTGGGAGCTGGTGGTGGCAATTAAGCCTGTACCGAATTTGGAAGAACTGCGTGTCTAACACGCTCAAGCACAAAAGCGAATCGCACGTGGGAAGTGAACAGAAGCTAATGTACCCCTAAGATTTGCTCCATTTGCTGGGTAAGTCGTTTTCAAGGACAAACAAGTTGTTGGTTTACACGAATGATCTGACTGGAATCCCAACGAAGCTATTCCAAGGCCAAGATCGCGAAGAAGCCGTTAGATGTGTACACGGGTTGGCGCCCATTGAACCGATGTTCTGGGAGTGAAAATATACACAGGACCACTCTTCGGGCTTCAGCAGTTGTCGTGGGGTATAATATCTTTATGAACAGTGTTGACCGCATGGATCAAATGATGAGCACCAACCGTACCCAGCGGCGAAAAAGGGTTCTGATCACAACGTTTACATGGGCTGTAGACCTTTGTGAACTAAACCCGTATGGGCTCTTTTGCTGTTTGAAGAAGCCTCAACCACCTCGAATTACATTTCATTAAATTAAACGAAAAATTGTGTGAAGTTTTACACACGGAATATGTAGAGCCTTCGGGCTCTACGACCGATTCATTGGCTAGAATTATTGCGAGTGGAACGACAAATCATTTTCACACTGTTCTTGAATTCCGCCTTTGCCATGAGCTCAGGATTAAAAGCAAAGCTCCCCGGGCGTGCACAGCTTGCAGCGAAGATTCCATGCGGATTGTTTTACTGTGTATCATGTCGGCGACGCTTTAAACTCGGGCGACTCGGTCGTTGCTAGAGTACACAGACGGACGGAATCCAACAGCCGGACGAATTCCAACAGCCATGTCAAATTATCCAATAATCGTGAAGACCTGATAGAAACTCAGCGAGCTTTCAGTGAGGTTTTCAAATCAAAATATGGAGACATGCCTTTAAAGGTTATTATCAACATTGACGAGACGGGTGTCTATTATGACACACCGCCCACCAGGATTCTGTGCGAGCGTGGTGCACCATCAAATATTACGAAGTCCCAGAAACACTCTGCTCGTATGCCCGTTGTATGTGCTATTTGAGGAGACGGCACTGTATATATGTATATATATATTCTAATACTAAGAGCTGTCGTGTTTCCAGGGAGCAAATTACCTCTTTTATTCATCGTCAGAGGTGAGCCAGATGGCACGATTGCATCAGACGAAGTGCCTACTTACCCCAAAGGTAAAATGCTCTTGTTGTTTCTCTAAATTCTTACTGTTTTAATACTTTTGATGTTTTTATCAAAGGTCACTTTTACGCTGTTCACCACAAGCTTGGATGAATAGTAATGTTTGGTCTACGTATCTACGTACCATTATGCTACCTTGTATCGAGGATCCTTCGATACTTCTCGTCGATAACCTAGAGTGCCATGTTTCGGATGAATCTAAGGGAATCGTTGCTGGCGAGCTTTTCTCGTATTTGCAAGAACTGCCAAAAACTCTACCTCCGTATGTCAGCCTTTGGATGTCGGCGTGATGGGCCCAATAAAGGCCAAGCTGAAGTCAGCGTGGTTGCTAGAGGATACACCAAGACATGCTACTGCGAAAGACAAGACGATTACAACAATCAAGCGCACAATGCTGTCTGGGATAACATCAGCGAGAACACTGTAAGCAATGCTTTTAACAAACCACTAAGTGTTAAATATTAGAGTTAACCCTCAGATTAAACAATTCATAATTTTACCCTATTGCGCAGCTAAATCAACTTGGATTTATATGTACTATGTATCTGCCAATCACATTCGGCCTCCCTAAGTATACTTGTCAAATCGGCAGGTGGCCGTTGGATTCCGTCCGTCTCTGTAATGGACACCCTTGACAAAACCCTGCTGACTTACCGTATTTCGCATGTAGAGAGCTGCACCGGCATAAGAGATGCACCCTTGTATGAGCCAATCAGAGTGGTCGTTTACACTAACCCGAAAACGCATGTAGAGCGATGCACCGCACCAACACCATCGGTTTTAAAAACACTATTAATTTTCGCGCCAACCACACTCGTTCGACCATCCTGCGTGCGTATGGCGCGCGGCAAGCCGCGCCAAGCGGGAAGACCACGCCTCGACAGAGAGTTATCTATGCGGTTTCTAGAGTTCCACTTCGCTAATCGATCATCCCCGGAGGAGCCGGTGCTGATCCTCTGGGACGATTTTAGTGGACACTGGACCAGCGAAGTCGAAGCCTACGCCGCCTCTATTAAGGTAGTGCTGATGAAAGTTCCGCCAAATGCTACGTCTGTCTGCCAGCCGGCAGAGGTGGCATGGAATTATCCGTTCAAGTGTGGTCTACGTCAGTGCTGGCTTAAGGACCTGCAGGAGAAGCTGGAAAGGCCGCAAGAGGAGGGTGCAAAGTTTAAGCTTGCACCGCCAGGGCGTTCAGGAATGTGCAGGTGGATACGCAGTAGCTGGGATGGCCTGAGCGCTCAGACGATTGCCAATGGGTACAGGAAGTGCGACTTGCAGCTTGACGACGACTGCCTCGCTGCTGCTTCGTTAGTAGGCCAGCTGGAGCAGCTATCGTTGGTAGGCTCTGCAGTCGATGCTGATCAGGATTTTGGTCGCATCATCGAAGAAGCGGTTGTGTGAATATATCTCGTTTCTTCGACCTCTGTACATTTTTATTTTTTATGTTCCTTTCGACCTCTCTACAATTTTATAATAATTATGCATATTAGATTGTGCAGGTTTGCGTTTTCGCCGTTACATTGGGTGCAGCTCTCTACATGCGAAATACGGTACCAATTCACAAAACGAGAATTAGGCTGAGCAACTCTATCGCACCGTTATCTGAAATCAAGCTGCCATTCCACAAACATTCGAACTGTGGTTCAACGACAGTGCAACTAGTACACTTCATATCAGTAATGGGAAAAAATGTATTGCAGGTATTGGAATTTTGCAATACTGGGAGCAATATAATATTGCGCACGCTGTCAGGAATTGCAATAGGTATTGCATGTGCGCGGGATATTGCAATACGTATTGCAGCCGCGCTGGGTATTCCAATACTTATATTCAGTCAATCCTACGTGTTAGATTCTCGTTTTTCTAGAATTCTTACCCAGACCCTCCCCGAAACGACGAATTGCCAGTAATGTCCGAAAGTGTCAGAAGAAGAAGAGCCGGGGCTGCGCCCCAGCTCCACCTGCTGCGCATGTCCAGAAGACGGACAACCTACTGATCACTGGCTGGCGGGCCGCCAGCCTATCCTATTTGCTAATCCTACAATACACTACACGGTTTTTTTGCCGAGGTGCTGCTGCTCACTCGTCGACTTGCGCCGCGCGCAGCAAGCAGCAGCACCAAGGCCTTTTCCCTGCTGGACTTCCGTCCCCGCACTTAACAGTGTCACGACTACTTCCTTCATCGCAATGGTCACCACCCGAAGCCGAGGAGTGACCATCACTCAGAAAGTACTCTTTTTTCGTCTTATCCGATTGCAAGGGTCAGGACGGGGCAGTGGGGTGAGATCGACCCTATCACACTACTGCCTTGGGTTCGAAGCCCACCGCTGCTGAGAAAGCTGGTGACTGTCACTCCAAGGCTGGGGTTCTTTTAGCCAACCAAAATGAGCCGGCGACGGCAAGATACGAGCCAGCATGAGCAGCGGTTTTAGTCCAATTTGTTATAGCTGCAAAAAAGCATAAACACAAAAAATTCACAAATTTTGAAATATCTAAATCTAATTTATATTTCGGTACGTATTCCCTACGCAGAATACCACATCGTGAAAGTTAATGATCTTGATGCCAACAAGAGATCCGTTGCGCAAAGCTACTAAATCAATAGAACTATTTTCTAAATTGTACTGCAAAAGATCGGTCGTTTTGCATTCTCGTGCTAGCGTCCCTTGGTGGTTTTCTGCCATTCTGCTGTTGTCTCCACAAGGACGAGATGGCTCTCAGTGCTACCTCCTTTTCGATGGACAGCATCCCGAAAGAAGTATTATTCTTCTACGACGTCTCTGTTGTCGATGGTTCAGTATGTTACGTATGCCGAAAGTGTGCCTCTAAGCCGAAGCAGATCTGGAAGTCTGGATACTCAAACTTACGAAAACATTTGGGAGCCTGCGTTGGAGATGGTTACATGGAGCAATATGAGCGCAGTAAGAAAGAAGCCCCTAACCATCTTGGGTTTCAGCGTGAGAAGTACGTGTCCGACAAAGAGTTTGGTGTCTTCAGGTGGCTAGAGTGGGTTATTTTACGGGACATGCCACTTTCAGAGGTGGACAACCCTCTAACAAGAGGCATTTCAAAGTTAAACAAGGTGAGCAGCAAAAGCTTGGCTCGTTATATCGCTGGCATGGTGCCCCTAGTTGAAGCAGAGATTCGCAAAATCCTTCCGGAGTACTACGGCGTGATGTTTGACGGTTGGTCTGATGGCTCAACTCACTGTATCGGGGTGATTGCCACTTTCATGGAAGAAGGCAAGTACCGTGAAGTGCTCTTGGGCTGCTCTCCGCCTCTGAACGAGAAGGAGTACACCGCTGATGAACACTACGCGCTTCTCAAGTTTGTTCTGTCAATCTATGGAAAAGCTGTCGAGTCACCTTCAGTTCTTATAGGGGACAACTGCTCGACGAACAGGGCACTAGCTAACAAGATGGGGATCCCTCTCATCGGGTGTGGCTGCGATAAACTAAACCTAGCGGTAAAAGCATTCCTGGCGCGCCATGAAGACGTCGTCAGCACTATTGGGAAGATCGACAGAACGGTAACTCAACTACGGAACCTTAAGACCGCTGGTGCCTGAGAGAATTAACCCCTCTCAATCCTCTCAAAAGAAATGTAACTCGCTGGTCGTCTACCCACAAAATGTTGGAGCGCTTTCTTCGCATCGAAGCCCAGGTAAATCAATTAGAAGATGCTGACGTACTACGTCGGACAGAGTTGGAGAGCATCCGCAAAGTAATGGGGCCGCTTGACAACTTTCGATGTATCATGACAGACCTTCAAAAGGTTGGCCAGCACATTGGTGACGTCCACGGCGTATTCGAAGGCTTGACGGAGGACTACCCCGAGCTGGAAGATTATCTCGCGCCGGATGCTGCCATTGTACACTCACCTCTTTTTGAGGCGGCCGTCGTTAAGATTATTGACGGTAAGAAGGATACTTTGACTGCCGCGGAGCGAGCTGTTGTCAAGAATTTTGTTGTCCGTCGTTCTGTGGAGCAACAAATCGGGACCAACACTCAGAAAAATTACGCTCAACTTCTGCGTGAGAGAAAAACAGCGGCTTGAGCTGAGCGATGAGTACATCGATGAAACGGGGTGTCGAGGATCGTTGTGGCAATGATCGCGGTAAAGAGGTTCCAGGTGACCAAGATGAAGAAAAAGAGTAGTATTGCAATAGTATTGCAGTGGTATTGCAAACTCGACCGGTATTGCAGTACGTATTGCGGCCCGAATGGATATTGCAGTACTTACGGCAGCCCAACCCGGATAGTTGCAGTACATACTGCACAGTACTGATTTTTTCTCAATGCCTTCCAATACATTTTTTCCAATCACTGCTTCATATCCAGACGGGTCGGTTTTATTAACGGAGTTGAGCAGACGAATGGCGAAGAGAATACGCGGGAGACAATGCAGTGGGCCGTGAATAGCGATACCCAGTGCTGTCACAGCACTGCTGTGTGCTTCATTATTAAAATGCCAGCTGAATTGCGCTTGCATTGCTAACTATTCTTGAGAAAGGCAGACGAATTAAGGCAAGTTAGTGGTAACTACACGGCATTCAATTCATCGCTGCTCCCATCTACGTCACAGGTGTTGCTCAGTGCCTGGTGTTAGGAACAGACAAAACCTGGGTCTAGTAACTGCTTTGCCGGCTTGCCACCGATGAAACACTTGGTTCGGCGGTCACGGGGTTCTCCTCGTTCTTCTTGTACGAGATGAACTGCGTCTTGGTAGTACTCGTGGCCGTGTTCTCGGCTTTATCCTGTTCTCGGCTTTATCCTCTAGCCCAAGGAGCTCCGGTGACTCCTCGCCCAACCCAACGAGTACACAAGGTGAGCAAGTCTTTAGAGCCCCTTCCCCACACACACGGCAAGACGAGGAGTCGAGAGGCCGGACGTCAAGTGTATTGTGCCCCTTACACCGTGAATTCTCACGAGTCACTTTGCCACAATGGTGCGCGTGTACGGATTCGAACCGAGAATATCACCGTGAGCCCGACCGGGAAGATGCCAAGATCAAAATCGAGCCAGGAACTGGCGCGTGAATCGCCGTCGTCGCGTCTGAAGCGTGCTGGATACAACGATCTCCAGAGCACTGGGAGGAACTGGCGGAGAACAGGAGGTAGGTCCAGCAATGAATCCCGACGAGAAGCCTCGCCCTCCTCCCTGGTCCTTTTGGGGCCCCGGTGTATCGCGTTGCGAAACGTGATCCGCCGGATGAAGATATGTCCGTGAAAACGGAAGAAGTTTCACCCAAAATCACTCCCCTACACCTCGCGCCCCCGCGAAGAAGCCGACGTCGAAGCTGAGAGCACAAGACGAGGCGGAGAGTGGAGACGTCAGGTCTTGGGCTCCGGATCAGCTACAGAAGATATTTTTCGGAAGCAGCTCAATGCGTTCTTGATAAAATATCCCGTGATGATCGTGATGAAACCAAAGCTAATTGGAGACGTTCAATGCTCTGTGACCTCTTAGTCAAGGCCTCCGACTTCATGGTTGCGGCGGTTGCTCCGTCACCTACACAGCTATCGCTGGCTTCCGCAAGAGGTCTTTACATGCTGAAGAATGCTCTTGTCGACCCGTATTCCCATTCTGTCAGCCACAGGGTGCGTCGGTCGCGAGATACAATGGGAAACGCACTCAAGCTAAACGATTGCTAACGCTTTGCTGTAAAACGCGTCTCAAAGGGCGCTGTACGTGCGCTGCGGTTTAGTAGTGTTGAGGGGGCGCAGAAGGATACATAGCTCGCGAAAACCCGGCTGGCTAACGCGCTGATTATGTTCAAACTACTTGACGTAGCGAGCATGCCATCAGTAATATAAGCTAGCAGCGCATGAATATTAATATTTTCCTGTTTCACTGATGCCGACAACGTGGCAGCGGTGAACGTAGCGCACGCTGTGAGGGCAGCCATCAACGAGGTCTCCTTGGTTACGTTTCCGCCATCCGATCTTGAATATTTGCGAATAGTCTCATTTAAAATTTTTATTGGTGTTGTCTCAAACACGACTCTAGGAGTCGTGTTTTGAAAAATAATGAGCCAAACCGTAACGAAGATTACGCGCGTTTATAACACATTTTCCAAACACCTACACCGAACACGAATAGCGCAACTAACCCTTACATAAAACGACGCTATAGTAATCGGAAATATTGCGTTTTGCAGAATCGAATTGCCCTTTTTGCTGGTTTGTGTTTCGTCTTTTTCCTCTGACTAGATACTTTGTGGCACTCTGGGCGTCTTTTTATTTCCATTAAGAACATTAAGTCTATGAAATGCGTCTTACTTACGCCATTGAACAAAAAACCTTCGGACTGCCCAACTTCATGGGCGAGCCGAACCGGAGTACGTTTGCGCTTCTGGCAATGGGACGAGGCATAACCAATACTCCAGCTAGTAACCGTCTCCGAATTTGAGCTGATGTCACCGCGTACAGTCGCTTTGGTTGGCGTGAATCTGTCGACTTCGTTGTACGACTTGAGATCTTGTGAGTTTTGTCAGCGTCTGCACCATATCCTGCTCCCGCTTTGTGTCACCTTGGCAATGAAAAAGAAAAATTGATGATAGCTCCACACAATATGCTAGTGCTGTTGATGCCGATACCGGAGGATCGTCATCTTCTTCTCCGCTGCCACCCTCGCTATTAGAGCCCTCTTCAGTCTGCACCTCTTCTGGTGGCTCGCTCGTCCACTCCCACGTACCCTTCCACGCTTTGATATACATTTATGCTCGCCATCATTCGGGTTTAATCTTCGTCTACATCTTGATGGGAAGGTCCCGTGTAATCTCCGGTAGATACAATGCTCGTCATTAGAGAGCCATTCACGATCCTTGTGTGGACCCAGCTGTTTCTAATGCATTCAGCAGTTATAACACTCCAACTCTCCAGGCTAAATTGACTGGCCTCGAGGACTTTAGTTTCCACTTGATGCCCCCCATCCCCTTTAGTACGTCTAAACACCAGCGTACGAATCACCGACGATATCTACTCTCGGACGAGCGGATAATTTCTACAAATTAAAAGAAACAAATTAGAAATACGGTTTAATTCCATAAATATTTAAGTTACCAGCGCCCAGTGGTTGTACAGATGAGGTCTGTCGGGGGGGGGGGGGTAAATATTTGACGTGGACATGAGAAAGAGATCGTAACACTTTATGGCTGGATGCGTTTGTCCACAAGTAAAAGCACGTAAGTTAAAATCATGTAGCTAAGTCCTGAAACAGCAATGCAGTCATCCAGGCCTTCTTGTTGTGATAGTACACAACTGGCTTATCCTCATGCGCAGCGTGAGCTCCACCTCAAAAGCACTGCGAATTGGCAGCTGTCCCGACCACGACGGGGTCCTGTTTATGACCTCCAGTCGAATCACAACACAAAGCGATTGTAATTCACGCTTTATCACGTTTTTTTTTCTTTCTTCTTCATGGTAGCGAACGCTTCGTTGGGAGCCAAGCGATAGAAAAGTGCACTCTCGTCGAAATTGTAAATATCATCTGGCTTGGACTGATTTGTAATTTCCTGTAATGAGTAGCGTACCGAAAGTACTTGCACCGTAGTGACGACATCAGCTTCACCATGCAAGCGTTTAGACGAAATACCGTTTTCGTTTCTTGAACTTGGCCAGCCACCCGTTGCTGAGTCGGAGCTGGTCATCAGTCATCTGAAGTGCCGTTTTAATGCCTCTCGCCTTCATTAGCAAAATGTCGTCCGAAATAATGGTGTTTCCTTCTTGGCGGTGGAAAAATTCGAGAAACTGTTGCTCAAGTTCAGGAAGCTTGACCCGGCGGCGTTGAGTCGCAAACGTGTTTGAACTACAGAAGTATGGAGGAGGCTTGTAACGGATTCGGCGTACTGTACTGATACTAACAGACTTCTTAAAGTTAGTCTGGACCCAATCAATAACGTCTGCATTCTGGATATTAGAAGTAGCACTTCGTTGGAGCTGTGCGATAATTTGTGCTGTTTTATTTATAGTCCAATTGGGATTCCAGTCAGTTCACATTACATCAAATAGGGGTAGGGTAACTCGGGAGTAAATTAGTACGATTTATGGTATGGACCACAATCGAATCGCACCAGTGTGAGCCGCCGTCTGCTCAAAGCTGCTAAAACAGACCTTCATTATTGAATTTACTGCGAATCTGTCTGCTCCACCGGTGCGACAAAAACATCTCGCACGTGCGATCGGTCGGACCTAAATTTTAGTCCACACCCAATTTATGTACTAATTTGTGTATGTGGTTTTTATTCCATCAGAGAGAATGGACAATGCTGAGCACGAGTGCCAATCATGTAACTACAATTTCTCTCGCGCTGACAATCTACGGCGTCAACTACAAAAGCCCTGTCGAGGCTTGGCATTACCCCCCCCCCCCCCTTCCAGTTATGTGATGTGTGTTTTCGATGGGTACATGTAAAAGGTCATCGCTACCAGCTCCACCGCCACCAGCGTTTCAAGCGCTGCATGCCGGCTACGGAAAATATCGCTCACCGAAATCAGCTCGCGACGCAGCGTCGTCAACGTGACGCTGAATGGCACCGCCGTCGACGAGATCGCGTCACGATAGATGGGCAGACTGATGAGACAGATCCATTGCTCCATCTGTTACAAGATGGCGACTCAGGTAGTCATATCGAGGAGATGTACAATTTAGACGGTATTGATGACGCCATGGCGGTTGATGATGCTCTAGAAACTGCCCGTATTAATGACGCTGAGCGCGTCGACAT
This sequence comes from Phytophthora capsici, assembly GCA_030324255.1. NCBI lineage: Eukaryota > Oomycota > Peronosporomycetes > Peronosporales > Peronosporaceae > Phytophthora > Phytophthora capsici. The sequence continues at coordinate 2,505,858 of CM059360.1, read as the reverse complement.
CGAATCTCTGGATGTTGACTGGGATTGGTTTCATACGGAATTTGGTGGTCTAAACGACGATGGTGCGCTTCAAGAACCCATCCAAGAGCATGATGAAGCCACCCGAGAGCAAGCAATCGAAGAGCACAATGAAGCCATCCAAGTTCAGGAAACTGTGGGTGCAGCTGCCGCAAATGTACAGCCTCGCGATGATGTAACGGACTGCCTCATCTGTTGCGACACGTTGCTAGACAAGGGCAAACTTTGGATCTGCAAGGCCTGTCGTCAGCCGTACCACCGCGATTGCGCAAAACAGTGTATTGAGCATGACGACCGTTGTGCTAACTGCCGCACCCCTATGGTGATTGAAGTTGAAGATGACAAAGTGCTAATCGTGGATCACGAACCTGCACCTGCTTCATGTTTGCACTGCAAGAAAACGACAGGAGATATCATCAAAGAAGGGCCACAATGCTCCCACATGTATGGGATTAACGCAGTCATCCTAAAGGAAAAGCACCATGAGAGACTCAGGTGTCCGTCATGCACCCAGCCATTTCCGGTCGACAGTATGTACCTGGGCGAGGACTCAACCGATGGAAACGTAGCTGAAGAGAACACCGCGGCTAATCCCAACACAGGTATTGCTGATTACAATTCCAGCGATTTCGACAGCGAGTCAGACTCGGATAAATCATCCGACGAAGATTACCAGCCGGATGATGACTAAACCACGATGCGAGGAAGGCCGAACGTGCTTACATATTACATATACCAAAATTGATTTGTTCATAGTAAAGACTATTGTTTATGGTAAAGTTTTGCCCCCAAAACATATTTTTTGCAGGGTTGCAGTAGACTCACATTTGAGGACGACTGGTGCACATTTGAGGACGACTGGTGCACATTTGAGGACGACTGGTGGACGACTGCACTTTTGAGGACGACCGGTGCACATTTGAGGGTGACTGTACTTTTGAGGCCGACACCTGCACTGTTGAGGGCGACTGTACCGTTGAGGCTAACATATGCACTATTGAGGACGAACACCTGATTTCTTTTACGGTTGAGGACGACTGCACAAACGAGGACGACAAGTGCACAAATAAGGACGATTCTCGTTACAGTCGCTTGCGTTTTCTAATCTCCGCTAGTATTTTGTTAACAGTCAGATCTCCTTGACAACAAGCTGCAAAATCTGTCTCGAACAAGTTTTGGTCGTGGCCGTAATTGTCCCTGATGAACTCTGCAATGATTTTCATTCTCGAGAGCCGTGACCGATGTTTCTTGCGCTCATGAGGGAGCATGTCAATGCCTGCTCTGTATTGATGACAGGCTGGGATTGCAGCGGGGCTGCCGTAGCTTAGCGTCAGAGGAAGACGGTTAACTCTACGAGTTAAGGATTAACACTCACCTTATTAAGGGTTAATAGACCTTTATTACCAAAGGCACCTACTAACTACGACCTTAATAAAAGGACTTTACTCTTAGTGTTCCAAAACCAAACTGTTTATTTATCTGTTATTGCGGCTAGCCGCCTAGGGGTAAATGTATGTGGTTAACTATCTAACATAGTAAAACCAAGTGAAATCCAACTTCAAATGCATAACGTGTGGCTCTCAGCCACACACACTCCCTCGAGTGTCCGTACATCAAATATGTACCTTACACAAAGTGTATCCATGTGTGGAACACACCAGGTGTAAACCCGTGTAACCCCGTTACACCACCCCCCACCAAAACGTGGACACCCGTGTCCACGACACTTTCTTAGTGAGGTCTTTCCTTCTCAAGACGTTAGAGGTCACTTTACCTCATCACAAGTTCAAAGAACTTCGGCTCCCAGAGCCCATTATCGAAACTGCATTCTAAATGCTCAGCCTTTCGCCACGGTCATCAGACCCTTCTTCGCCATCTTCTAGTGGCCGCATGTCGGGGTGTGACAGCCCACGATCGCCGCAGGCCGCAGGCCGTAGTCCCGACAGGGAAGCTGCTCCGCAGCGGCTCAGTGTACGACAGTACCACGATGAGCACCAACGACGTCATGGCTCCGGCTCCGCGAGCCAACGTCCGGGTGGGAGCGGAGCTCCTAGCTCTCCCGAGCCATCTACGCCACGTACGCGTCAAAACGCCTGGCTCGACGAGCTCGAACAAGGCGAGATCATCCCAGACGACGGCGAGGAACCTCCTACACGCCAGGAGGCTGCCTCTCAGAGGCCTTCAAGCCCGGCGTCGCGCTCTCGCGAGCTGTATACGCCTAATCCGTTCCCGAACCGTGATGATTTGGCGAACGCCTTGCGCAATGCGCCTCAACTCTCCTCAAGGTACGAGGACGAGCTCCTGAGCCAGGTGTGGTCTCCAACGACCTGGACGGGGCTCAAAGCCGACAGCTTGAGGCTGCCTCTCGCGCACGGTCTAACAGACCTGTGGCCCGCCCCATAGTGGGCACGTCGCGTCGCGACTACGGTTATGACCGTCTCTCTCCTGCAGAGGTCGTTCGACGCGCTGCCTCGCAGCTCTTGGACACGTATACGTGTGGGCCCGCGCCCGAGACGACTGATGAAGTCGTCCAACAACGATCGCTCCGTGAGCGCTTCTTGACTCCGCAAGTCACAACTCCTTCGGAGTACCGTGAGCGCCTGCGTCAGCAGCTCAACGGTGAGGCCGTACCGGCCATGCGGACGGTGCCGGTGGTCCTCTGAGAGGGTGAAACGATGGCCGCTTACGAAGCGCAGTTTCAGAATTGGGTGGAGCGATCCCGACGGCTCCACTCCTTCGATGCTCTCCGAGCTAGTTTCTGGGAAACCGATATCCGCTTAGAGCGGCGCTTACGCCTCGACTTCGCGAAGCGACAAGCAAGACGGCGTGTACCGGGACAACGTCCCTCACGCTACGAGGCACCCCGGCCTCCTGCTCCGGCTGTGAGCAGTCCTACCCATAGCCATGGGTCGGCTGGCACAGCCACTGGTCAGAGCCTGAGCTCAGCTCTTGACCTGTCGTCACCCCACTCTAGTAGTGGGAAGCGCGGCGCGCCCGGCGACTCCGTCGCGCGCCCTGCGGTCGCTCCGTCACCGGGTGACGCCGATCGTAAGCGTCCACGACGTCAGGGCAATCTTGCCGAAGTGGCACCTCGAACTCCCATGAGTTCTGGGAATGAGGATAACCTCTCCACTTTACCAGATACTGGTTATGACCCTGGCGCCTGCGCCGCGCCATCAGGCGCTCCACGTGGTAGAGGAGATTCCCATGCTCATCGAGCAGAGCAGGGGGAGGCCGAGTGGCCGCTGGACACTCGCGCTGCGAGCTTCGGGGACTTCCTCTCCCTACAGAGCCGCGTCCGCTCGGTGAGCGACTACGTCGCGGACGTTGACCGCTCCTCACATCGCCTAGCGAATAGCCTCGAGGAGGTCGAGCGTCGCCTCGACTGGCTGGAGTCGCCTCAGGCGATGCAGCAGCGGGTCGTAGACCTTGAGCGCCAGATTGCTCAGCTGCAGGGTCAACTCGACCTCTTGGTTCGGATGCAGCCGTACGGCTCTCGTCCCGTGGCAATGCCACCGCCGATGGCTCTACCGCCTGCTGCCTTGCAGCTTCCTGTGCCTCCGCACCCTGCTGCTCTGCAGCGTCCTGCTGCCCCGCAGTATCTTGCGCCCGCGGACTCTGGTGCGGTGCCTCAGCACGTGCTGTCTCGCAGCCTCCTGCTGCCCCGCAGCCTTCTGCTGCTTCGCAGCCCTTGTCCGACCCGGCGCTAGCGCCTCAGAGCTCACCCGAGCGGTGTCCCGGTATGGCTTAAGCAAGCCCACGTAAAATACCGGATGCGTACGCATCTTCTTCGGAAGATTGAGCGTGTACGCCAGGCCCTTCTTGGCTACGACCTTGAACGGTCCATTGAACCTAGGTCTCAACTTGGTCTTAAAGACCGCAGACACTGCATGTGTAGGTAGGTTTTTAGCGTTTAATAAAACAAGATCCCCGATCTCAAACCGTTCCATGTTACTTCTGCCTTTGGCATCTGCATACTCCTTTTGGAGATCCTGGCTTTCAGCCATCGCGTCGCGCACCCGGCGCATGACGCTCAGTCTTAAAGAGACAAAGTCATCGACTTGCTTGCGAACCGCAACTGGGCTGACATCAGCAAGCCGATCGGCTAACCCTCCCCATCAAGCCCAGAGCCACACCGTGGCGGCGTTAGAGGGACGCGAGGGTCGACCAAACCGTTCACATAGAACGGGGTGAAGCCTGTCGAGGCATGCACCGCATTGTTCATTGCGAACTCAACGAGGGGGAGCATCTCGCTCCAGCGTCGTGGCGCTTCAGCGCAGACGCTTCGGAGGATATCCTCCACAACGCGATTCACGCGTTCAGTTTGACCATCGGTCTGCGGATGATCCGCCGTGGACATGTCCAACTTGGTGCCGAGCACCCTGAACAAGGACATCCAGAACTTCGCTGTAAAACGAGGGTCTCTGCCGGAGACAATTGCCTCAGGCAAGCCATGTTGGAGAAAGACTCTATCTAAAACCAGCTGAGCTGTATCCTCACTGTCAACGGTGTCCGGTACAGCTGAAAGATGAGCCATCTTGCTCAGTCGGTCAACAAAGACCACGGCACTCGTGTTGCCCGCCTTATCCTTAGGAAGGCCAAACACAAAGTCCATACTAATGGACTGCCAACATCCCGAAGGGACTGGCAAACTCGCCAACGGCGCAGCCGCATGCGGCGCGGACTTGGTCCGTTGACATGTCTCGCATGTACGCACATAGGTGCTTGCCCACTTGTACATCTTGGGCCACCAGTACATCTTGCTCACCGAGCCATAGGTCTTCTCACGACCAAGATGTCCACCGACAGGCGTATCATGCACCTCATAGAGGATGCGATACTTAAGATCCTCATCATGAGGGACGACCACTCGAGGAGTGTCCTCAGGGTCAGTGCTGTAGTACAGCAGGCCATGATCAAGCGTATAACGCTGCAGCCTCGCGCGTAAGCGCGGTGACAATTCCTTGTCAGAGTCCTTAAACTCTTCGCTCCCAAGAGCGCGTAGCAGAGCTACACATGTGTCGTCTTGGGCGTATGCCCTCCGTATAAGGTCGGGGACCGACGACGTCACAGTAGTGACATGAGTCAACTCGTAGTCTGGCCTGCGCGATAGCGCATCGGCCACGACGTTTAGCCGTCCCGGCTTATACTTCACCTCGAAGTTATACTCGGCAAAGAATGAAAGCCATCTTGCCATTCTCTGTGAGAGGTGAGGCGACTGAGTCGCAGTGCGTAAAGACGCATGATCTGTATAGATCACAAAGGGCTTAGAGCCGAGTAAATGTACTCTAAATTTGACTAGAGCATACTTCATTGCAAGTAGCTCTTTGTCATGAACTGGATAGTTCTTCTCAGCAGCTTTAAGCTGGCGAGATTCAAACGCGATAACGCGCTCACGCCCTTCGGCGTCTGCTTGTAATAAAGCACAACCGATTGCAAAATCGGAGGCGTCGCAGACGACGCTAAACGGACGATCCGGGTCCGGAAGCGCCAAGATGGGCGCGTGAAGGAGGCTCTCCTTAACAGCCTTAAAGGCTTCGTCGTGAACGACATCCCAGCACCAAGGTGCATCCTTCTTAAGGAGATTGGACAATGGCCGAGCCATATCAGCGTAGTTCTCGCTGTACTTGTGCACGTAATTGGCTAAGCCAAGCCACTTACGCAAGTCCTTCGGGTTCGATGGAACCGGCCAGTCCACAATGGCCTTAACCTTGGCAGGATCTGCCCTAAGGCCTCGCTTCCCAATGAAGCATCCGAGGAAAGGAATTTCCTCCGCGCCAAAGACGCATTTATCCAAGTTGGCATACAACTTATTCGTGCGCATGCACTCTAGCACCGCTCGCAAATGGTCAAGGTTGTTCTCCACATCAGACCTCCCGTGCTCCGCACGACTATGGACGAAGATGTCGTCGAAGTACGTCTGAGCGTACGCCCGATGGGGCCTGAACAACTGCGTCACTAGGCGATTGAACGTCGCAGGCGCGTTCGACCTTGGGGCATCACCAACCACTCCCAGAGCATACCGCTCGGAGTACTCACAGCCGTGAGGGGTATATCGCTAGCTCTCATGAGCAACTGATAATACCCGTCGACCAAGTCGAGTGCACTGTACAACGTACATCCCACCATGTTGTTCTGTAGAACATCCTTTCTAGGAATCGGCGTCTGCGCCGGAATGGTGGCCGCATTCAGCTTATTAAAAGCATGCACTATGCGCCACTTGCCATTAGGCTTTCTGACAAAGAACGTAGGTGTCGAGTGCGGAGACTTGCTCTCACGCACCAAGCCGGCTGCGTGCTTTGCACAGAAGAACGCGTCGATGACGTCACATTGCTCCCTTGGTAAGGGCCACTGCCGTGTTACGCAGTATTTGGTTCCAGGAACCAAGTCAATCTCATGACGTACGCCTCGATCCGGAGGCAACCCTGACGGTGGGTCCTTCGACACCACATCGTGGTATTCCTTGATCAAAGGATAAAACGGATCCGAGGGATCCTTGAGGATCGAAGATCCACTCCTAGCGCTTAGCGCTCGCTTCGTGTCCTCAAGGACAGCTTCGTCCACGACGGACGAGGAGTTCAACTCCTCCTCGGGTCGTATCATGACCACCTCGGCAAGCTCGCCGGCCTTTAAGGCCTCGCCAAACTCGGCGACGGACATCTCGTCCAGCTCTAACAGAGCATCAACCGACGGGAGTCGCTCGAGACTTATGTCTTCGTCGACCTCCCCTGTCACTCCATTCACGAGTGTGTACAACTGCTCACTGCAGTCGCGTGGGCATCACCGCTCAACACGCTAGACACCTCGTCCGACGTCATAGACGTCACAGACGCTCTGCGTCTCTTCCTCCTCTCCCTCCTCGCCCGAGCACGGCCGGATGAGGGCTGCAGGGCGACATCACCGTCGCGCTGCCTAGGTGCCAGCGCACTATGGCTCCTCGGAGAGGGAACAGTGTCATTCGAGACACTCAGCGGCGGGTCAGCGACCCTACGAGCACCGCTCAACGGAGTACGTGCCGTTCCACGTTTGTCCTTAGGACACAGCGGCGGGTCAGCGACCCCACAAACACAGCTCGGCGGATAACGCGCCACCCCGCGCACGCCCTGTGAGTCACACTCACGGCAAACAGCAACTTCGTTGCTCACTATCTCTGACATACCAATGTCCAGCACTATGACCGATTCGGTCTCGTGCTCGCGCCAATAGCGCTTCTGTCTCCGAGCAGAGGTGGGTTCATGACTCGCCAATGCTCCACTAGGAGACGGGCGCGTAGCGCCCAACGTCTTCGACTTCCAGTCGATCCATGGCTCGTGGCTCTCGAGCCACGCCATACCGAGGATGAGGTCATACCTCTCATCCAGGTCTAAGACCAAGCAGCGTTCCACGCTATCGAAGTCTAAGAACTTCACGTTCAGGTCAATAGAGACCTTCGACACAGTCACTAGTGTCCCCGTCGCAAGACGGACAGAGATCTTATCTCTTCGAGGCTCCTTTAGAGCCTCCACATATGGTTTAAAACCATCGACAGTGGAGCGCCGGACATAGTTGCCGGACGCTCCCGAGTCTATCAAGACTCTCCACGGCTTGTCGAAGCCCTTCACGTTCGCTTGAACGACTAACAAGCCGGGCTTGCACTCACTACGTGAGTTAGAGAGCTTAGCTCTCTGCGGGGCTGAGTCCCGTTCTCTCCTACCTCCCAGAGGCCCAACAGAACTCAGTTCCTCCCCAGCAGGGCGCCCCGCGCCTACTGGGTTCCGTCGTTTCCCCGCGACGACCCTGGTCGAGGGTTCGAAGCGGTGCTTCGGCTCGATGGAGCCTGGGCCTTGTTGCGCAACGGGCAACTAGGCCTCAAGTGGCGGGTGCTCCCGCACGTGTAGCATCGACGGATGCTGAAGCGCTGCTCAGCAGCATAGAGGTCAGCCTCGTCTTCAGCGTGGCTGAGGTCCATCGGTTCAGGACCGCTCAAAGAGCTCGCGCTACCAGCGCTCGAACCGTGTCTCGCAGCCTGGAAGTTATAGTCGGCATTCAATGCCACGTTCACGGCCTCCTCGAATGAGGCAGGGTGAACACGGAAAACTTCCGTTCGGGTAGCGCCCGTGCGCAGGCCCTCCATAAACACGGTCACTGCGACCGCCTCGGGAAGAGGGCTCGACGCCATACCGGCGATCAGAGTTCTCAACGCTTGGACATAGTCCATCAACTCCTTTTTACCCTGGCGGGTAGCAAGGAACTTCGACCGTATACGGTACGCCTGGTTATGCGGCGCGAATACGCGCACTAGTTGCTGTTTCAGCTGATCCCAGGTTGGGAAAGCAGAGTCCACAGACGTGCCGCACGTTAGTGCCCATTCTTGAGCTCGGCCACCGAGCTTCGAGATCGCCAGCGCTACGCGCTGTTGCTCAGTCTGGAGCAGGGCCGATCCCATGGCCATCTCGACCTGTCGGGTCCAGAGAAGGAGGTTCTCCCCTTCCTTCCCCTTGAAGGTCTTCACGCTCACCATGAGCGGTTTCGGTCTATTAGACCACTCGTGCGTCGACGACGCGGCCGCGGACGATGCGGCGGACGCCGTTGCACTCACCCGCTCTTGAACATGCTCTAAGAGCGCCTTCTCGTAGCTTGCAAAAGCCTCCAGTCTGGAGGATACCGCCTCTGGCCCTTGCGAAGCAAGATGAGCAATGCCCTCGGGGCCCAGCAGAGACATAAGCTTTTAAGCGTCTCTTGCTGGCCAGGCGGCAAGCTCGCGAACACAGCGTGTTCCATCCTCTCAGAGGGATCAGTCAAAAGACTCAGTCGCAGGATTGACTACGAGTGCTACCAAGTGCAGCGGGGCTGCCGTAGCTTAGCGTCAGAGGAAGACGGTTAACTCTACGAGTTAAGGATTAACACTCACCTTATTAAGGGTTAATAGACCTTTATTACCAAAGGCACCTACTAACTACGACCTTAATAAAAGGACTTTACTCTTAGTGTTCCAAAACCAAACTGTTTATTTATCTTTTATTGCGGCTAGCCGCCTAGGGGGTAAATGTATGTGGTTAACAATCTAACATAGTAAAACCAAGTGAAATCCTACTTCAAATGCATAACGTGTGGCTCTCAGCCACACACACTCCCTCGAGTGTCCGTACATCAAATATGTACCTTACACAAAGTGTATCCATGTGTGGAACACACCAGGTGTAAACCCGTGTAACCCCGTTACAGGGTTGGCAGACCAGTACTGGTTGACATAGTTCCGCCACGATTTCAAAGCGTCTGAAAGTTCGGACATCAGGAACGATGTGTCGGAGGTATCGTCGAGGCTTTCAGTGGAAACTTCCGCAAGATCGCTTAAGTCTTCGGTTATTGTGTCTTGAGGCAAGGGCCCGATGTCTTTCACAATATCACGTAGGCCTTTAAGTAGAGCGCTCTTAAGTTCGTCAACAATAGAAGATGGGACTGATGCAGCTTTTTCGTTGACATACTTTTGGCCAACGCTTGTATTCGTATCGGACAGTGGGCAGTTGAAGTCGATTTCTTGGAGAGATATTGATGCAGCTGCACTGCATGATACTGAATCGGGGGCTAGAGAGAACATGAATCTATACTGCGCACCCCCCCCCATCCCCGTCGAAAACAGTGCGACGTAAACCAGATCTCATCGCCAAGAATATTCTTACTGATTCCAGCAACTTCGCCAACAATACTGAGGATCTGCGTAAAGTTATTGTCAGACATGGCCGTACCTCACTTGATTCCAATGTGTGCAAATGCGGCGTCTCCAAGCTTATTGTTCTTGTCTAATCGTTGTCGTTTTCCGCCGCTCCTAGGAATCTTGGTGAGGGAGGGAAACGCGTAATCGTCGTCGTTCCACTGATGATGCAGTTTCGTGCGAGCGTAGGTAAACCACCTCTCCAGGTATGTAAGTGCCTCCGCGGCGCGTTCTTCTTTAGGGAGACGATGTAGGGAGTATGTTCGACTGGCTAGAGGCTCATGGTCAGTTTTTCGGTCGCGAATCGTGAAACATCCAAAGCGAATCTCTGAACCATTCTTGCGTTACCTACGTTTAAGCCCAAGCTGAATATCACCTTTCTTCATCTGCAGAACTTCGTTGATTCGACACATCCCGTAGAAGCAAAGAGAACAAACGGCTGAAAACCATACGCGCATCGTCTCGTTGAAGATTGATTCAGCTTCCAGAAATGCGATCATGCGAGACAACATCACGAGTGACATCGGGGAGCCGCGCTTAGGAGTCTGTTCTCGTTTCTTGGTTTTACTGAGGCCAGCCAGAATCTGTGTAATTGCTGAATACCGAGCGGGATTTCCACGGGGTACGAGCGCTCCGTCGGGAGCAGTATCGACGACCCAACGATCATGTGGATGACCACCCCAAGCATCTTCGGTCTTGTGAAATGCCAACTTATTGCGGCGCGTAGCTTTTCCGCTGGCCACTGACTTTTGTTTTTTACCGCGAGTTTATTGATGTAGGCTGCAATGACTCCTGGTAGCTGAACAAAGCGCTCCTTCAGCGGGTTGGGGTACCCCTCCGCTTGGCAGAATTCAGCGAAGCGTCTAAGGCTGCCGGTGTAGTCCACACGCGTCCGAGCCTCAAGCCGCTGGTCAGCGAACTTAGCTGCGGCAATAGCTGCATCGTACAGAGGGCTGGTCTCAGGCAGGTCCATAGGTGTAGCTTACGCTTCAGAAACGAAAATTGCAAACTGAGGCACGATACGAAAATATGTAGTATGAGTCGTCCTCGACTGTGCAGTCGGCCTCAAATGTGCTGTCGTCCTTAAACGTGCGTCCCCCCTAACAATGCAGCGAATCTCAGTAGCGCAGTGAGGCGATTACTTCGTGTACACTTTATGTGTGATGTAAACATATTTTATGATTAAAACATACATTGTTTTGACCAATCAAATCGCGTCTCACAGACGATTTGGTCCGTCGCACTGATGGAAGAAGTGCGCTGCATTTTTAAGCTGACCTGCAGCTTCTCGTCCAATGTCAGCCTTTGCAAGGGCGTAGTTGCCATTTTGAGGACTTGGTATGGGCTTGTTTGGTTGTGCGGCAAAAGTAATTATGTCAGGATTGTTTATCGTGGGTGTCATTTAGCGAATAGAGAGGGTTATGTGCAAACCTAAACAAATTGATTGTGCCATGTCATTTGAGACAACGTCAAACAAAAAGATACTAATGAACCTAAGTACGAATCGCGATTTAGGTGCACCATTGCCCTGAGGAGCATCTTATCTTTCATTTGAGCCCTTGTTTGCCTCAAAATGTCTAAAACCTAAGAAGTTATGGTTGGCCAAAAAACGATTTATTGGAGATGCCGGGGGCCGTCAGGCCCCGGTATCTCCGGTAAATCCAAATTTATCTCCGGACCTACAAACCAAGAGTCGCTCCTCTGGGAAATATTTTTGAAGCCTGATGGAGACGAGCAGCAAAGAGACAAAGGTTGGCATGACAAATGATCCAGACAGCATCCCTCCTTTTGAGAAGAAGAGGGTTAATTCAACTCGCAACGGGTTCGCGCGCGTTCCCTCATCAAGTATCCTATCCTGAAATGCAGTGCAATGATTTGAATTTGGTTTTCCTGTTCTTGCGACCGGTGTTAGTGTGGGTTCCCAAGGCTACATGACGTTCAAAGAAACCTTTTTGTGTAGTTGAAGGCTGCATCCAGGTGTGAATGAACGGATGCAGCGAGTCGTTGAAGACGTCGAGTGTAAGTGCCGTGCTGTTCGTGAAGTATCAGTGTACATGTACTCACCGTGGCAAATCAACTACGTATCGACCCTGGGCTCAGCTTTTATCCTGCGCAACGCGGATGTGATGGTTCATCTACCATTCGGTTTAGAGGGCTTTTCTAAGAGATTGATGGAGCATGTATCTTGCCGCCGAACGGGCTTTCAAGTGCATTTGGAGAGACGCAGAAGGAACCGCTATTATGATCCGCTCGTAAAGTTCGCCTTCGGTGTATGACAAAATCACGAGGATAACTACATGTAGAAGACACACTGTGGACACTGCACCTCTTCTCGATGGCATGACTAATTCCGCTGGAACGTGTAGCAGACCAACTATTACCGACGAGCAACTCGAGATTTCTGAAGTGCAGTACGAGTTGGCACGACCAGCATTACCTGTAGCCATTTCGAAAGAGCACATGCAGATATTAGTGGAGGAGTCCGATAAATTTAAAGGCCAGCCTGGAAAGACAGCTCACCTCATGGAAGTCTTCCGCCAGTTCTATCCTCACGCCGTAATGACCGACAACAAGCTGAGAATGAGAATCAGAAACAGTTTACCCAGACCACAACGTCATGTAGATGCAGCACCCGCTCAGCAGTTTCCTCCCCAACCACCAACGCCGGTAGTCAATACAGCGGGCAGTAAAACAAGGAAGCGAAAGGCGATTTCGTGTGATGACTGTCGAAGCAAACACGTGAAATGCGGTGATCCGAAGGATGAACCCTCATTGCCTAAAGCTTTACAAGGTACCAAACAAATTCATTAGCCAGTTATTTCTCTACAACATCATAAAAGAGGTATATCACGTACACATTTTTACGGACTGCATCCCTTTGCCACAAGACAGGAACTTGAACATCTAAAGCGTAGTACACACAGTGAACATGAAGCTCGGCTAACTATAGCGTTGCCTCTGATTGGACGAAATGATACTGGGGACTGCGTCGGGATTTGGTCAAGGTGGTCAGTTTGGTCCCGGTTGGTCACAAGTGGTCGCGGGAAGTTCCCTGGTATCTTTCAACAAACCCAAAAAAATGATCTCCATTTTCGTGCCCCCCCAAATGGCGGTACTTTTTACCCAGATCACTGTCGAGCTCCAATATTTGCTCAATCTTTTTGACTTTGTGTTTATTTGAAAGCGCGTGTGTAAAAGCTATTTAATCAAGAGTAGTTTTATGGCACCTATGGTGTCAAAAACACACCAAATGTCACATGTCCGATTAGATACGAAAACTGATTGGTCAACTTTAAATGCGATTATCTCGATAACTCTAAATGGCGCATTAGTATCTTTTTTGTTTGACGTTGTCTCATTTAAAAGAGTGTAAATTCAGTTAGGGGCTGTATTTACATGATGACCACCTGTTTGTTTGTTAAGTAGACCCCAATTTGTATAATTGGGTCATACTGCCTTATTTATCACATCGAGTGTTTTGGGGCCAAATTTCCGGTAGCCTAGGTTAAAGCAAAAACCGTTATATGTCATATTATTCTGATACACAATATCTCAACCGCCAATCAGAACCGTTTCTTGACTTTCCTACATGTAGTCCCCACGTTTCGCTCGCCATCACCTCCATGTCGTCTCAACTCTGGCGCTCGCTGCGCAGCGCGGATGCTCCTCTGCCACGTCGCGTGTCTTCTCTATGCAGTCGCTGCGCCTCGTCCACCAGCGCCGCCACGCAGAGCGACGACCACCGCGAGCATCGCGTGTTCTCAGGTATTCAACCAACCGGAACACCCCATTTGGGCAATTATTGTGGAGCGATTGCCAAATGGGTGGCGTTACAGGAACCATCACGCATGGCGTCATCCAATGGATCTTCAGAAAGTGACGCGGCGGTATCATCAACTTCAACGTCGCCCATACGTCTGTACTCCGTAGTGGATCTGCACGCCATAACTGTCCCCTTTAACGCTCAGCAAATGCCGGACCAGGTGCATTCGATGGTTGCAGCACTGCTGGGATCCGGACTGGATCCTTCGCGCAACATTCTGTTCCGCCAGTCGGACGTAGCGGCTCACGCGGAGCTCGCGTGGCTGTTGAGCTGCATCACGCCGCTCGGTTGGCTGCAGCGTATGACGCAATTCAAGCAGAAGGCAGCAGCGGCCAAGAGCGAGAGCTCTTTGGGTCTGCTGGCCTATCCCGTGCTCATGGCTGCCGATATCCTGCTGTACCGGGCGACGCACGTGCCTGTGGGCGACGACCAGCAGCAGCACTTGGAGCTCACACGGATGATCGCTACGACCTTCAACGACCGCTTCGGATCCAACCGTCCAGAAGGAAAGGAAGTTCTTCCCAAGCCTTTCCCAATGGTGGGAGAGAACACGACGACGCTCACTGGAGCGCAGAGGAAGGCGCTTGCACGTATCATGAGTCTGAGAGACCCCAGTAAGAAAATGAGTAAAAGTGACAAGTCAGCGCTCAGTCGCATCGAGCTGACAGACACGGCCGATGAGATCCGTAAGAAGGTGCGGAAGGCTACGACGGACGCGATCAGTGGCATTTACTACGACCGTGAGGAGCGGCCGGGGGTCTCGAATTTGTTGGATATTGCCAGTGCTGTAACAGGTGAAAGTGTCGTGCAGCTAGAGAAGCAGTACGCGGACTACGGTACAGGCGCGTTCAAGGACAGCGTAGCGGACGCTGTTATCGCCAAGTAAGTTTTTTTTCTGCAGGGTGAAAACGTTATTTAGAACTAACTTAACTATTGTTTGGATAGGATTTGCCCTATTGGAGAGCGAATCAAGCAGTACGAAGCGGATCAGGAATATATCGACCAAGTGTTGGCGAACGGAGCAGCTCAAGCTTCTGAACTGGCTGCTGTTACTATGAAAGATGTCAAGGAAGTCATGGGTCTCGCTAGATTTTAGAACTGCCTAAATTTACGGCTCCTCAACCAGTAGTCACGTTTCACATTCTTCTCCAGTCGTCGCTTCATGAAGCTACTTGTCTGCTTTGCAGTCTGTGGACTGCTAGGCGTCACCGATGGCTACACTTGTCCAAACTTCTGCTCCAGTCGCGGTCTTTGTCTCGCCCAGGGTTTGTGCATGTGTCCGAACGGTTGGTCTGGTCCAGACTGCTCCATTGGTAAGTTCTCCACTTGATAGTAAGAAATTGATACGTCTTTGCTAATGGGTTTGGATAGCCAGCTGCCCGTTGGGCGAAGCCTGGGCTGATCAAGTCACAGCAACGGATAGAGGACACAATTTGGCTCCCTGTTCGAACCGTGGTGTGTGTGATCTCGACTCGGGTCTCTGCACCTGCGACTCTGGATATACTGGGGGTGCATGTGAACGAAGTAAGATGTTTAGTGTTTTCTATCTGTAGGAATTGACGTTAAGACTTTTTGTATTTGCAGTGACGTGTACTTGCAGTGGCCACGGGAGCTGTAAATCGCTGGCCAAGTATGCACTGATGAAAGATCCTGGGCGAGGAACAGTTTATCCATACGAGAACAACTGGGATGCCAACAAAATCTACGGCTGCGTCTGTGATACAGGCTATGCGGGATCGAACTGCGCTTTGAGTAAGGATATTGTCCAGCTTTTTGTTTTCGTAGAACACTAAATTATCGTCACTATCAGGACTCTGCCCTGTAGGCGACGACCCATTAACTGGCACGCTACTCGACCCAAACGGCATCCAGCGGAATGAGAAACAGCGCGTGAACTGCAAAGCTACCGTAAGTAATTTAATCATTTGTAGAAAACTTACTAACTTACTTTATTAGTCCGGCAGCTTCACTCTTACGTTCGCGGGCTACACAACCGAACCGATTTTCTACGACGACAGTGCCAAGACTGTACAGGCAAAGCTTGTAGCCATCCCTTCTGTGACTGCAGTTACCGTCACATTCGGTGGCATTACACTTACTGCTTGCACTACGATCGGGAACGATATCAGCATTGAATTTACTCAGGATTTCGGAGAGTACGTTTCCATTATTTTACCTCAAATCGACTTTTACTAACTTATTATTGAAGCTTACCAACGATGTATGGCAACCCAGCGAAACTCTTCCACTCTACACCTTCCGTTAAGCCTACACTTACCATTACGACAGTGACTGAAGGAACGAAAGAAAACTTACCATGTTCAAGGCGAGGTATGTGTGATACTGCTACTGGCGTGTGTACTTGTTATCCTAGTTACTTCTCAAGTGATGGCAACGGAGCCATTGGTCAACGTGGAGACTGCGGCTTTGTCAGTGGTGCAGTTACGGCTTGTCCGGGAGAAATCGCTTGTAGCGGGAAAGGAACGTGTCGAGGACCGCCAACTTACGACTGTATCTGCAACGAAGGCTTCACTGGAGGGGATTGTAACCAGAAATTGTGTCCTAAAGGCCGATCGTGGTTTGACCGACCTATAAGCGCTGCTGATACAGCACACGCGTTGGTAGAGTGCTCCAATGCCGGTGAATGCGATCGAGCGAAAGGAGAGTGTCTCTGCTTATCAGGGTTTACTGGAGCTGCTTGCAACCGACGTACGTTTAGCTTCTACCTTTTGTGTATTCTACTGAGATCTAACTGTGATTGTAGTAATCTGTCCGAACGACTGTAGTGGGCATGGAACTTGCTACTCAATGGAGCAATTGGCTAAACGGGCTACACTTAATGGAGAAACTATGAGCTGGACGTATGGCGCTGTCCCTAACAAGAAGGAGACGTGGGACTACGATGTAGTGCAGGGTTGTCTCTGTAGCCCAGGCTGGGAAGGCCACGACTGCTCCTTAAGGTCCTGCCCAACTGGAGATGACCCAATGACCCTCCGACAACAGAACGAAGTGCAAATGCTGGTGTGTAAGGGGAATTCAGGCTTCTTCAATCTCAAGTTCCGAGACGCAGCCACACCTCAACTACCCTTCAACGTGCCTGTAGCTACGTTAACGTCCGCTTTAAACGTCTTGACGACCATCGGAAAGGTTGCTGTGACGTACAGTACGGACGTCAACGGAGTTACGAGTTCCCCGGCTTGTAATTCTGCTGGGTCCAACACGATCCGAATCGAATTTCTGACGAATTTTGGGGATTTACCACCGCTGCGATGGATTCTTGACGGAGCTTTGACTTTGACCATCAGTGTAGACGGAGTGGGGGGATCTGTACGGGGCACTAAAGAAGAGGTGGTTTGTTCCAATCGAGGCATTTGCAACCACGTTACGGGAGTTTGTCGTTGCGTCTATGGGTTTACCAGTAGTGACGGCTTTGGAGGAGAAGGGGATCGTGGAGATTGTGGCTATATGGAACCACTTTATCTTACTTCTGCTGCTCAACAAGCAAACGCAGCATGAGGTCAGAAAAGATAAAGATAATACATTTAGTTGGGCTGCGCTTGATTACCACAGAGCGTTTAGTTCTGCTATGACTTGACCAATAGTCGCTCTGGCACTTGGTTCATAGCAACACACGAGTTTAACCGGTGCTTCCGTGCAATGGGCAGAACGTCGTGGCAGCTTTTTCAACTTAAAAATGCAGGATCCAGCGTCAGCCCACGGCTTAAACCCAGTTTTTTGCGAGAGCTGCTCAGTTTGTGGATGTTGACACACCCCAAGAGACGATGCTGCGACTGGAAGGGAGTCGAAGTTTTCAGTGAAAACTTTGTGAAAACTTTTCACATCGTTTTTCGCTGCATGTGCGGCGCACCAGAGAGAGAGAAGATTCACCTCAAGCGATTGTGTCTTCAAGAAATGGTGCTGTGTTCGCCATGATCTCGTGCGATCGCTACGTGTGGTAAAATATCGCTGCACGAATACATGTAGGTTAAATTCCATGGAGCCCCTCGCGTAGTTTTCTACGTGCCGCCTGAGATTTCAACAACTCGATGGCTTGCGCTGGACAAGCTGTTGGGCGTCCGGTACAGAGCTGACAACTCAATGCGTTTGCTTTCGAAGACAGGCAGATGCTTGCAGCTTACATGACAGGAGATTACCTCGCTGAACGTTAAAGAGCAGCCCCATCACAGATGTCAAACTTTGTGTGGTGCATCGATTGACTCTCCGTCAACGATTTCAAGTTTTCGGTGCGCTGGAATTTTGCTGTAAGGGCGAGGCGGATGCCACGAGAATCAGCTCTTGCGATGGTGTCTCGAGTTAATAAGGGTTAAGAGCTCTCCCTGCATTACTTCACGAAGCTCTCGCACACCGCGCCGATGAAATTTCTGTCCGGAGAAGGCGTTGCATACTGGTCGCTTTTGGATAGGCGACGTTGGCGTAGCGTGCAACATGAACCTGTTGATCAGCTGTGGCGGCGGTGGTCGTAATGTTCAGCCTCAGCTTGCCAGTCAATCCAACCACGACCAAGTTGTAGCCTGCTCCGTCTGCTCAACGGCAACACCGAGAGATGCCATGGCCGTTGTTGTCCAAGACGTGTTTGCCTTACAGCAACTTGCAGCCTGCAAGTATAATACATGTACTGTAGCAATGCAAACCACCGAGACAAAAAAGGA
Organism: Phytophthora capsici; assembly: GCA_030324255.1. NCBI lineage: Eukaryota > Oomycota > Peronosporomycetes > Peronosporales > Peronosporaceae > Phytophthora > Phytophthora capsici. The sequence goes on along the minus strand of CM059360.1, from coordinate 2,487,656 downwards.
TTTGAAAGTTTGGCTCCGCAGCGACTGCAATTTGACACGCTGTTCGCACAAAATGGCCGTGTGCAATTCGTGTGCAGAGACCGTTTCGAGCGGCTACGCTGGGTGTTTGCAGTCACGTGTCAGTTTACGCTACTGCCAGCGCTGGGATAGGCTGAGTGCGTACCAAAGTGTCGCCAGCAACGATGGCTGGCGGTGGGCTAGCTCCCATTGTTCTGCCGGCAACACAGTTATCGCCCGTGCATTCAGCAGCAGTTTGCAACGGCTGATTCGAAAACGCAAGAAACCGTTTTAGCGCGACTACTTAAGGCGGAATGACTGGTCCGCAGCGCCTTGCGTATCGGATACAGTACAGATACCGCTCCGCAACTCATCCGAGGTACCACTCATAGATTCTCACACTTACTTTTAGTATGGCAGGTCATAAGGTTTGGTACAGCTCAAACTGACATTCATTCAAATGTGCATCGCCGACGCACAAGCGGTGATCGCCTCAACTCCTACATCACTACAGCTACTGATAGTACTAGTTTTCTTAGCTCTAGACGACTGATCTACACCTCTGAAAATAATGCCCGTGTGGCAGAAGCAGCTCTTGATGACAGCTGTCTTCTGCATCTCGCTCCAGATCTCGTCACACCATTGCATGGCTTGCAGCTGGTCCACGTCGTATGCATCCTTCTCAATAGGCTCGCCGCTGTTAATCTTGTCGTAGACCCACTTCAGTTGCTTCTTCCTGTACATCTTCTTGAAAGTGGCAATAATGCCTGCGTCCATTGGCTGCAGAAACGCCGTGGTGTTGGGGGGCAAGAACTGCACATTGACGTTGGACAGCGTGAGCTCGCTAGTCTTGTGGGACGAAGCGTTGTCTACAAGCAGGAGTATGTTTCGTCCAGCTGCACCCATATCACGATTCAGCTGTCTAATCCATTCACGGAACACGGCGCCAGTCATCGAGGGAGCTTAAATCTTGTCGTCGCCCACGATAGTCACGCGTGATCTTCGGAAGTGAGGGAACGTTTCCCGCCTCCGTTTGAAATTCAAGTGACCTCTACAAAATGATATTTCGATCTGTATCAAAAATGTAGAGGTTATGGCCGGACTACGTGGATGAGTTGCGGAGCGGTATCTGTACTGTATGGTGTCGAGTTGCCTTCCTCGACATGAGCCGCATCAGCTCAATGTATAGGGGGATGCACCCACACAAGCTTCAAGCCAAGGTGAGGCATGTCGCTGAGCTCGAATCAGGATTGGCGGCAGAATTCGTGGCGGTCAAGGTGCTTCCGCCGCTGTGCGTCGACGCTTTGTGAGCTCGAGCATGTTCCGGCCCCACCGACTTATTGGCGCTCGCGGCGGTGCAAGTCCTGGTTGCGTGCCAGTCCCACTTTGTCTCTGAACGTCTCACAACCTTCTTTCTGGCATAAAAAGAAAGGAAATACTGCTCGATAGGTTATTCCGAATGAAAGGTGTATCTCGGTGGCGTAAAGTTCGATCCTGCAGTCACATCTGTGTCATTGCCAGCTTTCCTCGTCGACGTTGCCATGACACAGCTGGCGTTCGCATTGCCAAGCAGCACGAAAACTGCCAGCACCGACGCCAGCGGCAGATGGCGTTGACGTGCCGTCAAGAGTCAGCATTAATTGCTTGGTTCCTGAGCTTGACGCGGCAACACGAGCGCCACGTATTGCCTGTGATGGTTTCCGCCATTTGGTAGCCTCAACGTTCGTTCGCAGCGGCCGGCGATCTGCCGGCGTGTTCGTGCGTTGTGTCTTCGTGGCTACCACCGTCTCAAGTCTTAGTCCTCGATAGGCACCACGCACTGGTGGCCGTCATCGCGACTCCGGTGGTGGTCACGCGGCGGCAATCCCGTTAACATGAGTATCATGTACCTGTTACATGATTTTTAAAAACTATACCTGCGGACCCAAGCACTGGTTTCTGAAAATCAAGTTTGCATGGGTTTAAAGGTGATAATCTCTAGGACCATCGGCGACGGACAAACACTGCAACCCACACAACTTGGAAGCGCACGCCAACAGGAGCGATTTGCCGTGCGCTCCTTGCGTCCGCGACCGAGTTGAAGCTACCGACGACGACCGCACGGTCGGCTTGAGCCTTGAGCTAACAATTTTCACAATAACGATGCCGGAAGCCGAGGCAGCCATGTCTCGACGACAAACGACTTCGACTTGATGTTTGTCTTTGCCCTGCTGCCCTGTTTGCCTCGGTCTCCCAATTAGGGACACATAAGCTGGGCCTTGTCCTGCTTTCGGCTACTTTTTGGACATGCCGTAGCGTGGGTTGATTCGAATGATGGTCTGAGCTTACGGGCAGGAAGTGAACCCCGATTTATTTTTTGACACCCTCAACAAGCAGTCTCGGCCTGTCACTCCAGACAAGTTGCCACACGGCAGCGCTGTCCGCAATACGAACTGCAGGCTGCAGCAGCGACAGCGCTTGCCGCGCACGCTCGCCCAACCCGCGCACGCATGGCGTGTCGCCATCGCGCTCGCCGTTTTGCCTCGTGGGCCACGCTACAAGTTGGGGCCGAGCCCCGTTTTAGCCTGGAATCCATCTGGGTTGGGGTTAGAAGGTACGCACCGTCTGACGTGTGGACGTTTATGACGACGCGACGACCACTCGGGTGGTTAGGCTGCCGCGTCTGCCCGAGATTTCCGGGCCGGAAGCGACAGCTCACATCGCAATTTGCCGTCAACAGGCCACAGCTCCGGAAAAACACAGTGAAAACACACAATGCCCAAGTCCGCCCACTCCGTTGAAGGCGCTGCCGTGGAGGACCACGCCGCCATGAAGAAGCAGTGGCAGACCAACCTGGAGATCGACCTGCTAAAGAGCGCGTGGATCCGCAAGGACCGCGAACAGCACGGCGCACACACGACGCCCCCGCTCTCGGCCGCCAAGTGAGACATCAAAAGGGAGAGACAAAAGGAAGAGAAACGACGAGAAGCCTCACAGTCTGCGAAAGTTGCCGCGAACTTGCTGCGCGTAGCGATCACAACGGCGTTTGCACAGATACAGCGCGGTTTATAGAAGAGCGAAAGCTGCAGCGTTTTCGCCCTCGCCCGTGGGCTCACAACGACTACAACCCCCCGAGCATCGTAGTTTATTAAAGGAAGGAAAGGAGAAGTGCGCAGTCGCCGACTGCCTTTGAGATATTTAGCACACAATGATATAAATTATACACACAATACGTTTACACTTGCACCTTGCACTTGCATCCGTTTCCGCACTTGCACTTGTACTTGCACTTGCATCCGTTTCCGCACTACATGTACCGCTATCCGAGCAGACTATAACTGCAAGATTATTGCAAGGGTCGCCAACGATGACCAAGCTGCAGTTGCGGCCATTATTGCGAAGGGAGCTTCTCCGCTGCTTCAGCGCACTTTACTGATAACAGGCGCTTTTGCAGACCCCGCCGCGACATGAACCGTGGCGTCCTTTCGCTCCGGTGTGAAGGGTGAAGTTCATGTACGATGGTCGCTGAATCAAATTTAACACGCGATTTGTGTGGTTGCCGACGCTCAAACGCCTACGCCATTCTGTTTTTTTCAGCCACCAACGGCAACGGCACAGCAAAGATGACCCGATGGCGCAATGTAGCTATCTTGGTGACGGCCCTGTCTGCCTTGGGAAGCGTCAATCGGGCGGAAATCATCAATCCGGCAATGGACATGCCGAACATCTCAAGTGGCGTGCCCATTGAGGCAGAATGCCGCTAGTTGTCCCAAGCTGCAGGGTGTATGTAAAGCTTGGGTACAATCTCGGCGAGACACGCCATTGTAGACTCGTCCAGCAGGATGCAGGTAGAGGTCCTTCGGCTAAGTCCGCGGCGGAACGTCGGAAATGTATGTAGATTTAGTGTGCAGTGTATCCACAAGATGAAGGGTCATTACGTTTTTTCTACATGTATCTGACTACATGTACCGGGCTGTCTCTTCCTTCAGAGATCGCGAGATCTAAGCAGCACCTCTTCAACCGTCAAAGGACACACGTTTTGGTAGGGTACGTTTGATGTACTTTTCGTAGCACGACTTCAACAGCTTCAACTTACCAATGGGACAAATTTTCGCTGGTTTTTAATTCCGGTTCATGTTTGTCGGCCGACCCACCAAACAGGACGTGTGTACTTGCCACTATAGAGAGCTGGGTGTCTACACTGTGTCCGTTTTGCCATGGCAAACAATACGGGCATCCAACAACTCTTGGTGTGGACCAGTTAACGGACGTGAAGGCTATCTGCGAAGGACACCGTCGTTATTGTGACTACGTACTGTAGAAGCTCAAGACCCGTGAAGTAAGCTCCCGCCTTTCCAATTGCTGTTCCCCCCACCGAAGAGATGTAACGCGGCGCTTTCACTAGAAGAAAAACACTTTCAGCGAATTCCAACTCCCCTTCCCGCTGCATATGGTGATGCACACAACGTACATGGATTTCATACAAAGTATTCAATATGCATGCTTCTGGCTTCGTATGTGTGTATGTGTACCATATCACGCCGACATTTTATTTCTGCCAGCATTGTGCTGCTCAACCCGGAGTCATCACACAAGCAGGAATGACGAGCTTCGGTTGGATCAATTAACTTGTGACGAACAGAGGTACCATCCTGGTCTTTCAAAACGCTGCAAGATGCTTGTTTATTCTCAGCATAGAAATTGTTGTCCTTCTAAACTTTTTGGCATTTTGTGATACAGCCCTACCCGATCCTCTCTTGCTCTCTGCTGCGTGGAAAAGCATTGCAAATTACATTAACATGATGGAAGTGCCAATGTTGACCAGCAGGGCACCTTTCGCGGCAGGCGACGATCATCTTCCTCTAAACGATACACGCTCACCGAAATTTGGCTTTCGCATTCGTTGCTGTGGCGTTGGGCAGCTTACAGCCACCGGCCTCTCATCGTTTGGTTAGTCAGGGATGTCAAGTCATCCAAGCACCAAGTCCCCACGATGCGGTGCGTGTTCGAGCAAGCCGCTAGCCCATCCTTACCCGAGTCGTGTTCGCTTGCAGCGTGCAGCGAAACTTGCCTGGTACGCATGTGACTTGCACGGCTCATTTCGCCTGTGTTGAAGTGCACATCGAGCTGGCAAATTGCGGTGTAGCTTATGATCTGCGCAAAATAATACCAGCCAGCGTGAGCCACATAGCAGATCACGACACAAATTTCGTCCAGGGCGAGCACCAACACTCCGCTCTCCACGACATGACGCGAGATTCCAAATTGTCCGCCGTGGACTTGTTGGTAGGAAAAGCCTGCCATCGGACCATCGAAAGAGCGCACATGGTTGGCTGGAAGATGGAGATGAATGACGGCGGAAGGAGACAAACAGGAGACAAGTCGTACGTGTACGCGCTCGTCTGAACTAGCCAGGAATCAGCAGCGATGGCTGCTCTCATCTTCTGTGGCACCGGACCAGAGCTCAGTTAGACCGGGCTTCAGCAGCAATAATTCACATCCAGGATCGCATTCCTGGGCGGCGCTGGACGAGCCACCACTGTAGGAGAAAGTTTATCGGCGAGGCAAACTTGTCAAGTGGTCGGGACCAAGAGCAAACACGACGTAGATACTATATCGAGACATTTTTGCGGAGACTTTAAGGAATTTGGCACAGTTTAGTCTGTAATGCTCCCGTCCTGCGAAGTCCGGTTTGCCACCGACAGCTTACGAGCCACTCCATCCATTCCTGCGCTGCTCGTCCAACGTGGCACTCGGCAAGAGTTGCTTGATTAACCTGGCCCTTTTAACGCGAGGCGGAAATTTGCTTGGGCTAAGAAGTTGTCTTGTCGACACCTCAGGAACAATCCCCCAGGAACACCAGTAGCTTCAGGAGCCAACCCGTCACGTCGTCAAGCACAGCAGAGGAGAGCGGCTGGGCTGGCTGCGCGTGTGCCACAGCTCAAGTCGGCTCAAAACGCAATTTGCGCTCTACGACACACTTGTCCACCCAGTGCAGCCCCGTGCAGTGCACACGCCCGACGCGAAAAAGAAAATATGCCCCCCAAGCCCGCTACGAAGGACGCCGATGACGCGCAGAAGCAGCGTCAGACGAACCTCGAGATCGACCTTCTCAAGAGCGCTTGGATCCAGAAGGACCGTGAATCGCCCCCGGTCACCGCTAAGAAGTAAGTGAAAGCTCGACGCGCCCGGTAAGGACAGGGAGGCCAGATCCAACCAACCCCACCGAGCTCGCCCGGAAGCCATGGTCGCAATCACCCGAACGACCGTAGCCGCTCCGAAATGAATGGCTTTGCGGGAGGTCGAGGACGAGCAGACGCAGCTGCGACGCGCTTGCTTGCAGACAAGACGGGCAGCGCGCAGATTCACGTCACCCACCGCCCTGCAACCAGGAACTCCCCACTATCTATTCAAGTAGAGAACAGCGCACAAAATGCTAGAGCGCGCTTAGTGTATTTACACGTGATAAGTTATACGCAGTTAATTGATGTCGTTTGCTGTCGATACGAGCGAACTTCCCTTACTTTCTCTTTCTTTCCGTGTCAACAAGATACTTTTACGTTTGCCTTTTGGAGATTGCGTGAACTGTTGTTGCAGGCTGGTTGCTCGAACGCTGGAGGAACTTGCTCTTCATGTCGTCGCGGGAAAGACCGTAAGCTTTACCGTTTGAATGGCTGGTAGCGATTGCATTCTCGCCGACCTTGAGGCAAAGTCTCTCGGCTTTTCTGTAGTCCACTCTGCCTGTCTGACTCGCGTACCGCCTCGACAATGGACTGGATGGCGTCGTCATTAGGTCGTCCGCCCCCGAGTGACGTGCCACCCACCGCCTGTCAACTTGTCCTCAAGACATTCGGCACGGAAGTGACAACAGTCAACGTTTTGCCGACTCAATGACGCGCGTCTTGCATCAAAGTCCACAAGGAGGCACCATGCGCTCGAAGCTCCAATTGCAGTTGGTTTCTGTAGCCATGTTTTCGGCACAAGCAATGAGAAAAGTATCCCGCCACCTGAGTTGCGATCCATCGATCTTCGCGTCTCACAGAAGCAGACAGCAACTTGGCAACACACTGTACACGAGCCTAAAGATATCTTTTGTTTTGTTTTTTACAACATTGTTGCTCGTGTTTGCCACGTGCCAAATGCACGTGGCGTTTAAAACAATGCAATGTGGCGCCTGTGTTCAAGCAGCAAGCATGTCGCCGAAGCGTTGGCCGTCGTGAAGATTCTGGTTGAAGTGAGCGCCTCTGTTCCTCCGGAATGGAATGGGGTAACAGAGCTGCCATCTGCGGGCGTAGAACACGAAGGTGAAAGTTCAGGGAGGCTGCAAGTGATTGGCATCGCGCCAAATTGTCGAGACGTCAACACAATCGAGTCGGCTCTGAGCAACGCAGCCGAGCCGTAGCCGGCTTCCTAAAACCCAGTTGCACCCTTGACGCGTGATTGCCACAGTCGAAGGTCGGTTCAACTCGACGGCGTTGTCGGCAAGCTGGTGGATGCTGGTCATCGTTTTTCCGGTACTGTACCACGTCGTTGTGCCAATTCCCCTGAGCTGAGGCACGCGGCTATCCAAAGTCACTTCGTGTTGAAGTTGTTTTGCACCCAAATCGAGCTCTATATTTTCGACCGTAGAGGCTTGCTCCTCAATGAACATCTTGTACTTGTTCCGAGCTTTTTTCGCGCGAGTTTTTCGTTGCTGTGGCATTTTTGTTTTGCTGTAAAACCGGGGTTTGCACTTGTACATGTATGAATCATGGGTTAACACACACGTCATTGGCAGTTACCGCATTCAGATGGTGGCGAGGATATGTATCCTCGCCACACAAATGTAGCATTGTGGCATGTCTTGCTGTCAGTGCACGAAGCAGTCGGAGCAGTAATTTGACTGGTGAAAAATGACAGTAGGAAAAGTCGTATGATTCGTAGGAAGACCGCACCGATGAACACGCTGCATGTAAGCGCTGTTATGGTGCAACTGCACAGCAACAAGATAAAATGTGGTTTCTTGCCGAAAATATTCGCATCCTGGCGTGCTTGGGCTCTTTAAGTTACAGTATTGTGAGTTCTACTCAAAATTTCCGTGTGCGGTTCTTCAAACCAACCGCGCGCCGAATCGCGCAAACTCTCTAACAGCATAAATATGCATTTGAATAGAGGCAATTTAAACTGGAAACGCTCACTACGCGGTTCTCAGAATCTGACTCTGATCCAGAATCTCCCCTTCCGTCTGAGTCAGAGGCCACTTAGAATCGCTTTTGACCAATCAGATCAGCCTGTGGGTTTAATGTGGGTTCGACTAATAGGCCAGAAAGTGTAAATTTGGACGGAATTGACAATACCTAAACTAAAACTGCAACAACCCAAAATAAGAACAGCTACACCTGTGATCCTGAATAATCAAATGCTGCAGGTGAAACTTCAACATCTCGCTGGTCGTAAATTAAGTCGGCACCACTCAAATGACTCTCTGTCTCTCATTCGCGCCGTCGTACCTTCCCCGCTGGATATTCGAGTCCTGTTTGCTCGATCGATTGATCGCCTCGTTCATCGTGGCATCGACGTGTCGGCCTTTTGCAGCCTCGTCGCATGTTGATAGCCAGCGGCGGTCGGTTGTTTCAACGTTGGCCTCTCCGCCTCGTCTGGCAGTCTCGGGCTCAATTGCAGCGATGACGAGCGCTCTAAACTTCCAAGCAGCCATCACACATTTGTCGCGTCGAGTAATCCGCTTCCATTCGGAGGTCGCAATTGGGCGATCGTACTCGAAATGAGCTGCCAGCAGACAGTGCGGCCGGTCTCAAATACCTTGGCGATGAGAAAGAGATGGCGTGGCGGTCGCACATGTAGGTACTCACGCTATGATCCGGAGTGTTCGATGGCAAGAAAGTGTCGCGGCCTGACGTGCTAAAGCTTGCTTTCTCCTTGAGACAATCGACCATCGCAATGTCTTAGGCGTCTCCGTACGTTGCCCGCAATCCGAAGTTCGGTGTGTCGTTCGTTGTCCGTGTAGTTGAAGTAGTACAGAGTATTCAGACGTTAGGATGCGCGTGCTACCGCTCGCCGAGCGGTAGCATCTCCAAGACTCTGCACGCATAACGACACCAACTGCAACGTTGTGTTAGTACTTAGGACCTGGATACTTTACGGTTGCTGCACGTACCTCAAGAACAGCCTCCACGCGCACTTTGACGTTGTTCTCTAGACGCGACACAAGGCGCTCGACCTCGGTCTTCTCTGCGCCTCGCTCGACAAGCGTAACGATCTTGCTGACCTTCCGTTCAACTGACTGGAAACGTTGGAAGTCCTAGACGCAGAACGAGAATCAATACAACATATCACCTACTGATCAACATTTGAGCGAAAAGTGCTACCTCTTTGCGGGTGTGTTCTCGGAATTCCTGTTCTCTCTCGACTAACGCCTTTAAGCTCTCAAGCTCATACAGAGCCTGTCGCATTTCGACCAGTTCATCTAGAGCATTTTGGTACAATGCAGTTTGGCGCTTGCCTTTGACCTCCACATCTCGTAATTGTCTCGATAGCACTTTTAAAGGTTCTACTCGACAGCAAAACGTAAGGAAGTAGTACACTAGCGAGGAGCTGTAAACACGTACCTTGTGTGTCGGTATCGAGCTTCTTGATGTAGTCTATCATGCGTTGCTCGAAATTCTCGAGCTTCTGTGCACTGTTGACTGCAGCGTCGGCTGCTTTGGCGTCCAATGTTGACACTGTGTACTCCACCGTCTCCACAAACGTTTTGGCGTGTTCCTGCTGCTTTTCCACCAGCAGTTGGGTCTGTCCTAATTGAGCTCGCATTGTCTGCATTAGCTCTTGATGTCGTTCGACCTGTTCTGTAAGTGCTTGACAGTCTCGTGTCTGGTGACGGAGACGGAATTCGAGACGTTCCAACGCCAATTGAAGATCAGTGAGTCGCTGTTCTGATTCCACTTGTAGTGTCTGCAATTGAGTAACCCCTTGCTGCTCAATTCCCGACGTCTTCTCTATCACCAGCTCGGCTAACGTCCCCATAGCTGTCTTGTTAGCTGCAACTTGTGCGTTCGTAAACTCCAAGTCGCTGGCTAGTTGACTCTCTAAACAACACAAAGATTAGCCTCCAGAGCTCCGTTTTAGTTCACCAGCCTACGTACCCACATCCTGATGCCTCAATGAGTCCTTCTTGAGTTGTGTCACCGCTGCAGTGAGTTCCATGAACTCAGCGCGCGTCACTTGACGAGCATTTGCATCTGCAGATACAGTTGAAGCGAGTGTCGAGAGATTATCCACAGTCTTCCGCTTGGTCGATTTTTTCCGCACAGGAACCATTCAACCAGCTCGTCTTGTAACAACTTGGACGTCGTAGTCTGCATTATTGGGCGTTTCGATACAAAAGTAATTTGGGAAAGTCGTTGCACTAGTACGTTGCGACGGACAAGTTTTGGAGAGCAATTCCTCATACGAATGGGTTGTTCTGGACCTGGAGCTCTCGGTGAGTTGACCCCTTTTTCCATTAGAATTTGATACTCGCATTGACCGTTTGCTGGCTGCGAAGCTGTTGCATGTTCACTGATTGCAGGTCTCCTGTCGCTCTCTAGCGTGTTGCTCCCGTACTGGTCCGAGATCACCGTCGTTGGTAATACCGACAGCGGAAGCGAAGGAGAGATCACGTCGAATCTGGAAGTAGTTTTTGGTATATGGGGGACCTGTGTGATGATTCAAAACCGCACAGTCAGCGAAACTCTGCGCAATTTTATCGTGCAGTCGACCACATCCAACGACGAGAGCGACGTTGGAGCTGCAGAAGCAACGTTCACATGCGCTTCGTTCTTCCAGGAAGGTGTCGTCGGGATCCATTGCGAGGCGACGCACGGTTTCTCTGATGGAACATGTTCGCGATCCGAACGCAGCACGCCTAGCAGTCTCTGTGGGGTGGATGAACCTGTAGAAATGCTGTTGCTCGCTTGGGATGAGGATCAAGACCGCGGGACTGTTCATACGTCAGCAGCAGAGCGTGAGCAAGTGGCGAAATGGCTTGGGCGATTCCTCCCAGACATGTGCGGAGCTCCAGGTCATGCGACTGTCGTTCTGTCTGGGATTTCAACGGCTTGTTCAGGTCTCATCATCCTGTTGGTGCTTTTCGGCGTGCTTTTCGAGTCCCGAGTCGTACATGGTGGGGCAATGACGACGATAGTGGCTGAGTCTTGCAGGCGACGTTGGTCGGTGTTTGGATGTTTGAGACACACGTGCTCCACCATGAAGGAAACCACTTCGGCACGGCGTTTTATCTGGGAGTTGCGAGCATCTTCGGTCATGCAGTGACTTACATTGTTGCGATGCGTCATCTTCGTATTGAGAGAGACACACTGGTGGAACTTGGGCTACTGGAAGACGATGATGAGTCGATTGATGATATTTTCAAGACAAAAAAGCTGGCGGATGACTGGGACGACGACAGTGATACCAAACCTTCTTCCCTCGCAAAGAGGATCTTTCCAGACAAGTTGAGAGAGTGTAGACTTTAAGTTGAATTGGTTCTCGGTCACTCTTTATCTTGTAACATACCAACGACAGTATCGGCGATAGCAAGTGATGCTGTAAGACCTGGTGACTCGATGCCGCAGAGATGAACCAGGCCTGGGATACCGTGGGTTTGCTTATCCTGGCGAATATAGTTGTTAAAAACACCAGAAACAAACACCCAAAACGCGACAAATGAATTTACCGCGATGTAGAAGTCTTCAAAGATCTTGCCGTTGATCATAATCTTGGGACGAATGCCGCAGTAGTCAGCTTCCAGCATCTCTGCACGAGCGTCAGACCAGTAGGCACGGATTCTCTCGGCAAACGTTTCTGCTTTCGACGGATCGGGCTGATAATCGATGGTGTCGATCCATTGAACGTCTGGTCCGAAGCGAACATTCCCTCCAAGATCAACCGTTGCGTGCACTCCTAACCCACCGACTTCAGGAATCGGGTACACCAAGTGGCTAATAACAAACAGTAAAGTAAAACAACCTCAGTAACGTACAACAGACACATCCTACCACATTTGTGTACCTGAACGGCCGGTTCTTCGGACTAAGTTTGAAGTACGTGCCCTTGGCGAACTGGTCCGGTACAGTGGGAACAGGAAAAGAAGATGGACGTTTAAGACCAGTTGCAACCACTTTGTCCAATAGATTCGCCGCAAACATTCCCGTTGCGTTGACAAAGTAGTCGCATTCCACTTCTTGTTCCCCCTCCCCGTCACTTCGCACCGCTTGAATTACGAACTTCTTCGTTTTAACGTCGTATCTCCCTCCCTTCACTTCAGTGGCTCTTGCCACCATTGCTCCGTGAGTCTCAGCATCGCCCTGTAGCGCCAGCATTAGCCCGTGGGAGTCCACAATACCCGTGGAAGGTGAGAATACAGCTGCAGCACAGTCCACCAGTGGCTCAATAGCTCGCGTTTCACTCTGTGTAAGCAGCTTGAGGTCGCTCACACCATTCTGTAGGCCTTGGTTAAGAATCGACAGGAGCTGTTGAGACTGATGTGAGTGCGCTACAATCAGCTTGCCGCACTTGGAATAAGGAACACTGAATTCTTCACAGAAACTGTACAGCTGATCTCGTCCTTTAACACAGAGTTTCGCCTTCCAAGTGTCCTCGGCGTAATAAATACCCGCTGGATGGATACATGTGTAGCAAGTCGCAGATTTCGTCAACTTCAAGTTCAGATTGTGTACACCACATAGAATATCAGAGTGATGGTAACTACCGTACCGTGCACGACTTCACTGTTCCGCGCGCTGGTCTCCTGCCCCACGACTGCGTTCCTTTCGATCAGTAGCACCTCTATGCCTCGACAAGCAGCCGCTCTAGCCACAGCAAGGCCTACGACGCCTGCACCGGCTACTACCAGCGTCTTGGGCGGCATCTCTCTCCTTCTCTCTTAGATGCGGAATGAACCTGTGGAATCAGATTTTAGGATTTGATTTTAGTAATTTAGAATGCATTTGGAACGATCAGTTCCCAGCCATCCAATTACCAAATTGCTGCGCATTATGAGCGACTCGGAGGACGACGTGCTGGACTATGAAGAGGCGGAGGTGGAGCTGGGCTTCATCTGTGACGAGCCAGTAGCTTTAGATGCCAAGCCGCTGCATTGCGAACCGGATTGGACCAAGTGGGACGGTGGACAAGTTGGTGGACGCCCTAGTTGGCTCATTCCGTCCGTGAGTGGAATTCCGTCCACCGAGCAGCTACAATGCAGCGAATGCAGCTGTGCGTTGTCCTTCTTGCTGCAAATTTATTGCCCGTTGGACGACCAGCAGGACGCTTTCCACCGCACTCTGTACGTCTTCGTGTGTCGCTCTAGTGGCTGCAGTCGCCAAGGAAACGGCAAAGCTTTTCGTCTACAACTGCCCAAGGACAACGCGTTCTATGGCTCGGAAGCTGGTGCAACGCACTTGAAGCCTGTGGACGCTAAGGTGGACCTTTGCGCGTTGTGTGGACAAGCTGCGACTTTCACGTGCAGTGCGTGTCACGTCGCTCAATACTGCTGCAAAGCGCATCAGAAGGACCATTGGAGTACAGGAGGACACAAAGAGACTTGCGCAGAATGGTGCGTGATGTCGAGCATTTTCTCTCTAACTTTTAGGATCTGATGCTTATTTTTCTTTGATATGAACAGTTTGGAGTCTCGTACGTTGGTGGTGTCGGAGGAGTCGAAGAAGAAGATGATCTCGAAAAGGGTCCAAGTGGGGTTTTCCCTGAACAAGATCTGGAAATTGACCATGAACCCGACAGCAGAGAAGCGATTAATGAGCATGAAGCCAAGTTGATGGCCGAATTCGAGAAGAAGTGAGTCGGCTTACTGGTTGATTTTGAGGTTTAGACTGTTAACTGACTGGTTTTGCTGCTTTAGACAAGGACGAAAAGGACGAGGACGATGGGATGGATATGGATGTGACCCAGCAAGAGCTAAACGATGCCCTAGGCCACACGAAGGACCAGGACCCCCAGTATGTGCGTTTCCTGACCCGTGTGGAACTGGCCAAGGACCAGGTGCTGCGTTACTCTCGGTGGGAGAACGAAGCTGTGCTTTGGGTGCATTCGGAAGGTATTCACACCGGTGACGTGCCACCGTGTGAACGCTGTGGTGGTGAGCGCAAGTTCGAGTTCCAAGTGCTGCCCCAGCTGCTCAACTACCTGGGTGTGGACCAACAGAGCTCTCTGGTAGACATCACATCTCGTACTTGTGAATGGGGAACACTCGCTGTCTACACGTGCGCAAAGAGTTGCCCTCTTGAGACCAAGTGCGCACAGGAGTATCTGCACTACCAACCTGCGTACGCTGGCACCAGTTAAAGTCGACATTAATCATCAAGAGAGCTCCATTTTTAGTCAAGTCTCGCTTCGCTGTCTGATGCCAAGGTCACTTAGCGTCTTCAAGCCTATTGATAGGCCTCAATCTCCGCCGTAGTCTCTCGTTGGTGTCGGGATATCCACATTTGCCTCGCAGAAGCCACAGCTTTCCAGAAAATGTCGTCGCTGCGTATTCGTACCAAGAATAAATTGCTGACGGTGTTAGGCGCGGCCAAGCCCAGCACTAACGTGGCCTACGATATGGCCTACTCGGACTTTGAGTCGACTCTGCAGCGACTCACAACACTGGACTCGGCCTTGAAGAGCTACGCTGGATCGCTCAAGACCTTCCACGGCTCAGCCAGTTCTGTGGTTGGCGCTATTGACGGTCTGTCGTCGGGAGGCACGGGCACTGCCAGTTTTCCAGCAGAAACCGGTCGGAGCTTCGGACATGCAGCAATTCGCTGGCGAAGCTCGTGTGGCTTGTGCAGATGTGGATATGATGGTGCTGCAGGGAAACGTATGGACGGCTTGAACAGGAGGTTTCTGCTCCCTGTGAAAGGCTGGCTTCAACATGCTCAGAGTCTTCAGAACGCAACTGTAGCTTTCCTGGAGACAAAAGCTTTGTATGATCACTACTCGCGTAAGGTGATCGGATTGCGTGAAGCACATGAGAAACGAGCCAGCAACGGAAGAAGCGAGAAGACTAAGGAGACGGAGCGCATGTTCCGTAATGAGCAGAAGCTGGCAAGTACGACGCAGGAATACACACGTCTTTCGGACACAATTATTCGCGATCTACGAGCATTCGTCATGTCCCGAGATGCGGCCTTGGCTCCTCTGCTTCGACGTGTGCTGCGTGGTCGTGTCGTTTACGCTGAGCGGATCAATGAAGCTACAGGTCGTATCCGTGCGCTGATTGAAGACGGGGTGGAGGAGAGTGAAGATGGTGGAGTTCTGGGGCAGTTCATGACGGTGGCTCAGAAAGGCGGTCACGTTGGGTCGGAAGTCATCATGGCTGCTGCTACAGCTCCTCTTCCGGCCCCGTGCACAGTGCGCAAGTCTTCGTTTGAAGAGTTTGTGGGCGAATCTCCTTACAATAGTCCGCAGAAGTCTGCGTCTATGAATGGTGGAGGTTGGGATGCATTTTCCACACCCCCACCGGAGAACGAGATACAGACACCGACACCAGCGAATGGAGGCTACGGGTTTTCAGAGCCAAACTACACCCCCGCCGCATGCTGTTCCGCAGTTTATGACGGTGAATACGCCTTCGAATGCTGCGAGTCATTCATGGCGGTGACGACTTCCCCGCACCGGTGTTTTCGACGATGCCAGCTAACGGGGCGTCGGCTTCTGGTATGCCATCGGCTTCTGGTATGTCGATGGCCCCGAGTCCTCCTCCGTCGCCTACCTCCGTGGCAATGAACCCGTGGGATGCCTTCCTGCAGCTTCTGCTCCGATGGCTGATTCGTTCGGACAATGGGGCACTGGATCTGGTCAAAATTCTTTTCAGCAGCAACAGCAACAGCAACCTCCAGTGTCCGAGTTTCGTGATATGCACTTGAATGCGCTGGCCTCTTTCCGCTAGGGTATACTTCGAAGTAAGGTAGAAGTGATATTAACCCTTAATAGCAAAACGAAAACGGTAACAATTCAAATGCTCTTCATGTGTGGGAACCAGGCCCCGGAAAAAAATAATTGAAAACCAATTAGTATTATGGTATGGGGGATAACAATTATTTATCTGAGATAGAAGCAATCGCTAGCCAACGATTTTATAGTGGAGACCGGTTTACCGGTTGCAAAACCAAGTCTTGATAGATCATTATCATCACCGGGGTCCGGACCAGGACCGTTGTGTACACAAGAGGAAATAAGCGTTGTTATAAACAGTGCGGCAGAATAATGATTGGCAAAAATTGCTAGCGTTGACTGGTAAAATAGGAGTTTTCTGCCTGCCAGACGCTCGCGAGAAAGCAGGAAAGAAGTCAGTGATCATGTCCGAGGAAGCAAGAATGTCCGTGGAGCTGCAGGAGTCCATACAAAGGACATACACCAAGACAAAGGATATGAGGCCAAAGAACACTCAGCGATCGTACGACAAGCGCCAGCAGGAGTTTCTTGAGTGGTGCACCAGCAAGGGTAACTCATTTAACGACCTCACGCGCATTACTGTGACGGGTGAGAAATTGCATCTCTTTTGGAAGAATGTGTTATCGGTAGACGCAAGCGACAGAAAAGCTTAAATGAAAAAGCGGGACGAGTACAGACAATAGGACGCTCTTCGGTCAACTTGTACGTAGCAGCCATGGTTGATTTGTGGAAACAACAAGCCCAAGCCAAAATCAACAGTTATCCTTCACCTCGCGATGGTGCAGCAACATCGCTTCGCTCAAACTTACCCAGTTTGATGAAGACGAAAGCGCAAGCCGCAAGAATTTCGAGGACCGGGGAACTGATGCACGCTTCTAAATGGATATACTACTACAGGAGCACATCCAACAGATTGCAAAAATACTTTTACGGGCTATGACACGTGAGGCAGGGGACAAGCTTGCGCAATCTCTTGGCATTTCTTGTAAGCCATTACGCGCTCATGAGAGCGTGGAGTCAGCGCGTGATGTTGGAATTGGCAGACTTGCATTCGATTACGTTGGAAAATGAGGGCTACAGTCCATGCAGGGCGCTCAGTTATGGGCGATGCGCTCAAGGCAAAATCCAACCAAGTGGGTCGCATTGAAGCAGGTGCTTGCATGCGCCACACGAATGTAGAAATTTGCCCTCACGGACTCTTGAGGATGTATTTGTTCTGGCGGTGGCACGTGGAAGGAGAAGTTTCTTCCTGATTTTACATCCATCGGATAAATGGTATCCATTGAAACTTCTCAAAACTTCGGCAAAGACCCCAAGAAGATGATGTCGTATAAGGTACATCGGGAAGCTGCTATTACTGCCGCACTAAATCACGTTGGAATTCGCAGTAAGGGGCTAAAACTCATGGTTGGCCGTGGGTCCGGATCACGGATGGCGGATCTAGGTGGTGCAAGCGAATCTCAAATTAGGCGTCTGGGTCGGTGGAACACCCAAGCTATGGAGAAAAGTGCTACCTCATCGGTCACTGCCACGCGGAGCTATGCGCACGCTGGCTGGGTTTGAGCCTTCTCGAGGAGGAGTTTTCATTCCTCGCGCGTCCTGTGGAGCCCCCGAATTTCTCTACAGAACCAGATTTTCCCCCAGGTTGCAAAGTGCGGCAGCAATCTATCAATGAAGGTAAAGCAGAGCGATCGGATTGCAGCAGGAGAGTTTCCTCGAGCTTCTTCACTATCATTCGCAAGACTATTCTTCAGGATGCAATCTTTTTACAGGACCAAACACCGCATCACCCGGTATGGCAACATGGTATATTCACATCAGCGGAATTCTTGCAATTTAAAATGGGAAGCGAGAGAGGCTATCCGTACAATGGAGAATCCGGCCGGTCAGAGACTGCAAAAGGCTACGCCAATATTGAAGGCCAAGCTGGATGGCGTACATCAAGATCTGAAGACATGGGTTGGTCATGGAAGCACAAAGCTGCGATCCCTGGAAGGGAACGTTGCCGAAATAATGAATATTCTTTCGGCCACTTCGAGGGGATATTGCTGATACTGCAGGTGAGAAGCTCGTTTACAAACACAGAAAACATCACGACCCCAATATCTACTAGCTGTTCGCCACCACCACCTGTGAACAACAGTGAACGTCAACCACCGATACCATGTTACAAGATGCGCAGAGGTTTTTGAAACCCGGGTTTTTGAAATCCGTCATGGAGCTTTGGAATGAGTGGAGTGTAGGTTTTGAAGGTGGTATTTCGGGTGCGTGAGCTGGAAGAGCGCTACGGAACAAAGTGGTGTGATGGCGATGAGAGGAGGTTTTTTATCGTCGCCGACGCTATACTTGATTTTATTCAGCGAATTGTCTGTCGAAGCTCAGAGCGACACTGGTGTGTTGGAGGCAGCTGCGATACAGTGCGTTTGTACAGTGTGTGGATGAAATCCGCAGAGCGCGTAAGAAAACTCTTAACTGGGTTTCCAAGAACTGCGGTCTAATTCGAGACGAAGTGAAAAGTATGGTCATCGCCCTTGAATTTCGCTTTAAGAGCCAGCTCCCCGCCCAGTTGAACGCTGTTTCTTCATAAGGAAATGCCTACATCATGTGGATCTACTCCTCTACCACGCAATTACTGCAGTGTGACTTTTCGGTAGTTCAAATATCGCAGTACGACTTTGCGGTAGTTGCCGCGATGTGACTTCAAGTGGTAGATTAAGTAATTCCAATGTGACTTCGTGGTAGTTCCTAAGTACTGCAGTGTGACTTCGCGGTAGTTACCGCAATGTGACTTCGCGGTAGATTAAGTACCCCAATGTGACTTCGCGGTAGTTTAAATACCGCAGTGTGACTTTGCGGTAGTTACCTAGCCTATGTGGCAGCATTAGAGACAATACATACAAGAATATATCTTGAGTTATATTTTTTCACTTAGGCAAGAGCTTTCGATATAGCTGAGAGCGGTACACAGATGCCTTAGTAGCGTTAAAATTCCCGGACGTCCACGTCGTGCTTTCTTCCCCTCAATGGATTTAGGTTCTTCGGTAGCAATGCGCTTGGAAATTTCATCCATATAGTACAGGACGTAAGTTCCGCAATCCGAGCAGTTTGTCTGCTGTGGTTTTGCGTTGATAGCGAACGTACTCCATTCAAACGCAGTAGCGGCATCTTTGCTTTGCTCATAAACTTTTGACAAAAACCATTTCAGAACATCGAACGCGTATTCTGAGCTGTGTGCTTTTCTCAGAGAATTGACGTGATAAACAGTTGTCATACCCCCTATGCGTAAAATTCTCGATCACCAAAAAACTCCAATGATTTTTACCCGACACTGGTAAAAGCAGATACTGATATGACCAGTCGAATAATGCGTTCAACTCATTGAACAATCGTAGTTTCTTGCGAGGACTGCGTGTAATCTCTAGCCGTCTCCATCAACACGTACAATTCAGATCCACAATGGGTTCACTATTCCTTTTCGTCGAGACATATCGCGATAA